>CM035841.1:34838380-35033380 GCA_020510985.1 Pholidichthys leucotaenia | reverse complement strand
CCATTGCAAAGATACTAAACTTATTTCTAACTGCATCTATTCCTCTCATGTTTTTTTATCATTTCAGTGGCTAAAATTGACAGTAAACAAACCAGCTATCTCATGTGATTTTTTTTTTTTTTTGGCACACGGTACATACTGCACAGTGGACTCACCAGAGCAACGTAAGAAAGAGGAGGCATTTACTCAATGGAAAGGCTGCTCAGCACTTCCTGCACTCATCCTCCCAGGAGAAGATGAGGATTTCATCATGACTCTGCAAAGCTGGATTCCTACCTGTACTTTTTGTTAGAGGAATTCTTACTTAAAAGAAATAAGCTGAGGCAACGTCAGAAGCGAAAAAGGGTTTATTCCTGTGCAGTGAGTTTCACACACAGAAGTACCAAGTGGAAAATGCTTAAACATTCTGTTGAGACATCCAACTTATACACGCTGTTCACTGTTTCTAAATCTGTGCCACATGACTAAAGAAAGATACAGACACACGAGGTGCCTGTTTGTTGGTAGAATCACAAGACATCACAAATGTACAGATAATTTAAGAACACAGTATTACTCTTTGACATATAGAAGGTCATATCCCGGCAACTGACCGGCACTGAGTCTTAACTAAGGAGATACAGGGTCATGTGTTGACCTCAGAAGGCACATGCTGGTCACAAGATCAGTTTTATAGAACAGTACACACTCAGTTCAGAGAATTGGATACATATGGTGAAATGCAAATTCAGAATAATGATTAAATGTCATGTCATGAGAATCCATCCATCCATCCATCTTCTTCCGCTTAATCCTTTTCGGGTCGCGGGGGGGGGCGGGGGGGCTGGAGCCTATCCCAACATCTTTGGGCAAGAGGCAGGGTCCACCCTGGACAGATCGCCAGTCCATCGCAGGGCCAACACAGAGAGACAGACAACAATTCACTCTCACAGTCATACCTAAGGACAATTTAGAATCCCCAGTTTTTTGATGCCAATTAACCTAACTTGCATGTTTTTTGGCATGTGGGAGGAAACCGTAGAAATCCCGGAGTAAACCCACGCAGACACGGGGAGAACATGCAAACTCCATACAGATCACTGTTGGTCAGGGGCTGGGATCGAACCCAGGATCCCCCGGCCAAGGGTAAGTTGCTGTGCTGCCGCAGTGCTAACCACTCCGCCACCGTGCCGCCCGCATTAGAAATCTGAGCTATTTTATTGACCAAAATTTTTTACCACTCTTGACCACTAGGGTCCTTGACCACCTTTTAACCATCACAGTCACCATACGGCAACTGGGACAGCTACAGAGTTAAACACTAATGTGGATGAGTTCATGTCTTCTTAAGTGACTCATCAGAGTAAAGGCCTTTCCACACTGACCACACACAAACTGCTTTACACCAGTGTGGAAGAGTTCATGTTTTCTTCAGGTACTCATCTGAGTAAAGGCCTTTCCACACTGACCACACACAAACTTCTTAACTCCAGTGTCGATGAGTTCATGTGTTCTTAAGGTACCCATCCTAGTAAAGGCCTTTCCACAGTCACCACACACAAACTGCTTAACTCCATTGTGATTCAGTTTATGCATTTTTAAGGTACCCAACAGTGTGAAACCTCTCCCACATTCTTCACAGAAGTAGTGTTTATCCCCAATGTGGTGTTTTCTCCGTCTTCTTTTTCTGCTCTTGTCACTGTGTGATTTTGCTTTGTTTGTTGTGGTTGGAGGATCTTCATCTTCCTGAAGCTGCTGAGGTTTCACTCTATTTTTCCTTTCATGTTCCTGTCGCCGCAAAGAAAGGGAAAAAAAACCAGTTGAAACATACAGTGCTGTGAAAAAGTATTTAAAAAAAGTATTCCACACTTTCATTGATGTGGAAAACTACTTGTCTATCAGCTTGATAGACAATGAAAACATTTAATGTTTGATGGAAATATTCATCATTCAAATATACCAAAACTATATGAAAAGTACAATTGCTTTTCAGAAGCAATCGATTGCATTTACAATTATTTTCAAAGATTTCACAAAGTAATTGATGAGTAGTTGGACCCAACACTGCTATTTATATACAGTGGTGCTTGAAAGTTTGTGAGCCCTTGAGAATTTTCTGCATAAATATGATCTAAAACAACATCAGATTTTCACACAAATCCGAAAAGTTGGTAAAGAGAACCCAGTTAATTAAGTGAGACAAAATATTTGACTCTTTCTTTTATTTGAGGAAAATGATCCAATATTAAATATCTGTGAGTGGCAAAAGTTTGTGAACCTCTGATGTCAGTATTTGGTGTGAGCCCTCTTTTACAGCAATAACTGCAACTAAATGTTTCCAGTAACTGTTGATCAGTCCTGCACATCGGCTTGGAGGAATTTTAGCCCATTCCTCCATACAGAACAGCTTCACCTCTGGGATGTTGGTGGGTTTCCTCACATGAACTGCTCGCTTCAGGTCCTTCCACAACATCTCAGTTGGATTAAGGTCAGGACTTTGACTTGGCCATTCCAAAACATTAACTTTATTCTTCTTTGACCATTCTTTGGTAGAACAACTTGTGTGCTTAGGATCGTTGTCTTGCTGCATGACCCACTTTCTCTTTGAGATTCAGTTCATGGACAGATGTCCTGACATTTTCCTTTAGTATTTGCTGCTATCATGGGTGGTGTCAAGTCTTTTTTAGGGGTGCTGTAGCACCCTTAAATTTAAACTCAGCACTCCTAAATATTGGAATGACAAAAGTTGTGATTATATAATTTTAGTTCGTCTTTGACGAGCGGAAATAACAACAAAAACATATTCAGTAGTTTGTCGTAGTTGCCCCCCGCCACGCAAGTGGTATGATCCCTCCTCTCACACACGTTCTCTCCCCTGTACCTGCACATGCTGCTCTGGAGTGCACACACAGAGAGGTCCCTCCCTATCCCAACTGCGGGAGGCTGCTGCAGCTTTTCTACAGATAACAAACTCACAATAATGTATGACGCCAGCCTCAGCTGGAATATTCTGCAATGTTATGAAAAGTCTTTGGCTGAAATTGATTCTTTTATTTTCACAAAGTCACTTCAGCATCATAGAGTCCCCCATCTTTGGAAAGACTTATAGTCCTGCACTGAACAGCAGGTATGTTTCATGTACCTTTTCGGGTCACCATCTATTCATCTATGATGTATCCAAGTTATTTAGCAGTTTTACTTTCCATGGGTAATCCCTTTGTCTATTTGCTGTGTGTATTTCCGTCGTTTTGGTTGCCTAATGTCATGCTGCTGTTACACTGTAATTTCCCAATTTGGGATCAATAAAGTACAGTGGGGTAAAAAAATATTTAGTCAGCCACCAATTGTGCATGTTCTCCCACTTAAAAGATGAGAGAGGTCTCCAATTTTCATCATAGGTATACCTCAACTATGAGAGACAAAATAAGAAAAAAAAAAATCCAGAAAATCACATTGAAGGATTTTTAATGAATTAATTGGTAAATTCCTCAGTAAAATAAGTATTTGGTCAATAACAAAAGTTCATCTCAGTACTTTGTTATATACCTTTTGTTGGCAATGACAGAGGTCAAACGTTTTCTGTAAGTTTTCACAAGGTTTTCACACACTGTTGCTGTTATTTTGGTCCATTCCTTCCATGCAGATCTCCTCTAGAGCAGTGATGCTTTGGGGCTGTCGCTGGGCAACACAGACTTTCAACTCCCTCCAAAGATTTTCTATGGGGTTGAGATCTGGAGACTGGCTAGGCCACTTCAGGACCTTGAAATGCTTCTTATGAAGCCACTCCTTCGTTGCCCGGGTGGTGTGTTTGGGATCATTGTCATGCTGAAAGACCCAGCCACGTTTCATCTTCAATGCCCTTGCTGGTGGAAGGAGGTTTTCACTCAAAATCTCACGATACATGGCCCCATTCATTCTTTCCTTTACATGGATCAGTCGTCCTGGTCCCTTTGCAGAAAAACAGCCCCAAAGTATGATGTTTCCACTCCCATGCTTCACAGTAGGTAGGGTGTTCTTTCTCCTCCAAACACGACAAGTTGAGTTTTTACCAAAAAGTTCTATTTTGGTTTCATCTGACCATATGACATTCTCCCAATCCTCTTCTGGATCATCCAGATACTCTCTAGCAAACTTCAGATGGGCCTGGACATGTACTGGCTTAAGCAGGGGGACACGTATGGCACTGCAGGATTTGAGTCCCTGGCGGCGTAGTGTGTTTCTGATGTAGCCTTTGTTACTTTGGTCCCAGCTCTCTGCAGGTCATTCACTAGGTCCCCCCATGTGGTTCTGGGATTTTTGCTCACCGTTCTCGTGATAATTTTGACCCCACGGGGTGAGATCTTGCGTGGAGCCCCAGATCGAGGGAGATTATCAGTGGTCTTGTATGTCTTCCATTTTCTAATAATTGCTCCCACAGTTGATTTCTTCACACCAAGCTGCTTACCTATTGCAGATTCAGTCTTCCCAGCCTGGTGCAGGTCTACAATTTTGTTTCTGGTGTCCTTTGACAGCTCTTTGGTCTTGGCCATAGTGGAGTTTGGAGTCTGACTGTTTGAGGTTGTGGACAGGTGTCTTTTATACTGATAACGAGTTCAAACAGGTGCCATTAATACAGGTAACGAGTGGAGGACAGAGGAGCCTCTTAAAGAAGAAGTTACATGTCTGTGAGAGCCAGAAATCTTGCTTGTTTGTAAGTGACCAAATACTTATTTTACTGAGGAATTTACCAATTAATTCATTAAAAATCCTTCAATGTGATTTTCTGGATTTTTTTTTTCTCATTTTGTCTCTCATAGTTGAGGTATACCTATGATGAAAATTGGAGACCTCTCTCATCTTTTAAGTGGGAGAACTTGCACAATTGGTGGCTGACTAAATACTTTTTTTCCCCACTGTACATCTATCTTACTGTACCTGTGCCAAAAATTAGAAACCCAAAATTTCTTAATGACTTTCAGCCTGTAGCCTTAACTTCACTTGTTATGAAGGTCTTTGAAAAAATAGTTAAGAATGAGATTTTTTGTGAAATTGAGGGAAAGTTGGATCCCCTCCAATTTACTTATAGGGCAGGCAGAGGTGTGGAGGATGCTGTAGGCACCCTACTCCACCGAGCCCTGGGGCATTTGGATGTTGGGAAATCTTTTGTATGACTGCTTTTTATTGACTTTTCTTCTGCTTTTAATTGTATCCAACCTCATATTTTAGCAGATCGACTCACCTGTTTTTATAACATTAATCCAGGTTTAGTTTGTTGGCTTATTAATTTTTTTAACCGTTAGGTCCCAGAAGGCCAGAGTCAATAGAGTTTTTTCCGATGTTCTTTTCTCATCCACTGGCTCCCCCCAAGGATGTGTTCTTTCACCGCTTTTATTTGTTTTATACACAAATGAGTGCTGAAGTCAACATGAATGCAGAGCCATCATTAAGTTTGCAGATGATTCTGTAATAGTGTCCTTGCTTAATGATGACAATCCTGTCCCTGGTCCAGTGGTGGATGATTTTACTGAGTGGTTTAAACGTTCCTTTTTGGACATTTACGTGACCAAAACTAAAGAAATGATTATTGATCTTTGAAGAAACCCTTCCCCTGTCTACCCTGTCAGTATGCATGGTCACACTGTTGAAGTGGTGAATCAGTACAAATATCTGGGAACTTTTATTGACAACAGACTTTCTTTTGACCACAATGCCAATGCTATTTGTGCAAAGGCCCACCAGCACATGTATTTTTATCATAAACTTTGGAGTTTTGATGTTGACACTTTTTTATGAAAATGTTTTATTCTTGTTTTATTGAGTCTGGTTTAGTCTTCTCTTTTATTAGCTGTTTTGGGTTACTTAGGTTGGAAGAACAAGAAGAGGATGGAACACATTGTGAAAACGTGCAACGAAATTGCTGGCATAAATTTACTCAGACTTGGCCCCTTATACATTGATAGAGCCATGAAGAAAGTTCAGGCTATTCTGGCTGACAGCAGTCACCCTTTAAGGGTGGAGTACAAGATGCTGCCATCAGGTAGATGGTATGCTCTGCCCAAATGCAGAACAAATAGTTTTAAAAGTTCATCTGTCCCTGCTACCATTGGCCTCCTGAATAGCAATATGTAACTCCCATGGAACTCCTGTCTTTGCAGTATGTGGATCTTGGATGTGTGTTTTTATTTGTTTTTTGAACTATTGCTGCTGTAGAGCAAATTGCCCCCATTGGGGATAATAAAGTTGACCTCGACCTAGTTTTTGGTCTGTCTGAATTTATTCAGTAAGAGTATGCATACATGTAAACATTTGGGTTTCAAGAACATGTGACGTTTTCACCTGGGGTGGAGGTTGGAAAATAGGCTATTAATAGCCTATAAATAGTGGCTATAAGATAACAGACAATGCTGCATCTTTGCTCATCTTATTTTTGATTTTTAATTTTTGAGGAAAAATCTCACAAATTTATGAGCATAAAGTAGAGAAATGTACAAGAAAAAAGCCCTAAATTAGTACTAAACACAAATTATGAGAAAAAAGTTGATTGAAGTGGGGGGGGGGGGGAAAGTTTCAAATTTACAAAAAAAAAGTAATAAATTTAGAATAAAACTGCCTTAAATTCAGGAGAAAAACCTCAAACTGTCCAGATTAAAAGTCAAATCTCAGTGACTTAAGTATTTTTTGGTAACTTCTCTGATGTATATTTGAGTGATAATCTATCTATAAATGCACAAAATCTCCTTGTGTCTGACTTTTCCAAGCATATCTCTTGAACCATCCGTCAGACTGGCCTCAGATTTTATACGTGCTTTGCTGAAGTTACGCGGGTGTGCATCCCTGAATATGGAGTCGCTCAGTCAAACTTTTATCAATAAAAGTTTAGCCACCCCTCTGTCTCTTCATGCCCTTCAGTGTGTGCAGGATTTTGGATCGACTCCATGCTGATTGGATAATACGCGGCATCATGACTATGATGATTGGATAATACATGGCATCACAACCAGTCAATCACCACAGCGCTTCGCAAACAAAAAAAGGAAGTGAAAAGTGACAATTTTGACAAGAAAGACAGAATAGTGACGATGTAATGCTTAAAAAATTATACTATAACTAGTATATGCCCGTAGAAGCCAAGTATTCTTGTCTGAAAACAGGTAGTCCAATCAGGCTTTACTGGCCCAAATGTAGGCTGTGTTTGAAAGTGGAACACAAAGAGGTGCTGGCTATATGTAGGCCATCACATGTTAGACTTTGACAAATATAAAAAGGACTGAACAGCACTAAGATTTATTTGATTGTGTGAATATTAATTACAGAATTACTGAAAATGAATGAGACATCTAATGTTAGCAACTAAGAACCCTTGTTTGTTTGTCAAACTTTGTGTGATCTTTTATGACATATTCATAAGTGTTGCATCTTGCACTTTGGGGAATGGGAGTTGTTCAGTCATCATTATAATTGTTTTAGTTTATATGTGCAGTTGATAGTCTATCGTCATACAGAACTATAACAGGATACATTTACAGATAGTTGAGACCCATTCTAGTGCAGCCGAGGTGCCGTCTCGTTAATGGGGCCTGCTGGGCTTGGCTCCCTGGGAAGGACTGCGATAAGCCAGTCTGGTGGCTGTTAGCGGGGACCTGGGGTCTGCCTAAAGAGCACCAGTGTTGGAGAAGCAGCGGGCGGAACGTCGTCCTTCACAGGAAAGAAAGCCCAGCCCACCCGGTCAGCAGTAGACAGGAGTCCCTTTGCAGCACCATGACTCGCTGTCGCTGATGGCGCTCCCCTCGGTGTGCTTGCACGGCTATCTAACAATTAAAAGTTAATAATAATACCACCATGATTGTGGAGCAGAATGTCCATATCAACTGCATATCATGTGCGGTCACATGTACAGTTTGACTAAATGACGAACGTCACCAAACTGGACACAAAAAAGCTCAAATAAAGAAAAAAATAATTTTTACTTAAATACTTACTGACAAATGGGAAACACTGATGCAACAGATGCAGCCAAGCAAATCATTCTACTGTGTATATCAGTGTTTTGTACTTATAATATTCCTAAAATATAAAAGGATGCACGAGAATGGGTCTCAAATATTTGTAAACATGTACTGTTATAGTACTGCATGAGTTTACTGATGATCGACTATAAACTACACTTGTAAACTAAAACAATTATAATGATGACTGAACAACTCCCATTCCCCAAAGTGCAAGATACAACACTTATGAATATTAGTCATAAAAGATCACACAAATAAGTGATCTGACAACAAATAAACAAGGGTTCAGAATGTTCCGGCCCCGGATTATGAGCTGCATTTTGGTGTGCAATAACTGATGTTTGACACATCTTTAATGTCCTTGCTTTTGACTTTAATGCATCAAACACCGTAAAGACTGAAACATATCAAACACAAGACACATTATTTTAGCTGTGGACACAAAATTCTAGTATTACAGAAATTAAATCATACTGCATACACACAAATGTAAACATTTATGATCTCAATTGGTAGATTTTTTAGGTTTACTGAGTTGTTGCAAGAAAGCTACCAGCAAAAATTATGCAGCATTTACTGTAAACAAATACAACAGATTATCAAATCCACATTTAAAATTGTATGGTTTGTGCACATCAGATTTTCATATTAGAAACACACACAAAAAGTTTCTATTCTTTGAACATGTGCATATTCAAACAACCATCATTAAACTTCAACAGAGTTAAACATTTCACTAACCACTTTGCCGGGTTGCAGCCTTCCAAGGGCAGAAATTCCTTGCAGGCTCTCACATTTTGTCTGCAATTAATAGCCCGGAATAAATACCTTGTAAATTGGTATTTCAGCTAATTTAAAGTCAAGATGTCAATTCAAAAACATAACAATAAAATTGACTAGAACTAGGCATCCAGTAAATAAGGATTGCCAGATTTGCACTTCTATGAACTACCAAGGCCGTGCAGACCGGGGATTGCAGCAGTGATCGACCTGAATAATACTGCATTTACTTCAAGTCAAAAATACATCCCTA
Source organism: Pholidichthys leucotaenia (assembly GCA_020510985.1). Classification (NCBI taxonomy): domain Eukaryota; kingdom Metazoa; phylum Chordata; class Actinopteri; order Cichliformes; family Pholidichthyidae; genus Pholidichthys; species Pholidichthys leucotaenia. The sequence goes on along the minus strand of CM035841.1, from coordinate 35,024,380 downwards.
TTCACAAAATGAAGCTTCAAAAATTACTTTTTCACAACTATTACAGTTTTTTGCACATGCATGGAGACTAGGTGAAAAGTTACATAGGCATGGATTATTACTGACAGTCACATGGTCTAGTCACACTTCAACAAACTTCAAAAATATCATCATCTCTCAAACAATCCACAAAATATCGGGTAGATAATTGGCTATGAGGGATTATTTCATCATTATGACAGTTTCACCCTACCTGGGCTGAGGTAAACCGCTGGATGGCTTGGATTTTGTTCTTAGCCAGCCATGCTGAATCTGTCCGTTGTCCTATTCTGCTGGGCAGGAAGTCTCAAAATCGTCTACTTCCTGTTGTGAATAATCTTATACCTCATGTATTTTTGATGACAAATTATTTCAATAATTTTTAAATCTCAAAGGACAAATTTCCAAACCTAGGTTTTTAAAAGAAAATATGGAGGGAATAAAATAAAAAAAAAGGTAGGGAATTCACAAGGGATTCCCCAGAGGTCAAAGGTCATTTCCATGTTGGGGGTTCCCCCAGACACAAAGTAAACAACTTTTGACTAGCACACAGAGCCAGGCTGTGATTATATATATACCTGCCAAAACAAATCTTTGGGAGGCATTGCTGTACAACCAAAGATCAAATACTAGAAAGGATGTCACTGTTGACATATATAGCGGGGAAATTACAACAGTCACAAGAATTGCCATGTTTCTCACATGGATCAAACAAACACAGCTGCTGCCATTACACAAAAACAGTGGCTAATAGTGGATGTCCCATTCCTTTTCAATAATGCTGTTCAATCCCCTTTATATTTGTCAAAGTCTAACATGTGAGTGCCTACATATAGCCTCCACCTCTTTGTATTCCACTTTCAAACACAGCCTATATTTGGGTCTGGAAAGCCTAACTGGACTACCTGTTTTCAGACGAGAACACTTGCTTTCTATGGGCATGCACTACTATATAATGATAACCTATGTTTCCTTGTCTACAGTTTCAGGCTACGCTACCAAATAAATTAGAGATGTTTTTATTGAAAATGTGGAATTTTTTTTTCTCTGAATATGGAGAGTTCTCATAAAATATCAACTTTTTCTGATGATTTTTTTAATTCTTTTTTTAAATTATAGACTTTTTAAGAAACATCATAAAATTTGAAACTTCATGAAAAAAATTTTGCTCATGATTTGACATTTTTCTTGAATTTTTGGCTTTTGTGTCATAAACCGGCATCTTTTTTTCTTCAGTTTGTGCCTTTTTGCTTCAACAATTTTCCATCATCTCCACTGATATTTTCTTATTTTTTTAAAATTACTACAAATGAGCTACATTTCTCTGTGATTTTCTAACCTTTGTCTCAACAATTTATTAATTTTCTTTTTCTTAATGAACTTAGTAAATATTTTAAATAACTTTGTGTTTACATTCTCAATGTCTGTAATGGTACATACACCACTCACAAAAAGTTAGGGATATTCGACTTTCAGGTGAAATTTCAGGATGCACCTAAAATGCACTATAACCTCTTCAGGTGAACTTAATTTGGCCTTCTCTAACCTTTTGAACGCACATGTCCAACTGCTCAGTGTTTCAGTACTTTCTGCATAACTGTTCTCTAACAAGGTGCTTAATGGCAAAATTCACAACAGGTGTCTGATCCATGAATCAACCAATACATTTTCTGGTTCAATTAGAATTAGTATTTAAACATTCTTCTTCATCATGCTGTTCCCATTTTGACATCATGAGATCAAGACGACACCAAACAATTGATCAACAGTATCTCACCATTGCGAGGCTTCAAACACGATGTTCTCAGAGGGAAGTGGCCACTGAACTCAAAGTGTCACAGTGTGTCATCAGCAGGTTGCAACAGAGATAAAGAAAGACTGGAAGTGTCACAGAAAGGCATAGAAGTGGACATCCTTTGGCTACATCCCATGCTGATGACCGCTTCACTGTGAACAGTGCCCTGCGGACCCGGACGATGAATACTATTCAACTCCAGGTAAATTTAAGGGAGGTGGTAGACACCCAATTGTCATGTCAGACCATTCAATACCTTTTACATCAGTGTAGTCTGCGTGCTAGATGACCTGCAAGGGTACCTGACCACACCACCAGGCACAGGCATCATCATTTGCATGGGCCAGGGAGCATTTACACTGGACAAGAGACCATTGGGCCTTAATGCTGTTCTCTGATGAAAGTCGAATCACAGTGAACAGAAATGATGTCTGCCAATGATGTTGGAGACGTCAAGGAGACCACTATGCATCAGCCACTGTTGTCACCATGTTACAGTCTGGGCAGGTGTGTCTACTCAATACAAAACTGCCCTACACCTTGTGAATAGTACACTGACAAGCCAATACTACCTGAATAACATCATTAATCCAGTCATTGTGCCCCTTCCTGAACAACACAGGCCTAATTTCATCTTCATGGACGACAATGCTCCAGCCCATCGAGGTCACATCATTAGGGAATGGCTGCTGGAGGCTGGGTTCCTCAAGTGGAGTGGCCTGCACTTTCTCCAGACCTGAATCCTATAGAAAACCTTTGGGATCAGCTGAGTCGCCATATAGAGGCTCGTAACCTTGCACCTCACAACCTCAATGACCTGAGGGCCACGGTTCAAGAAAAGTGGAATGCCATGCCTCGGCAAACAATAAGTAGACTTGTGAACAGCATGACACATCGTTGTTAAGTTTTAATTCATGCTCAAGGGCACATGACAAGTTATTCAGACACTGGAATTTTTTGTTGTGGTATACCCACATTGTTGGCTTTTGCTTCAATAAACTGTTTGAGATGAGGAAATCACCACTGCATACTTCTACTTACAGTGCATCCGGAAAGTATTCACAGCGCTTCACTTTTTCCACATTTCGTTATGTTACAGCCTTATTCCAAAAGGAACTGAATTAGTTTTTCCTCAAAATTCTACACACAATACCCCATAATGACAATGTGATAAAAGTTTTTTTGAGATTTTTGAAAATTTATTTAAAATAAAAAACTAAGAAATCACAAGTACATAAGTATTCACAGCCTTTACCATGAAGCTCAAAATTGAGCTCAGGTGCATCCTGTTTCCACTGATCATCCTTGAGCTGTTTCTACAGCTTAATTGGAGTCCACCTGTGGTAGATTCAGTTGATTGGACATGATTTGGAAAGGCACACACCTGTCTATATAAGGTCCCACAGTTGACAGTGCATGTCAGAGCACAAACCAAGCATGAAGTCAAAGGAATTGTCTGTAGACCTCAGAGACAGGATTGTTTCATAGCACAAATCTGGGGAAAGGTACAGAAAAATTGGCATCCATTATCTGTAAATAGAAGAAGTTCAGAACCACAAGGATTCTTCCTAGAGCTGGCCGGCCATCTAAACTGAGCGATCGGGGGAGAAGGGCCGTAGTCAGGGAGATGACCAAGAACCTCATGGTCACTCTGTCAGAGTTCCAATGTTCCTCTGTGGACAGAGGAGAACCTTCCAAAAAGACAACAATTTCTGCAGCAATCCACCAATCAGGCCTGTATTGTAAAGTGGCCAGAGGGAAGCCACTCCTGAGTAAAAGGCACATGGCAGCCAGCCTGGTCTTTGCCAAAAAGCACCTGAAGAACTCTCAAACCATGAGAAACAAAATTCTCTGGTCTGATGAGACCAAGATTGAACTCTTTGGTGTGAATGTCAGGCATCATGTTTGGAGGAAACCAGGCACCGCTCATAACCAGGCCAGTGGTGGTGGCAGCATCATGCTGTGGGGATGTTTTTCAGCAGCAGGAACTGGGAGACTAGTCAGGATAGAGGGAAAGATGAATGCAGCAATGTACAGAGACATCCTGGATCAAAACCTGTTCCAGAGCACTTGTGACCTCAGACTGGGGTAGCAGTACATCTTTCAGCAGGACAACAACCCTAAGCAAACAGCCAAGACATCAAAGAAGTGGCTTCAGGACAACTCTGTGAATGTCCTTGAGTCTTCCAGCCAGAGCCCAGACTTGAATTCAATTGAACAAATCTGGAGAGATCTTAAAATGGCTGTGCACCGACACTTCCCATCCAACCTGATGGAGCTTGAGAGGTGCTGCAAAGAGGAATGGGCGAAACTGCCCAAAGATAGATGTGCCAAGATTGTGGCATCATATTCAAAAAGACTTGAGGCTGTAATCGCTGCCAAAGGCGCATCAACAAAGTATTGAGCAAAGGCTGTGAAGACTTATATACATGTGAATTCTTAGCTTTATATTTAATAAATTTTCAAAAATCTAAAAAAAAAAAAAAAAAAAAAAAAAAAAATTTTTTCACATTGTCATTATGGGGTATTGTGTTTAGAATTTTGAGGAAAAAATGAATTCAATCCCTTTTGGAATAAGATTGTAACATAACAAAATGGAAAAAAAGGGAGTTTTTCCTCTCCACCGTCGCCAAGTGCTTGCTCACAGGGGATCGCCTGATTGCTGGGGTCTTTCTGCAACTGTGGGGGTCCTCCCTACAGTTGATAGTGCTATGAGATGACTGTTGTTGTGAAATGGCGCTATATAAATAAAGTTGAATTGAATTGAATTGAATTGAATTGAAAAATTGAAGTGCTGTTAATACTTTCCGGATGCACTGTAAATGCCTGCTTTCATGATATAATATCTCTGTACTGTTAATTTTTTACATTTTCAATAAATTTCACCCAAAAGCCAAATATCCCTAACTTTTTGTGAGATTTTGTGTCTATCTACGTAAAAATGCAAAGAGTCTCTGTGCGTGTGTGTCTCTTCCTCACATATCTCTCAAACTGTTTGCCAGACTGACCTCAGGTTTTATAAGTCCTTGGCTGAGGTTACGACGGTGTGCATCCCCAAGTATGGAGTTTTTCAGTCAAAATATGTAATTTTTATCAGTAAAAGTTTAGCCACCACCCCGTCTCATGTCCTTACTTCAGGGAGTGTGGGGAGTATTTCAGATTGACGCCATACTGATTGGATAATATGCGGCATCACGACCAGTCACCAAAGCGCTCAGTGAACAAAATAAGGAAGTGAAAAGCAACAAATTTGACTAGAAAAGATAATACTGAAGATTTAATGCTTAAAAAATGATACCATAATGTTGTCATTATTGCAAAGGTCTAAAGCAGGGGTGCTCGACTGTGTGCTATGAAGGGCCAAGACCCTGCAGGCTTTTCCTCCAACCAGTGTCTTAAACAGCAGATGCCACTGAATTTCTTCCCACTGATTGCTGATTAGTGAAAACACCTGCTGAAGAGACAGGGTAGAAGAGAAAACCTGCAGGGTCTTGGCCCTCCATGGCACATGACTGGGCACCCTTGGTCTAAAGGATAATTCGGCATAGGTGGAGAACACAAGGTGCACAAGTAGACTGGTAGGAGTGCCAGCGGGGACCCGGGGTCTGACAGAGAACACCAGTGTATCTGACATGCCGGGAGAAGCAGCAGCTCAATTGGTGGACTGTGGTCCGGCAAGCCCTGCCTGCCCGGTCAGAGGTATACAGGAGTTCCGACTGCTACTTCACCTGTGTGGTACCACTGTCCTTTGCAGGACCACGAGTCCCCGATGGTGCTCTTCCCACGCGAGTATCTAACAAGAGCACTCTGAGGGGAGTGCAATATCTCCCACCTCCATTTTCTTTTAAGATCCCAATACTTACTGACAGAAAGTAGTTTTCAATATAATTATTGTGGCAGAACCAAATTATGATCAGCTCATCATTCATGAATATACAACAAAGTATGCAACCCATAGCTGTAGATCAGGATCCCAAGGTGAACCAGAGTAGAAAGTTTGGTGACCCTAGAAAGCTTTACATGCTCTATTGTAAGAGATCACAGGGAGTGCCAACCTTGACCTTTGACCTTTTGACCCCAAACCTGTAGTCAGAGGTTATGGTCTCAGAGTGACCCTGTGTGCCACATTTGGTGATTCAGACTTTACTTGTACACTAATAAGGCATAGAAAAACCATCTCTATTGTCAGGCCATACAGTCAATCCTGTGCAGTAGAACAAAATTACGTTTCTCCTGTCTACAATGTTAATCACATGTAGAATCAGACGGGTCACTGCCATGCAAGGCTCTGCCACAAAAAACTTCTTCCCCCATTCTATTACGCTGACCACCAAGCTAAAAGGTGAGAAGTAAAATTTTTATATGGTCTTTGGTATGACCCAGCCAGGACTTGAACCCACAAACTCCCGGCTGTGGAGTGGATGCTCTATCAACTAGGCCACCACTCCGGGTAGGGGGTGTGAGCCTTGACCTTTGGATCCCAAACCCATAGTCTGAAGTCAGGATCACCAGGGAAATATGTGGACCAAGTTTGGTGGCCCTAGCTTTACTAGTTTTATCGTAATAGTGCAAATGGAATGCTAACCTTGACCTTTGACATGTTGACCCAAAACCCATGGTCGGAGGTCATGTTCCCGAGCTGAACCCGTATGCCAGGTTTGGTGGCCCTAGCCTAACTCGTTTTATAGTAATAGTCAATGTAGCATTTACCATAGTGCAACTGCAATGTTAACTTTGACATTTGGCCCCATGACCCCAAACTCATACTTAGATGAGGGTGTAAGTCATCCAAGATGTATATTAGATACAACTACTGTATCGATTTCAAAAAGCCTACATCATTTCTTTCAGTAGTTACTGTATTGGTTACAAAACAAAGTAGATTTCTCCAGTGTCGGTTGTTAGCCCTTCGCAGAACAGTCGGATGATGAGGCTGCCATTGAATGGCGTGCTGACATGTCATGGGTCACTGTTTGTCTGGAACCTCCCCAAGAGACCGGCCCGCCAAGGGTGACCCTACCAGGAGCAAGCTCCAGACTGTAACACTCTTCAAATGACTGGAACACAAAAGCTCTTTTGCCACAACAAGGCCAGACTCAGGAGAGAGACCAGGAGAGACACTATCCTTTGTTTATCTGGGCTTCACAGTGACCAGCAACGGGGACATGAAACCAGAGATCAACCGCAGATGTGGTCTTGCTGCATCAGGCCTGCAGGCACTATGGAACCTCTCTGGCTCCATCATTCAATTTTCCAAAAGACGAAGCTCCACATATACAACATGTCAGTCCTCTCCATCCTACTCTATGGATCAGAGAAATGGCCACTGAAAACGACTCTGGCCTCAAGAGTGGATGGGTTTGATAGTCGGGCCCTCAGAACCTTCGAGAACATGAGGTGGCCCCAGCGCACTTCTAATGACGCGCTCCAAGCCCGCACACATCAGCCTGCAGCATCCCACCTTATTACACATTGGCGTATCCGCTGGTTTGGCCATGTCCTCCACCTCCCATCAGAACATCTGACAAAAGCCATCCTCATGTTCGACCCCAGGGCCTCAAGGTGTAAAAGACTTTGAGGAAAGCCACGCACCAGATGGTTTGATGTGGTGGAGAGAGACCTCCGACAGCTCGGAGTTGTTGTTGATGACGCAGAGGAGCTGGCCCAAAATCGGCAATGTTGGCACGCGCTGGTTAACCTGATTGGCTCTACATATGGTGATGGCCACACAGCCCCCACCCCACAAGAGTAGTAAAAAGTAAGCAAGTTACTGTTTTGTGTTTTGATGATTTCAGGAAAATCTAACCTGACCTTTGACCTCAAGGTCCTCCAATGAATGAAATTGCAATATGTGCATCATCACAGTATCTCAAACCATGGTACCAAGTTTCAAACAACCGCAACTGTAGGAAGAGTTGATTTCACAAAACGAGCAAAATCATTGGCTCACCAGACACCATTGTCTGAACTGTATCAGTGCTCTGATCAAGAAAGCCACCCTGATCACAGAGGATTCATCTCACCCCCTTCATCACTCTTTTCAGTTACTGCCATCAGGAAGATATAAAGCCATTGGCCCATAAAAACATTTACAGGAAATCATTGATTCCCTCTACAATAACCATCCTGAACAAAATCAGTTATCAATATTAGATATCAGCATTTATCTATTAATCACTATTATTTTTAATAATTATTAATATTTTCTGCCACATGATTTTATTTGTTTATTTTATTTGTTGTTGTTTCCTTTAAAACCATGTTTACTTTAAAACTGTTTTTATCTTGTGAGTTTGAACACGTCTTTCAGAGTGTTGAATGCGTTATGTTGTTGTAGCTGTGTCAAAGAAGAATTTCTGTCACTGACTGGGACAGACAATAAAGTTATCTATCTATGAAAGTTCCTGTCTATGAAATGAGGTGAAAAAGGAGGTCATAGGTCAGGGGATACAATTCCTGCAAAGATCCTCTGATCAGAACCAAATTGCAATATGTGCATCCTCAGTGTATATCAAACCATGGTACCAAGTTTCAAAACAATGGGACCAAAGCTGTAGGAGGAGTTGATTTCACAAAAATGGGACTGATGGACAGATTGACCCATTACTGACCCATGGGGGTGGCTGTGGTGCAGGTGTAGTGTGGCTGACTACCGATCGGAGGGTCAGGTGGTCAATTCTCGCTCTGTTTGCAGCCCACAGTGAATGAATGAATGAATGAATGAATTTATTTCGGATAATACAGTACAGGTTAAAAGAAACTGTATAATATAACAACAAGGTCAAATTAGACAAAGACTCCTTCTACTAAACAATTCCACGTGAGTTATCCGAAATGGGTGATGGCTGAAGCCGCAGCTTATATTGCCCACCCATATTCCATCCAAGAATTCAAAGAAAAAAGAGTAAACAAGACAAGAGTGATTACAATTTAGAACAAAGCTAAGACAAAGTGTGACAGAGAAAAAAAAAAAAAAAGAAAACTAAGCTAAGCTAAGTTAAGCGGTTACTATTCAAGACAAATCTACGACAGAATGTCACAGAGAGAGAAAAAAAAAAAAAACTAAGCTACAACACAACACAGGCTGGATATGTCAATCTTTATGTGAGTTTACATGTCGTCTTGTAAATATGTTTGGAGTATTTCTTCCTTTAGTTTTTGATTAAATTGTCCAAGCGTTGTACATGATTTTAATTCAGGTCCATAATCGTTCCATAATCTGACTCCTTGCACTGAAATACAGTGTTGCTTGGTGGTTGTTCTCACTGTAGGCTTTTGAAATATACATGTTCCTCTGAAGTGATATCGTTTCTCCCTTGTTTGGAACAACTTTTGGATATTTGCGGGCAGTGATAAATTCTTCACTTTGAACATTATTATTGCGGTTTTAAAGTCAACCAGATCTTTCAACTTGAGAGTTTTTTGTTTAAGAAAAAGTGGGTTTGTTGGTTCCCTGTAAGCTGCTTTGTTTATTATTCTAATAGCTCTCTTTTGAAGCATAAAGAGTGGATATATGTTTGTTTTGTATGTATTTCCCCATACTTCATTACAATATGTCATGTATGGGAGTATTAATGAATGATACAAGGTGTATAGTGTGGGTTGATTCAGCAAATATTTCACTCTGTGTAATATTGCAATTGATTTGGAAACTTTACCTTTGATATAATTAATATGTGACTTCCAGCACAGTTTGTTATCAATTATTACTCCAAGGAATTTAGTTTCAGATACCCTTTCAATCTCTACACCATTTACACTGAGTTTGGGTACTGGATTGTTGTGATGGTTGTTAAAGACTATAAATTTTGTCTTACTTAAATTGAGCGTTAATTTGTTTGAATCAAACCACAGTTTAAGCTTTCCTAATTCCTTCCCGAGTGTATCCAGGAGTTGTTCCAAATTGTTTCCACTGCATAGCAGATTAGTGTCATCGGCAAACAATATTAAGTCCATTTTTTCTGAGACTTTACATATATCGTTTATATACATATTGAATAATAATGGTCCCAAAACTGAACCCTGTGGGACTCCACAGGTGACCTTCAGCAACTCTGAGTTTTTGTTGCTAACACATACATACTGATATCTATTCTTTAAGTAACAACTTAACCAGGACAGTGCTACCCCTCTAATACCAGAATTTTGTAGTTTCTTTAATAATAAATTATGATCTACTGTATCAAATGCTTTTTTAAGATCTAGGAATACTCCAACTGAATACTCTTTATTTTCAATGGCTGTTGATATTTTTTCTGTAAATTCCATTAGGGCATATGCAGTTGTCCTCTTGTGTCTGAACCCATATTGCTGCTCACATAATAAATCATTCTTCAGTATGAAGTTGTCAATTCTCTCATAGAATATTTTTTCAAGTATCTTGGAAAATTGCGGTAATAGTGAAATTGGTCTATAGTTTGAGAGTTCCCCTCTGTCGCCCGTCTTGTATATCGGAATTACTTTAGCTATTTTCATTGCATTGGGAAATATACCTGATTGGAGAGACAGGTTGCAGATATACGTCAGTGGTTTTACTATGCATTCGATAACAGTTTTGACTAGTAGCATGTCGATACCATCACAGTCAGTAGATGTTTTACTTTTGAACGATTTAACAATTTCAATGACCTCTCTTTCGTCTGTGTTCTTTATGAAGATGGAGTCTCTTACAGCAGTGTTATTGCATATTGTATCACCTGTTGGCACCGTAGTGGGTATTTCTCGGGCCAGTTTAGGTCCAATGTTAACAAAAAAATTATTAAATTCATCTGCAGGTGAAGCAATATTCACACTCTGAGTCGTTTTATTATTTTTTGGAATATTAGTTGGGTAGCTTGTATTTCTGCTTTTATTTCCAAGGATACTGTTGAGTATTGTCCATGTATTTTTAATATTGTCTCTGTTTTTCTCCAGTTCTTTACTGTAATAGTCTCTTTTACTACATCTTATTATATATGTTAACTTATTTTTGTATGTTTTATACCGCTGCTCTGCTTCTTTTGTTCTTTTCTTTAGGAAAGCTTTATATAATAAATTTTTCTTTTTACACACCTTTTGTAGTCCTTTGGTTAACCATGGCTTATTAGCAAATTTGTGTTTAAGCTTTTTTATTACTAATGGGCAGTTTTTTTCATAAAGAGTGGTTACAATGTTTATAAATGTGTCATAGGCTTCATTTACATCTGATACATAGACTTCTGTCCAGTCTTGCTTCAGCAAGTCCTCTTTAAGAGAACTGATTGCATTTGGTGATTTGTGTCTGAACGATTTTGAAGTTTTTTCTGCGTTGGGCCCCGTGTGGCCATGGATAAGTGCAAAGGTTGGCAAGTGGTCACTTATATCATTTATCAATAATCCACTTTCTATTTTCTTATCGAAAACATTGACAAACAGGTTGTCAATAAGTGTAGCAGAGTGAACTGTGATTCTACTGGGATGTGTTATTGTGGGATATAGACTCATGCTGTACATAGAGTTCATGAACTCTGTAACTACATTTTGTTGATGAGGATTCAGTAAGTCAATATTGAAATCTCCACAAATTGCTACCATTTTCTTACTAGTAATATTATTGTACAGCTCGACTAATTTATCTCTGAATGTCTCAATGCAAGTTCCCGGCGTTCTATATATGCAGCTTATGATTAGATTTTTTGTTTTGTCTAGGTCAATCTCAACAGTAACACATTCCAAAATCCCTGGTAGTGCTAAGGACATTTCATTTACAAGCTTACACCTGTACAGGTCATCAATATACAGTGCAACACCACCACCCTTTTTTTGAGTTCTGTTAATATAAAACATGTGATATCCCTCTATTGCCATCAGGGGAGCCTGCTCTTCGTTAAGCCAAGTTTCAGAGACTGCAATAGCTGTGAATTTTCTGTCTAGCTATTTTAAATAGTCCTGAATCTGTGGAAAGTTTTTGTTAAGACTTCTGCTATTGAAGTGTATTATTGACAGTTTACCATCTAATTGCATTTGACTTTTGAATTGTTTTTCAGTGTAATATTCACAGTGGTTATGAATATTGTTGAAAAAGTGGTTATCAGGATCAATATCATTCTCCATCTCTTGTGGTTTATGTTCAGCATAATGGTATGTTTTCAGAGTTTGAGTTTCCTCATTCTGTGTCAAATGACTTCCTCCAACTGGGGATGATTGATGTCTACTTGAGTCGGTCATAAGTTTTTGTTTGTTTTGGTTATTTTTATTAAAGTACTTTGGCATGGTGTATCAAAAGAACTATTCTTATCGTGTGTATGAATATGGATTATCATTGGCTCATAATTTTCTAATCAGTGTTCATCTGTATTTATCTAAGTCAGTAGCATCTCTGATCATTATACTCTTTGCTTGCTCAGGTGATCCATTTAGTTTAATCCAAATTCTACAATTTCTTGTCCAGGTTGCTTGTATCTTATCTTGTTTTTTTAGCATCCGTGCCTGTCGTGCTAATTCAGCGTTTTTTTTTGTCAGGTGTTCATTTATGTAAACTTGAGTTTCCTTTAGCTTTTTGGCCTGCCTCAGTATGTCATTCTTTACCCTTCTGTTCACAAAGCGCATCACAATTGATTTCTTTGTTTTGTTATCTTTCTTCGGTAGAGCATAGCAGGCTGAGATTGCATTGGCTTCTACCTTAATGTCTTTATCATTAAGGAACTGAAGCACTTGATTTTCTAAGGACAATGACTCCCTCATGGGTGCATCTTCACCACTCAGACCTACTGTGGCATGGGCGTATGACTGATATCTGATGTCTAGTCCACTTATAACTAGGTCATCAATACGAGAACCTTGTTCAAGATCCTCGACGCGTTGCTCCAAAAGATGCCCGTGTTGCTCCAGGTCCATAATTTTTTTGTCCTTTTCTTGAATTATTAAATTTAGGGCTTGCACCTGTTCTATTAGGCCTATTATTTTGTCCTGTTGGCTAGTCAATTTGGCCAATTCTTCTGACATAAAGCTCAGAGCTTTTTTGATTTCTTCCATTTCCTCTTTCTTTGGTGGCATCTTGCTGACCTGTAGATAGGAGTAAACAGAGAATCCGGCTAGGCCTCAACTAGCCCGGCCGCTGCTGAACTCGCCGCAACAGCTCCTGCACAGCTCCTCCGCCAAGTAGCGCTGCTCAGCTCCGCAGATCACCCCCGTCATTCGCCACCGCCTGCCGCCGTCTGCCTGGCCGGTTATGCCGCACACCGCCGGCGCAGCCGAACTTCACCGATCACCGCCGCCGCTCGCCGCCGTCTGGCTGGGTGGCACCTCCGCTAGGCCCCGTCACCGACCGCCGTCAGTCTGGTAGTTCCTCAGCTGGACCTCGCAACTGGGTTCCGACTCAGGCCACTGTCCTGCTGGGTCCAGGTGGCCCCGTCTCTCACCAACGCCACGCTCGAGCTCCCAACTGCTGCCTCGATTGGTTCCTCCGATAGGCCCTCACATTGCCCCATCTAACAACCATAGACTGCCTTCTGTACCAGTATAGCAGGATGCTAACAATGGGATATAAAGCGCACCAACTTAAGTTTATCAAGATAGCTTTGAAGCCCAACAGGAGAGTCGTTCAACGAGGCTGATCGTTAGGTTGGCGGGGCTAGCGTTAGCTAGCGTTAGTTAGGGCTAGCGTTAGCTTAGCATTAGCTTAGCATTAGCGTTAGCATAATATAGACTGTAATTGTACTCATATGTGAATTAATACACGTGCGCCAATGGTTCCACCTTTCTGCAGATCAGATCGCCCTCCGGGGAATAACGGTAGTCGACACCAGATTTTACTTCATCTCGTGCAGGTGACCATTTGCCGGACCTCGTGAATACCTTCTCACTGCCGCTGTATCTCTGGGGTAGCAGCAGGGGCGAGGATCAGACTTTAAAAGTCGGAAACGGGGCGAAACGGGGCCAGAGCTGCCAGAACCATCATCGGGTCAGCACTGGGTCCCAAGAGTACTCCACACATTTGTTGGTGGCCAGCAAAAGTCCTTATTTTTGAAGGTTTTGCTTAGAATTCTCGGCTCGTAACAGTCATTGCAACTTCACCGGAAGCTCACCGGAAGCTGTTATCATCATTCCCCAGTGGACGAAAGGGTTGCTTCCTTGCGCCTTCGGGTTAGGAAACGGGTCCTGACCATCATTTGTGCCTATGCACCAAACGATGTTTTAGAGTACCCAACCTTTTTGGAGTCTTTGATTAGGGTGCTGGAGGGTGCTCCTCTTGGAGACTCCATTGTCCTACTGGGAGACTTCAATGCACATGTGGGCAATGACAATGAAACCTGGAGGGGGGTGATTGGGAGGAACGGCCTTCCCGATCTCAACCCGAGTGGTGTTCAGTTATTGAACTTCTGTGCTAACCACAATTTGTCCATAACAAACACCATGTTCAAGCATAAGGGTGTTAATATGTGCACCTGGAACCAGGACACCGTAGGTCGCAAGTCGATGATCGATGTTGTTATCGTGTCATCAGACCTGCGACGGTATGTCTTGGACACCCGGGTAAAGAGAGGTGCAGAGCTGTCAACTGATCACGGTGGTGAGTTGGATCTGATGGCAAGGGAGGAAGCCATTCAGACCTGGTAGACCCAAACGTATAGTGAGGGTGTGCTGGGAATGTCTGGCTGAGGCCCCTGTCCAGGAGGTCTTCAACTCCCACCTCCGGAAGAACTTCAACCACATTCCGAGGGAGTCTGGAGACATGGAGTCTGAATGGGCCATGTTCTCCACCTCTGTTGTTGAAGCGGTGGCCTACAGCTGCAGCCGCAAGGTGGTCGGTGCATCTCGTGGTGGCAACCCCCGAACCAAGTGGTGGACACCAGTGGTGAGGGGGGCCATTAAGCTGAAGAAGGAGTCCTATTGGGCTTGGTTGGCTTGTGAGACTCCCGAAGCAGCTGAGGTGTACCGGCAGGCCAAGCGGAGTGCAGCTCGGGTGGTTGCTGAAGCAAAAACACGGGTATGGGAGGAGTTCAGTGAGGCCATGGAACAAGACTTTCGGTCGGCCACGAAGAGATTCTGGCAAACTTTCTGGTGGTTCAGGAGGGGAAAGCAGCTCCCTGTCCACATTGTGTATGGTGCGGATGGGGCACTGTTGACTTCAACTGGGGATGTCGTCGGGCGGTGGAAGGAGTACTTCGAGGATCTCCTCAATCCCACTGATACGCCTTCCACAGAGGAAGCAGGGTTTGGGGACGAGGGGGATGACTCGCCTATACAGGGGCTGAGGTCACCAAGGTGGTTAAAAATCTCCTTGGTGGACGGGCCCTAGGGGTGGACAAGATTCGCCCTGAGTACCTCAAGGCCCTGGATGTTGTTGGGCTGTCATGGTTGACACGCCTCTGCAACATTGCTTGGAGGGTGGGGGCAGTGCCTTTGGCATGGCAAACCGGGGTAGTGGTTCCTCTCTTCAACAAAGGGGACTGGAGGGTGTGCTCAAACTTTAGAGGGATCACACTCCTCTGCCTCCCTGGGAAGGTCTATGCCAAGGTACTGGAGAGGAGAGTCCGGCAGTTGGTCGAACCTCAGATTCAGGAAGAGCAATGTGGTTTTCGTCCTGGCCGTGGCACATCAGACCAGCTCTTTACCCTCTCGAGAATTCTTGATGGTTCGTTGGAGGTTGCCCAACCAGTTTACATGTGTTTTGTGGACTTGGAGAAGGCATTTGACTGCGTCCCTTGTGGTTTTTTGTGGGGGGTGCTTCGGGAGTATGGGGTATCGGGCTTGTTGTTACAAGCAATTTGGTGTCTGTACGACCATTGTGAGAGTTTGGTTCGTATTGCCAACACTCGGTCGGAGTCATTCCCAGTGAGAGTCGGACTCCACCAGGGCTGCCCTTTGTCACCGATCCTGTTCATAATTTTTATTGACAGGATTTCTAGGCGCAGCCAGGGAATGGAGGGTGTCATGCTTGGTGACCACAGGATCTCATCTCTGTTGTTTGCAGGTGATGTTGTCCCACTGGCTTCATCCAGCAATGATCTACAGGTCTTACTGGGATGGTTTGACGCTGAATGTGAAGCGGCTGGGATGAGAATCAGCACTTCCAAGTCCGAGTCCATGGTCCTCAGCCGGAAAAAGGTGGATTGTCCTCTCTGGGTTGGGGACAGGCTCCTGCCCCAAGTGGAGGAGTTTAAGTATCTTGGGGTCTTGTTCACGAGTGAGGGGAAAATGGAGCAAGAGATTGACAGATGGATTGGAGCAGCATCTGCAGTGATGTGGACGTTGTACCGGTCTGTTGCGGTGAAGAAGGTGCTTAGTTCTAAGGCAAAGCTGCTGATTTACCAGTCAATCTACATTCCTACTCTCACCTATGGCCACGAGCTTTGGGTAATGACCGAAAGAACAAGATCGCGGATACAAGCGGCTGAAATGAGCTTTCTCCGTAGGATTGCTGGACTCACCCTCAGAGATAAGGTGAGGAGCTCAGTCATCTGGGAGAGGCTCAGAGTAGAACCACTGCTCCTCCACATTGAAAGGAGTCAGTTGAGGTGGTATGGGCATCTGATAAGGATGCCTCCTGGACACCTCCCACTTGAGGTGTTTCAGGCATGTCCCACTGGGAGGAGACCCTGGGGCTGACCCAGGACTCGGTGGAGAGACTATGTCTCCCAGCTGGTCTGGGAATGCCTTGGTATCCTCTCTGAAGAGCTGGAGCAGGTGGCTGGGGAGAGGGAAGTCTGGGCTTCTCTGCTTGAACTGCTGTCTCCGCGACCCGGAC
Source organism: Pholidichthys leucotaenia (assembly GCA_020510985.1). Taxonomy (NCBI): domain Eukaryota; kingdom Metazoa; phylum Chordata; class Actinopteri; order Cichliformes; family Pholidichthyidae; genus Pholidichthys; species Pholidichthys leucotaenia. Next base: position 35,007,860 of record CM035841.1, on the reverse strand, counting down.
CTCCGGAAAAGCGGTAGAAGATGAATGGATGGATGGATAACCGGGAGCAGGCTAAAGTACAGAGAATAATTAAACAGACCAAAAAAGAGTTTTGGAGGAAATATTGTGATTCATTGGGAAGAAGTACCCCCTTGGAGAATGTATGGGGAACAATTAAAAGGATGTCTGGTATAAGGAAGGAGCTAAATTATCCTATTATGGAGAGCAGGGACAGTTTGATAGTAGATGGCAATGAAAAGGCAGAACATTCAGTTCGAATTTTCAGTAAAATAAGTAGTGCAGATAATTTGAGCAATGTGGAAAAAAGTGGAACAGAACAGACAAAATTAAATAATGTCGGAGCGTTGCAAGATGAGACAGAGTTTGAGAATGGGATAAATCAGTGTTTTTCAATGTCTGAGTTAAATCATACATTAAGGAAGGTCTGTAAGACAGCTCCAGGGAAATATCAAGTGACTTATAAAATGATTAAAAACCTGAGTGATACTGGTAAAAAGATATTATTAGAGTTATACAACAAGGTTTGGGAGGAAGGGATATTGCCTACTCCATGGAAAGAGGCTATTATTGTTCCAATATGCAAATCAGGTAAAAATCTAGGTTTATGTGAGAGTTACAGACCAATCACTTTAACATCCCACATTGGTCAAACTGAGGAAAAAATGATTAATGGAGGTTAATATATTATCTGGAGTCTAGAGAGGTGTTGAAAGGTTACCAAAATGGATTTAGAAAAGGGAGTAGTACTACTGATCCTGCTGTTTGTTTGGAACATGAGATTAGGAAGGCCCAAGTGAATAGTGAAAGTGTGGTTGCTGTGTTTTTGGATGTCGAGAAGGCGTATGACATGATGTGGAACGATGGACTGATTATCAAACTTCATAAGGTAGGCATTAGAGGGAGAATGAAAAGATGGATTCAAATTTTTTTGAGTGACATGAAAATTTCGGTAAGAATAGGGAAGCAGTATTGCTCAAGTCAAGTGATAAAAAATGGAACCCCACAAGGCAGTATTTCTAGTCCCATTTTGTTTTCAGTCATGATCAATGACATTTTTTGTAGAGTTAAGAGTTCTGTTGGTGTCTCCTTGAAGTTGAGGCTTGGGTAGTGGAATGGGGATTTAAGTTTTCTGTGGGGAAGACAAAGGCTGTGGTGTTCACTAGGAAGAGAGTAAATGATCAAGTCTGTGGTTTATATTAATCATATATTCCATACCTACATATGTATAGACATATTAGAATGTTTAGTGATTACATATGTGGAATGACCTCACGCCTCAGAACAGGACAAGAGGTCTCAACCGCCAGCGAGGATCAAAGAGCAGATGGAGTCGCAGCGGTGGAGACCAGATCGATCTCCCTGACCACCCAGGGTCAGGTGGAGGAGACGGAGGACAATGGAGGGGGGATTAGGTTAATGCGGGATGTCAGCTTTGATATGCAATGTCTTTTGTTGTGTGTAGGTATAAGTATGAAGGTCTGACTGTGCTCGACCTCTTATTCTGCTTCTGCACCGAGATGAGACATGTTAGAGGAGTGAAGCTGCTATTAAACTTTGATTTACAAAATCACATTGCTTCATCATTTCAAGCTCTTCTACACTGGTGACCAGACGTGAGGATGGAACAGAGACGTTCTCCCGCGATTAACTCATCGGAGGCGACCCAGGCAAGCGCCGGCGCCCATGCAGACAGGGGAACGGATGGAAGACGTTCCCCCACGGCAGGAGAGAGGGCTCAACCGAGCACCATCCCCAGCCCCACCGTGAGAGCAGAAGAAAGGCGCTCTCACCCGGCGGACACATCAGGGACAGCCCACACAAGCGCAGTCACCGTCAAGCTGCCAGAATTCTGGCAAGAAGACCCGAGCTCGTGGTTCCAGCAAGCTGAGGCTCAGTTTGCACTGGCGGGCATAACGGCGGACGAGACGAAGTTTTATCACATCGTCGCCAAACTCGACGCTGCCACGTCAAGATGTGCGCGGAGCATAATCCGACAGCCGCCCGCCCATGACAAATACAGAGAACTTAAGGCGACCATCGTTGAGAACGTCGTCCCCTCAGCCAAGGAGAGAGCAGAGAAGATCCTGGCGATCTACGGCCACAGAGGATGCAGACCCAAGGCCCTCATGGAGGACATGCTGCAGCTCAAGGAAGAGGACAACGACAACTTCCTCTTCCAACACATCTTCCTCAGCACTCTGCCGCCACACATGAGAGGGACGCTGGTCAACATGCGGTGCAGCACCCAGCAGGACTTCCGCGCGCTGGCCCGAGAAGCGCAGCGGCTCATCAACGCCTGCGGGGAACAGGTGGCCACAGCAGCATCCGCAGATCTCAGCGTGGAAGCTCAGAGCAGCGGAGAACCGCAGACAACCGAGCAGAGCCCGCCCACCATGGCAGCAACACGACCAAGGTGCAGCAGGCAGAACGACCTCTGCTATTTTCATCAGCATTTCGCCGAGAGGGCGTACAAATGCGTGCCCCCCTGCAATTTCAAAAACTCGGGAAACGCCAAAGCCCGGAAAATGTTGGCAGCTACGGCTCTCGGCGAGAAAAATAAGCTACTTTATGTGACTGGCGGACACACCGGGAGACAGTTCCTTATCGACACCGGAGCTCAGCTGAGTTTTATCACCCCTTCCCACGCAGACCAGGCCATGGGTCCCCGGGAAAATGGAGCGATGGCAGCCAACGGCTCGATCATCGACACGTTCGGTGAAAGGAACCTGCCTCTTTGCATCCACGGCCGCAACTATAGATGGACATTTATTGTAGCGGCGGTGAGTTTTAACCTGTTGGGCGCTGATTTTTTGTGTGCACATGGGTTGTTAGTCGATCTAGCAAATAGGTGCTTGGTTAATGCACTGTCATTTTACTCTATCCCCTGCTCAGCTCGAGTTTCTCCACCATCCGTGCAGGCCAGCGTCACAACAGCAGGAGGTAAGTTTGACCGACTCCTCACCCAATTTCCAGCACTCACAGTTCCCAAATTTTCAGCCACAGTAGCGAAGCACGGGGTTGAACACTTCATCCCCACAACAGGCCCACCCGTGTTTGCCAAAGCTCGGCGCTTAGACGCGACCAAGCTTGCCATAGCACGGGACGAGTTTGCCACCCTTGAAAAATTAGGCATTATTAGATGCTCGAAGAGCCCCTGGGCATCGCCACTCCACATGGTCCCGAAAACCGACGGTTCTTGGAGACCTTGCGGTGATTACCGCAGACTAAACAATGCGACAGCGCATGACCGCTACCCAATTCCCCACATCCAAGATTTTTCACTACATCTGGCGGGTGCGCGCATTTTTTCTAAAATAGACCTGGTCCGTGGCTACCACCAAGTCCCCGTTCGAGCAGAAGACATTCCTAAAACGGCTGTAATAACCCCTTTCGGTCTTTTTGAATTTTTGCAGATGCTGTTCGGCCTCAACGGCGCTGCTCAAACCTTTCAGTGTATGATGGACGCGGTATTACGCGACCTCCCCTTCGTGTTCGTCTACCTCGACGATATGCTGGTAGCCAGCCCGTCAGAGGAAGAACACGAACAACACCTCACTACAGTTTTTCAGAGACTAGAACAGCACGGGTTAATAATCAACCCAGCCAAATGCAAATTCGGCGTGTCACAAATTGATTTTTTGGGACACATAGTTTCACCGAAGGGGGCAGTCCCATTGCCAGACAAAGTCCGCGCGGTAAAAAATTTTCCACGACCACAAACGGTCAAATCGCTGCAAGAATTTTTGGGAATGGTGAATTTTTACAACCATTTCCTCCCCCGCGCAGCTCAACTCATGCAGCCCCTGTATGCCGCGCTCAGAAAACAAAAGCCTTCCAACGCGGTCGAATGGACCCCGGAGCGCGAACACGCCTTCGCGGAAGTAAAAAATGCTCTAGCGAATGCCACATTGTTGGTTCACCCCGATCCCTCGGCCCGCATAGCGTTAACCACAGACACTTCAGACCTGGCCATAGGGGCAGTCGTGGAGCAACATGTTGGCGGAACCTGGCAACCTTTAGCATTTTTTAACAAATCTTTAAACCCAACCGAGCGTAAATACAGCACTTTTGACAGGGAACTGCTAGCGCTTCATTTATCCATCTGCCACTTCCAGTTCTGGTTAGAAGGGCGGCGCTTCACGGTTTTGTAGACCACAAACCGCTCACTTTTGCGATGGCTAAAATTTCAGAACCATGGTCAGGCAGGCAACAAAGACAGCTAGCTGCAATTTCAGAGTTCACCACAGACATTCGACATGTGGCAGGCAAACTTAACGTGGTAGCAGACTGCCTCTCTCGCGCTGTGACATCGCCAGAGCACGAGGAGACAGATTATACTACCTCAGCCGCAGAACTCTTCACCAACGCGGACGCGTACGCGGCCCCAATTCACGTAAGGATAGATTACGCAGCCATGGCAGAGGAACAAAGCAGCGACGCGGACGTGCGCGCGCTCCTGTCTGGACCAACAGGGTTAAGACTGGAGGAAAGGGGTTTACGTGACGGTTTACCCCCCCTAATCTGCGACGTTTCAACCGGCCGACCTCGCCCGGTAGTCCCAGCTGCATGGCGCCGCCGCATTTTCGACTCGGTTCACTCCCTCGTGCACCCAGGGGTGCACACCTCGGTTAAAATGGTCGCCGAAAAGTTTGTTTGGCCGGGCCTGCGCAAAAATGTAAAGGAATGGGCAAAAACTTGCATGTCTTGTCAGTGCGCCAAAATACACAAACACACAAAAGCTCCTCTAGAGCCTTTTCGAATCCCAGCCAGAAGGTTTGACCACGTTCATGTCGACCTCGTGGGACCACTACCTTCGTCTCAGGGTTTCACACACCTGTTAACAATGATGGACCGTACTACGCGCTGGCCTGAGGCGGTCCCTCTGGCGTCAACCACAGCTGCGGAAGTCGCTTGCGTTTTTTTGACAAACTGGGTGGCACGTTTTGGCGTCCCATCGGACATCACGCCCGATAGGGGGCCTCAATTTGTCTCAGAGCTTTGGTCAGCCATGGCCAGCAGCTTAGGGGCGACAATTCACCGCACCACTGCTTACCACCCTCAGGCTAATGGGTTGTGCGAGCGTTTTCACAGATCTTTAAAGGCCGCCCTCAGGGCCTCACTAACGGATACAAATTGGGTAAATAAACTTCCCTGGGTTTTATTGGGGTTGCGTTCTGCGCCTAAAGAGGATCTAGAGACCTCCCCAGCAGAATTAGTTTTTGCACAACCTCTCAGACTCCCATGTGAGTTTTTACCAGAGAATCCAGAGCCGGGGCATCTTCCAGCCCTGAGGCCTTTAGGCAGCACCGGACCGGACACTCTCCCCGGACCGGCACATTACTCTTTTCCACGGGTTTTTGTCCCCCAAGCTTTAAAAAACGCCGAGTTCGTTTTTGTTAGGCATGAAGCTTTAAAATCAACCCTCCGTCCACCATACGACGGACCATTCAGAGTTCTGGAACCTGGTGATAAGCATTTTGTGCTTGATTTAGGGGACAGAAAAGAAACAGTCAGCACTAACAGACTTAAACCTGCCTTCTTGTTGAGAGACGAACCTGCACGGGTGGCGAGAGCACCTCGGCGGGGTAGACCCCCCAAGAAAAAAGACTCAGCCCCCCTGCAGGGAACAAATCAGAATCAGAATCAGAATCAGAATCAGCTTTATTGCCAAGTATATTTACAAGTAAACACACAAGGAATTTGACTTGACATAAGACGCGCACGTTAGGCGCATCCAATGACGCGTCGCCATACAAGGCGCCTGTCAACAGTGGAGGTAAAGAGGGGGGAGGAGGGGGAGGAAAACACAATAGGAGAGAGAAAAAACATAGTAATCAGAATAAACGCTCATATGTGAGCCAAATTTTGACTACACAGAAAAAAACCCTCATGCATTAGCATACAATAGAATTCACAAGACACAAGAGAGCAGTGTACAGTATCTTTAATCAGTTCATGAATCAATGTGTGTGCGGTGTTGAGCAGTGTTGATGATAATAAGAGAGACCCAAGGACCCTTGGCAGAAGATGTTTTGTCTGTCTGGCGCCCAGTCTTATCTGGCGCTGCAGCTGGCTGTCCAAGGCCTTGTGCTCATGATTTTGAAAAAAACACAGACTGCAGACAGCCAGGAGGAATTTTCATGGGGAATAATAGTGCCAAATAGGACTGATCACAGAGAAGACTTGTATTTCTTCTGTAGATTCAGTACATTAATCCTTCATTGCGCAGCTTTGAATTCGTCGTGGAAAGACCTGAGCGAACCCATGATGTAATCCACCTTACGAGACAGTTCTCCAGTAGTCGCTATCATGGTCTTCTCCAGTTTCTCAATTTGTTGGATGCACCTCGCCTGGCCAGCATTTTGATAGGTTGAATCCATCTTCAGCAATTTGCGGTAAACCAAGACAATTCCTGTCCCAATCAGAATTATCCCAATCACCAAGATTACGAAGATAAACAGATCTTCAATATCTTCGATAGAAAGATTAGAGAGACACAGCATTTTCCATTTACCCGTGTCACATAGATAGCCCACTGGAGCCGTTCCAGCGGGGCAGACAGCTTCCCCCGGAGCACTTTTCCTTGTTGAAAAAATAGTGTCAATTGTGTTCAAAGCCCAGCTTATTAACTCCATAATTTCTTTTCGGCGGTCGCAGTTAGACGCAGGCAGACAACAGCAAGCTGGGATCTAGTAATAACAGGAGGGGAGGAAAAAATCAGCAGGAGAGAAGAAAAAAGCGTCTGCTCTCTTGGGAGGGCGGAAGTAACCACTCTCCTCCTCAAGCTGCAGATTCCTTACAGGAGGGTCCCACCAGGACGCCAAAGCGGACCTACAGCAGATTCGGGAGAAGATTAAAACCCAGACGGCACAGGGACTGATGCAAATTAACCAAGAGTTGTTAACTATGTTATCAGATTGTGCCGTGACAGTTTTAAGGCTGATTTGTGATATTACTATACTGTTATGGTTACCACTGAATTCTCTACAGGAACGTGACTGCTGGAAAGATTTTTCCTTGTTTTCCCTGTCAAGAGGTTTAACAGTATAATATGTCATAGAGATTATCTTAAACTGTAAACTTAGTTTGATTGTCCTTTTCTTAGTCGTTTGGGGGGGGGGCTGTGGTTTATATTAATCATATATTCCATACCTACATATGTATAGACATATTAGAATGTTTAGTGATTACATATGTGGAATGACCTCATGCCTCAGAACAGGACAAGAGGTCTCAACCGCCAGCGAGGATCAAAGAGCAGATGGAGTCGCAGCGGTGGAGACCAGATCGATCTCCCTGACCACCCAGGGACAGGTGGAGGAGACGGAGGACAATGGAGGGGGGATTAGGTTAATGCGGGATGTCAGCTTTGATATGCAATGTCTTTTGTTGTGTGTAGGTATAAGTATGAAGGTCTGACTGTGCTAGACCTCTTTTTCTGCTTCTGCACCGAGATGAGACATGTTAGAGGAGTGAAGCTGTTATTAAACTTTGATTTACAAAATCACATTGCTCCATCATTTCAAGCTCTTCTACAAAGTCAATCTTAAAATATACGATCAAGGACTTCTGGTCTGGATGCCATGGCGATAGCAGCTTAACGCTGAAACTCCCAGACCCAATCCAAGAAAATATCTTGAAAATCAAACTTAACGGATTTTTGGAGGAGTGAAAATCAAAAGACAAAATCATCATGTCTAAAGGAAAACAGAGGAAACTGAAATTTTCCAGGCCAGGACACGTATCGGCCGGAGAATCTGATCCGGATGATTTCCGTTCAGAAGACGAGGAGCTGATTGTAGCTAACAAGAAGGTTAGCTTGAAAACGCTATTTGAAGAACTACTACGATTTCGCCGAGAGGTTTAGGCCGAATTTTGTGAATTCAGAGACGAATTAAAAAGGACAAACAGCAGAGTGGACCAGGCCAAGAACCGAATCTTGGAAGCAGAGGAACGAATAAAAGTGCTTGAAGATTCTGTGCTGGACCTACGCAAAAGACAAGCATCAATAGAGGCTAAGCTAACCGACCAAGAAGGAAGACAGAGAAGAGACAACATAAGAATTCATGGTCTGATAGAAGGAGCCGAAAACGGTTTTAACTCAATGGCAGAATGCGTGGAATCTTTACTAAGAGAGAAATTGGCTATTCCACAAACCACCGACTTGAAGATAGAAAGGGCACATCGTTCATTAGCCGCTAAGCCAGCGGCGGAAGCGCCCCCACGTTCGGTGTTGGTAAGATTTTCCAATTTCAAAATAAAACAAGAGGTTGTAAGACTGGCTTGGCAGAAAAAAGGATTTATGCACCAAGAGAGAAAAGTCTTCGTGGAACATGATTACGCCCCGGAGGTCCTTAAAAAGCGCAGGGAATATAATGACGCCAAAAAGGTGCTACGTGAGAAGAAACTGCGCTTTCAGACGCCATTTCCTGCGAAGTTAAGGGTCTTCTACGGTGAAGAAACATGTCTCTATAATTCGGCGGAAGAAGCAACAGCTGACATGGCGAGAAGAGGGCTCCCGGTAAAGGTTTTTAAACACGCAGCTGACCCGAGCGATAGGATCAAAGCTCAAACGTGGACCACACAGAAACCTTCAAAATCCACGGGCCAGCAGCGGGAAACCCAGCGCCAGAGCGTCACGGATAAACTGGCCGTTTTCAGGTTGGAATAGCGACCTTTTTTTTTTTTTTTTTTTTTTTTAGTCAATCTGCACATCCAACCCCCCTCATACAAGGTAACAAACATTAAAGGAGATGCATATTCAGCATGTGGTAAAACATTTCATGGAACAGTCATAATATTAGAAACAAATAAGTTTAAAAAAAAAAATCTTGTTAAAATAGAAATGTGACAATGATCCACATGTTCTCCCCACACTAACAAATACCGTCCTAGCGTGAATGTTTGCTGTGATGGGGGTGGGAGGGTGCACACAATTTCACAGGGTATAGGCATAAAGGGAAAAAAAATCATTACAAGTTCGGATTGGGTTCTGAAACTCACGTTAAAAGCATGGGACAACTTACAGGGGTAAGAGAGGGCTCCCTCTCTTTCCCTCAGAGTCTACACTCCATCAAGGCTCTTCCAGGGTCTCTAAAAAGACCTCAGCTCAGGAAGTTCTTTTGACAGTTTTTTGTTTTAAAGTTTTATACACTATGTTCTTAATGTTTTTCTTGTTCTTAATGTTCTTTCAGTTTCTGAGTAGCACAAAAGAGGGCCACCACACTGTTATACTAAATAAGACAACACAATGGAGAAACAGGGTGTAACCAAAATAATTTCATATAATGTAAAAGGAATCCTGAATCCAGTTAAAAGATCCAAGATTCTAGGCAAAATGAAAAAAGACAAAGCAGGAATAATATTTTTACAAGAAACCCACCTGACAGACGTGGAACACACTAAACTCAGTAGACAAGGGTTTAAAATTATCTCTTCATCTTCATATAAGTCAGGGAGGAGGAGGGGAGTAGCGACATTGATATCAACCAAAATTACATTTGAAAAAAAAATCAGAACACAAAGATAAAGAAGGGAGATACAGTTTGGTAATTGGGCGGCTAGAGGGAGAAGATAACACCCTGCTGAATGTATATGCACCCCCAGGGGCTAACTGGAAATTTTATAAAAATGTATTTGACCTAATGATAACTAAAGCTCACGGTTTAGTGATATGTGGTGGGGACTTCAATCTAAGACTGAATCCATGCTGGGATGCTTCTGGTAATTCTCCACATCAAAATAACACCCAAAGCAGGAAGACTCAGATGCTACTAAAAGAAATGGGAATTTGTGATGTGTGGAGGGAACTCAACCCCAGTGTAAAAGATTATACATTTTACTCAATGCCACATTCATCTTACTCAAGGATTGACTTTTTTTTTATGTTTAATAGAGACATTGGAAGAGTAGAAACATGTAAAATAGGACTGATGGATCTCTCTGACCACAGTCTGATCTATATGGACTTAAATATCCAAAAATACACAAATAATACATTTTCTTGGAGGTTGAATTCAAATGTCCTGAAAGGACCACTGAAAGATGAGTTGGAATCAGACATTCTCAGATATTTGGAAGAAAACAATAATGGAGAGGTATCCCCTTTAATACTGTGGGATGCATGCAAAGCTGTAATAAGGGGGAAGATTATTGCAAAACTGGCAACCCAAAAGAAACTGAGGCAAGAAAAACTAACCGCATTAGAGTCAGAACTTAAGAACCTAGAAAAAGAACACAAAGGCAACACTCATTCTATTGACTCGCTCAAGATTAAGGAAATTAAAAACCAAATAAATGAGATCTACACAATAGTTTGTGTCTGTGAACATTCCATCTTTTGGCGAGTTGATACGTAAGAATGTTTACAGTTTTTTGAGAAGGTTGGTGGCATGTAACAATCATCTTATATCAGCAATTGTCAACTCGTCACTCACACTTCATTCCAGCATTTGGAAGTGGTGGCGTTCTATTTTATACTGAGCCCATTATTGTATGTCATTGTTGTTACACGAGCGCCGAGTGTCTGCTGATCTGTATATACTTTATTTATTTATTTGTTTATCTATTTTCCACTCGTTTTTGTTTTGCTCATAATATGAACCCTGAGTTTGAAATAAACAATTGAATTGAATTGAATTGAATTGAATTGAATAGAAATCCAGAAGAAACTTACATTTTTGAAACAAAAATACTATGAAGCAGGCAGTAAATCGGCAAAATTGCTAGCCTATAAATTGAGGAAACAACAAACAGAAAGAGCAATCTATAAAATCAGAGACCCAGTATCAAAGGAAATAAAATTCAGAATTCAGGATATTCTTAAAAGCTTCGAGAATTACTACAAGAACTTATACTCCCACAAAAAACATAAAAACGCATCCGAGGCACTCCTAAACACATTAAACCTTCCCCAACTTACGGAGTCACAAAATAAAACACTACTGTCAGAAATACAACCTAAAGAATTGGAAAAAGCAATTATAAAACTTAAAGCTAACAAATCCCCAGGAGCAGATGGCTATACAGCAGAGTGGTGCAAAACCTTTAAACAGCAACTATCTCCTCTCCTCCTGAAAACATTTAACTATGTCCTCCACACAGGGGAAATCCCCCCCTCCTGTAGAGAAGGGGTCATTGCAGTTATACCTAAACCTGAAAAGGATAAACTAGAATGCTCCAACTACAGACCAATCAGTGTATTAAATCAGGACTATAAGCTTTTTACCATTATCCTTGCCAAAAGGTTAGAAAATATACTGACAGACTTAATTCACTTAGACCAAACAGGTTTTATAAGACAAAGACAGACACAAGACAACATTAGACGCACTTTACACATAATTCATCATATAAAAAAATATAACTTAAATGCAGTCATATTGGGATTAGATGCTGAAAAAGCATTTGATTCGGTTGACTGGTCTTTCCTATATAGAATCTTATCCAGTTTCAATTTTCATAACAACTTCATTAGAACTATACAGGCATTATATAAAAAACCAACAGCTAAAATAAGGATTAACGGTAAATTATCATCATCTTTTGAGCTGGAAAGAGGATGTCGTCAGGGCTGCCCCCTGTCTCCACTGCTCTTTGCAATCTTCATAGAACCTCTGAGCCAATGGATAAGACAAAATAAAAAAATTCAAGGTATTACACTTGGTCAGAAGGAACATAAATTAGCACTCTTTGCTGATGACATTTTAATATACCTCGGGCAGCCGGACACTTCTTTACCAGAACTAATCTCAGTTTTTTCAGAGTATGGAGATTTATCGGGGTACAAATTAAACATGCATAAAACCCAAGTTTTAACATTCAACTATGACCCAAATCATTATTCACTAAGCAAACTCAAAACTAACTGGGAGATGGAATCTATGAAATATCTGGGGGTCAATATCCCGAAACAACTCAACAAAATTATAACACTAAACTATGATCCACTGGTGACAAAAATAAAATCTGACCTAGCAAGATGGAATATGATACCATTCTTGGGTACTGCACAAAGAATTGAAGCAGTCAAAATGAATATACTTCCACGTCTTCTATACCTTTTCCGGGGGCAATGGATCAGCGTTCTCGTCGCGCCCTCCGCCAGTACCCGGGCTCGCCTGGGGAAGCTAATGATCCTACCAGCAGACTAAATTCGAAGAGACGACGCCTCTGTGCCAAGTCAAAGAAGAATCCTAGTCACAGTCCTAAAGCCGAAAGCAAACAGCCCCAAGAGCACTTTGTGGTAGGATCTGCCCTTCGCATATTACAACTAAACGTTGAAGGCCTATCTGCAGCCAAGCGAAGCCTTATCGAAGTCCTCGCCTTCCAACATTCGATTGATGTAATCTGCCTCCAAGAGACTCATATTGGCACAGAGGAAGCTGGCCGCTTCACCATCAAAGGCTTTGACCTCCTGTGCTATGTTCTACATGCTAAACATGGACATGCCACCTATGTGCATTCTGACATAGTTGAAGCAAATCACCTGATAACAACACATTTCTCAGACACCATAATCATTGGTGGCTTCCATATTGTCAATGTGTACAAGCCCCCTAATGCCAACTGGGATCTGCAGGTCTTACCCACCCTACCCCACCCTGCCATCTATGTGGGGGACTTTAACAGCCATCACCCTGACTGGGGGTACCCAGCAGTGGACAGTGATGGGGAGGCACTTTCAGACTGGGCATCCAGAAATGACCTCGCTTTGATATACGACCCCAAACAAAGAGGAACCTTCCACTCTGCTAGGTGGAAGAAGGACTATTCTCCTGACCTGTGTTGGGCCAGCTCTTTGAATGGGGAGCCATATCCTACACAGATCCTCATTCTTGATGATTTTCCACACAGCCAACACCGGCCCCTGCTTGTACACATTGGCCTACAACTTCCAGTCATATACAGCCCAAGGAAGATGCGCTGGAACTTCCGCAAAGCCAACTGGAAGAAATTCAGTGAAACTCTGGACTGGAGCGTTGTTACCATCCCACTCCACACCATCACTGTAGATGAAGCATACAACCGCTTCTGCAGCGCAATCTTCAAGGCTGCCCATACTGCAATCCCACGAGGCTACCGACCCCTCTATGTCCCATGTTTGGACGGAGAAAGTGCTGCCCTCCTACAATCCTATCAAACATCAGGGGACCCAGAGATAGCAGACCATCTCATTGAATCACTAAATACAGCCCGGCGAAAGAAATGGGAGGAGACAGTTGCTGACCAGAGCTTTACCCACTCTAGCAGGAAATGTTGGAGCCTCATCCGTCACCTAGGAGCTGCACAGAAGCCCCCTAGCCAAAGCCGAGCATCCGTCACACCCAACCAAGTTGCATCCCACCTACTGACTATCGCCAAAGCACCCCAAGACAAAGACACCAGAAGAGCAGTTACAACTGAGCTAAAAAAAACACCAAAAAATGCCTGTAGAGGAAACAAACCCTGAACCCTTCGAGGCTGCTGAACTGGAGAAAGTCCTACAGGGTCTGAAATGTGGAAAGGCAGCAGGATACGATAACATCTTCCCAGAATTCATGAAAAATCTTGGCCCCCGAGCCCTAACCTGGTTGACACAATTCTACACAAGGATCACACAAACAAACTCGATCCCAAAGAAATGGCGGACAGCAAAGGTCATTGCCATCCCAAAACCTGGCAAAGACCACAAACTACCAGCAAGCTACCGCCCAATCTCCCTACTCAGCGATCCTTACAAAATCATGGAGCGCCTAATACTGTAACGCATTTCCCCAGAAATAGAGGATATTCTAAGTGTGGATCAAGCAGGTTTCCGCAAGGACCGCAGTACAGGAGAACAAGTACTGGCCCTAACCACCTTCATCGAAAATGGCTTCGAGAGCAGACTGAAGACAGGGGCTGTGTTTCTCGATCTTACAGCCGCCTATGATACGGTCTGGCACAAAGGCCTCCTCCTGAAACTTATAAAGGCGATCCCTGCTTGGGCAACAGCAATTATAAAAACCCTGCTGACCAACCGAAGGTTCAGAGTCCACCTCAGTCAGAACACAAGTGCATGGAGAATGCAGAAAAACGGACTCCCACAAGGCTCAGTTCTAGCTCCAACTCTGTTCAACCTCTACATAAACGACCTGCCTACTACAAAATCCCGCAAATTCATCTATGCAGACGACATCTGTTTGGCATTCCAAGCACCAGACTTTGACCACTGGAACGGGTGCTCACGGAAGATCTTGCCAAACTGGACCAGTTCTGCAAAATCTGGCGCCTAAAACCAAGCCCAGCAAAAACCGTCTCCAGTGTATTCCATCTCCACAATGCAAAAGCTGCCAGAGAACTAAACATCCACCTGAGCGGACTCAAGCTTAAGCATGCCCCAAATCCAACTTATCTTGGAGTGACCCTTGATAGGACCTTATCCTTCAAGGAACATCTAAAGGGGACGGCTGCTAAGGTGAAGGTATGAAACAACCTGCTCTGCAAGCTCGCTGGTGCAAAATGGGGGGGCAGCAGTCTCCACCCTGCGCACCTCAGCACTGGCCCTTTCATACTCTGTAGCAGAATATTGTGCCCCTGTCTGGTCCAGGTCATCTTACACACACCATGTAGACACCCAGCTCAACTCAACCATGAGAACTATAACTGGAACAATCCGCTCAACACCACTCCCCTGGCTCTCTGTACTGTCAAACATAGCCCCTCCACACATCAGGCGAGCAGCATTAACTCAAAGGATGCTCCAAAAAGTTAAAGATTCTCCTCACTTACCAATCCATGCAGATATCTACACCCCACCCACTGCCCGACTTTCATCCAGACGGCCGATTTGGAAAAACCCTCCCCCAGCTGACTTTACCATCCAGACAGCTTGGCAAGAGGAATGGGAGACCAAGGAGGTCCCAAACAAACAGCTGGTGATAAACCCCAACCAACAGGTCCCGGGCACCAACCTCCCAAGGAGACAGTGGTCTACACTCAATTGCTTCAGGACTGGACATGGCCCCTGCTTGACCAGCCTTCACAGATGGGGCAGTAGCCCTAGCCCACTGTGCGCATGTGGAGAGGAGCAAACAATGGAACACATCATAGAGGCTTGCCTGCTCCAAAGACTGGAAGGAGGATTACACACCCTCCATACAGCAAACCAGGAGGCAACTGCTTGGCTTAAGGACTTTGCATTCGCTAAATAAATAAAATATACCTTTTCCAAACAATAACGGTAGAACCTCCCAAAAAAACATGGCAGGAGCTGGACAGAAGGATCTCAAGATTCATATGGCAAGGCAAGAGACCTAGAATCAGATATAGAACCTTACAGCTAAACAAAGACAAAGGTGGGCTTGCGCTGCCAAATATCAGGGACTATTTTAAAGCCGCACAAATTAAAACTTTAATAGAGATATGTAACCCAGTCAACACTGCACAATGGAAGGAGATCGAATGCCAAATAACAAGTGACATCCCCCTACAGGCGATAATAGGGAACAATGCCTTACCTAAACTTTTGAATAACATTAACCCGTGGATAGAGACCCCGCTAAAAATTTGGTTTAAGATAGTCAGAGAGAATCAAACTAAAGAGCCCTATCGACTCCTGCAATGGATTGCCTATGATCAAGACTTTACTCCTAATAAAACAGACACTAGATTTAAAAAGTGGAAAGAGAAAGGGCTGATAAAATATTACGATTTTTTTAAAGGGCAAACTTTAAGAAGTTTTGAAGATTTGAAAAAACAAGGTCTAATAAACCAAGATCTTTACAGGTTCTTTCGGCTTAGACACCACATAAACAATATACTTAAAAAGGAGGATTTGGAAAGGGCCCAGTCAGGTGTTCTGAAGGTCTTCTTAATGGCATATAAAGGGATCCCAGGGATCAGATACATTTCTAAAATATACCAAGGTCTTCAAGACTTAAAAGGAGACAACACATCATATATAAAAGAAAGATGGGGAAAAGAGGGGAATTTCACTTTACAACTGGAGATATGGGAAAAGCTAAATAAACAGCAATGGAAAAGTACCTCATCCCTGCAGTGGAGAGAATTTGGATGGAAAAATTTGGTAAGATTTTTCAGAACACCTGTACAAAACAAATTTACCCATAAGGGGTTGAACTGTTGGCGCTTGTGTGGTGAAAAGACTGCAAATCATTTTCATGTGTTTTGGTCATGCCCAGTTGTCCACCAATATTGGACCAATGTACAGACAATATTGGGGAAAATATTCAAAATAACAGTCCCCTTTTCTTTTGTAACTTTGTATTTGAGTTTACTACCGGACTCACTGGAAAGACGAGGAGAAAAATACTTATTCCATGTTTTTATATTGGCAAGTAAAAAAGCCCTAACTAAAAAATGGATGTTGAAGGACTGTCCTAAACCTGAAGATTGGTCTAACGTGATCCAAGACATTTACTCGATGGAAAAGTTGACATTCGCACTGAGACAGGACATGGATGGGTTCATGAACTTTTGGCAACCCTGGATCGCATATGTGTCTTCCATTAGATCTAATCTTTGACAAATACCATTTCAATAATGGTTCCGCTCTTTGTTTCAACGCTACTCAGATGCTCTTTTACTTTTAATTACCTATTTTTCTTTTTGTTTGTTTTTTGCTGTTTTGTTTGTTGGTTTGTTTGTTTTTTATTTTATTTTCTTTAATTTCACTTTTTCTTTCACTTTAAAAAAAAAGGGGTGTTGTAATAATTATTCTTCCAATGTTGTCAAATAGCAAAAAATAAGGGAACATGTGATGAAAATGTAAACAATGCAAAGCTGTAATGACCTGTATACCCTTTACAAAAACTTAAATTAAAAAAATATATATATATACGATCAAAACATAGAAACAGTCGAGTGCTTCAAGTATTTGGGTGTGTGGTTTGATAAGGGGTGTTCTTGGAATATTCATGTTGAGAAAATTGTGGCAAAATCTAAGAAGGTTTTAAATATTATTAGATGGTTGAGGGGAAGAGAATGGGGGGCAAATAGAGGTGCTTTAAAAACATATGTGTCAATGTTTGATTATGGGTGTGTTATGTATGGATCAGCTTCAGAAACACTATTGAAAAAGTTGGCTATAATTCAATACTAAACTCTGAGGTTGTGCTGTGGGGCCATAAAAACTACTCCAGCAGCAGTGCTCCAGGTGGAGATGAGTGAGATACCTCTGGAGTTAAGAACTCAGATAGCAGCTGCATACTGGACCAACATCAGAGGATTTAGTGACAGTCACCCAGTACACAGTGTACTGAAGCCTTGCCAAAAGAAGGAAAAGAGGCAAATGAGAAGTTTTGGATGGACAATAGAGAATAAAATCAGGGCGCTAAGGGTTGCCGATAAAGAAGTACTGTATGTCCAACAGTCCCTCTTTCTACAGATCCACCATGGTGTCTGGAAGAAGTAAAGGTGGATTTTAGACTTTTAACAAAAGGAAAAAAAAAGGGAGGATAAACAAGAATGAGGATAATAACTATTTAGACAGTAATTATCCTGACTTTATAAAGATTTATACAGATGCATCTAATTCAACAAAGAATATTGTGGAAATAGCATTCATCATTCCAGAATTAGAAGTCATGATGAAGGAAAGGGTTAATGATGACTTAGCTGTGTATACTGGTGAGCTTTTGGCAATCTGTTTGGCATTGGGCTGGGTGGAAGAAGTAAAGCCCAGAAAGGTTTTGATAGGGTCTGACTCTAGCAGTGTAATGGAGAGTATTAGGCAAATGCATTCAGAATCAAGACAGGATTTGGTCATGGAAATTGTACATTCAGTAATGAGAATTTCAAAGCCAGGTGTGGAAATTTGAGTCACTTGGATCCCGGCACACATTGGAGTGGAGAGGAATGAGCTAGCAGATAAATATGCAAAAAATGCATAGCAAGGCAGAGGTCAAGAGCATTATCGAAACGCAAATTAAAAAGAAGTGGCAGGAAGAGTGGGATAGAGGAAGTAAAGGATGGAGCCTGTATGGCAAACAAAAGAAAGTAGGGGAAGTTAGAGAAGTTCACAGGAGTAGAAAGGAGGAGGACGTCATATCTAGATTAAGATTTGGTCACACAGGGCTGAATAGTACATTAGTTATAATGAAAAAACACCCAAATGGAAAATTGGATTATTGTGGAAACAACGAAACAGTTGAACATATATTTATGCACTGTCCAAAGCATCAGTTTTCACAGTTAGCAATGGTGGACAGTCTATGCAGGAACAAAACCCAGCTCAATGTTAAAGAGATTTTACAGAGAAGTTCAGGGGATGCGGTCTATAAGGCAGTATTTAGGCCCATAAGGACAACAGGTCTAATTTCAAGGATATAGGAGGGTAATGCCATTCGGAATCACACTCCATTCCAAAAGGTGGCGGGAATGCACCTATAAGCTCTTTGCCAACCGCCATAAAACATCAGAAGAAGAAGAAGACGACATATTTTCTGGCCTGTATTGGTGTAACACGAGTGTGTGTCTGTAAAAGGTGTCCCCAACTGCAAGTAATAGATTAGGTAGCAAAAGTTGAGGCTGCCAATGTGATCGCATTTGAGAACAGCTCCGTGATCAGGACGAAAGTTGAGCGAGCAGCTGGACTTAAACCGAGCCTTTAACCGGGAGTTCTCTGGTGGTTTGGCAATTTTGGTGGATAGGCATAATCTGGACTGTGACTGGAGCAGAATGGCAGGTAGTAGTGATGGGAGTTCTGACGAGGAAGGTATGGAATTCGGATGGACTCCAGTTCCAAGTCTTGGGAAAAAGGGTGATAGAAAGCAGGGTAGTGGAAGGACGTTTGCTAGTAAGTGGGCACTTACTGATGACGAGGAAAACCGTGAGGTTCATAGGAGGATAATGATAGAAGTTTTATGTATGTAAAAGGCTGGTAGTAGTGAGATGGCGGCCGGGTTGGATGGGGAACGGACTAGGGTGGCCAACTGCCGGTTTCCGGTGGCGACACCAATCTTAGTATAAAGGAGGTGGGCAGAAGGGGCCAGTCCTCTTTCGTCGTGGAGACACCTGGCCTGTAGGAGAGTGCCGTAAGCTTATATTGTACTGTATATAGTATTCTTGATAAAGCTCTGTAAACCGAGTTCACAGTCTGTCTATTATTGCCCAAGTATGGATGCTACATTTGGTGACGAGGTAAAAGCGATAGTTGAAAGATCTGTTGACAGTTTTCGGCCATTTTTGGAAACCCCAGGTTAGCCACCCATGCCATGGCCCCGATGGTTCACTGCATTTACCAATTATTTGGTTGTTTTGAACCTCGGCGAGCTGGAAAAGTTTCACGCGAGGGCTGTTTTGGTCCATAACTTAGGTATGGAGGGGCAAAGAATACTGGAGAACCTTGGAGGGGGGGTGGGGTGCCAATAGCTTTGACAAGGCAGTGGAGCTAATGGCGCGCTACTTTCACGTGCCGGAAAACGTCACAGTCCGGCGCATCCAGTTTCGACAGCGCCGCCAGCGGTCAGGGGAACTGGTGAAGAGATTTTTGGCGGACCTCCGGGAGCTGGCGAGGGAGTGCAAGTTCAGACCCCCGGAAGACGAGATGATTCAGGACCAGCTGGCAGGGCATATCCACTGCCCAGTGGCCCGGTCCAGGCTTTTAACGCATCCAGGAGAACTGATGTTGGCCACAGCTATCAAGCTCGCTCAACAGTTCGAGGCAGCAGAGACTATCGCGAGGGGTCTTACTGAAGGGGCCACTCTGGGTCAAGATGAGTCTCGAGTTAAGGTGCTGTTATTGGACCCTGGTGATGAAGACAGTGGAGAGGAAGAGTATGCCTCCGTAGTGAAGGTTAGATCCGCCCCAGGTACGCCACGTTGTTATGGCTGTGGGTCCCCTAGTTACTGCTATACATCCAGAGTATGTCTGGCAAAAGGCAAGCATTGTGGGAAGTGTGGTTTGCTGAACCACTTTGCCAGGGAATGCGCAAACTTTGAACGCAGGGACCGGCAGAGTGAACCGGGTCCCGCGCAGAAGACCCCAACAATTGTGCACACCATTTCCCCAGAGACCACGGGACAGATTGGGTGTGATGTCATGCTGGATGGTGTCAAGGTTGCCCTGTTGGTGGATACGGGAGCTATTATCAAGCTCCTCTCCTGTGGAACCAGCTGCCAATCTGGATTCGGGAGTCAGACTCGATCTCTGTTTTTAAGAATAGGGCTAAAACCTACCTTTTTGATATAGCCTACAATTAGGGAGGGATCATGTGTTTCTGAACCCTCCCTTAGTTATGCTGCTAATAGGGTTATTCAGCCGGGGGACCTCCAGTAATGCACTGGGCCTCACTCCTTTCCTCACTCTCAATGAAATTTTTTTTTTTTTGCTGGTCATTAACATTTGTTTGTTCTCTCCCATAGATTGAGTCCCCATCATGCTGTTTGCTCTCTACATGTCTGTTCTTTTCATCTTCTCTATCCCCTCACCCCCCAGCCAGTCGCAGCAGATGACTGCCCCTCCCTGAGCCTGGTTCTGCTGGAGGTTTCTTCCTGTTAAAAGGGAGTTTTTCCTCTCCACCGTCGCCAAGTGCTTGCTCACAGGGGATCGCCTGATTGCTGGGGTCTTTCTGCAACTGTGGGGGTTCCCCCTACAGTTGATAGTGCTATGAGATTTTTTTTTTTTTTTTTAGATTTAGTATACTTTATTGATCCCCAGAGGGGAAATTGAGGGTCATCCACCACCTGGATGGATGAAGCAGCCACGATACGGCGCTATCCCTTAACCACTCACACACACATTCACACCTAGGGCCACTTTAGAGTCTCCAATTAACCTAACCTGCTTGTTTTTGGCATGTGGGAGGAAACCGGAGAAATCCCGGAGTAAACCCACGCATACACCGGGAGAACATGCAAACTCCACACAGATCACTGTTGGTCGGGGGCTGGGATCGAACCCACGATCCCCATGATCCCCCGGCCAAGGGTAAACTGTGCTGCCGCAGTGCTAACCACTGCGCCACCGTGCAGCCCAGAGATGACTGTTGTTGTGAAATGGCGCTATATAAATAAAGTTGAATTGAATTGAATTGAATTGAATTATCTCCATTTTGAACCTGGCAACCATGAAAAGTTTTTTCCCCACCGACAAATCAAGAAGCAGGAGAGAGACTACTATGGCTATGGATGGAACAGACTGGCCGTGCTGGGGTTTGTGGAAATGGAGGCATGGTACAGGTCTGTTGTTGTGCCCAAGGCCCGTGTTTATGTCATTGCTGTGGGAGTTAACATCATGGGGTGCAACCTTTTTTATAGCCCGGGGTTCTCTATAGCCAATGGATCGGGTGAGGAGTGGTCGGGGTGTGGACTTTGGGGCCAACCAGCTCCAGTGGTGGATGGCGAGGAGCTGTGGGACTCAGACTGGCTGGATACAGCTACAAGTGGAGAGCACGTTCAGCGCCACATGACGCCGCCCCGGGACGGACCTGATGTTGGTCATCATGTTGCCCTGGATGAGGGTGCTGGACGGCATGCCGGGACCCCCGGGGTGGCCCCTAAGGACGAGGTACCCGCGCTGTAGACTGAGGGGGCGAGACCTGAGAGCGTGGTTGTAAAGGGCTCGCAGCGACGGCCTGCCACGAAAAAGATGAACCAGACCTGCGAGTCGACCAGGTCGGTGAAGGAGGCCAGTCAGAATCAGAGTGATCCAGAAAAGAAGAAAAGGGCTTCTCTGCAGGTTGGAGATGAGGTTCAGCCCAGGGTCGAGGCCCGGATGAGAGGGCATCACAGGTCACACGAGCGGCGTGATGACCAGAGGCGGTTCCATGTGGAGGCTGGCCGGAGTGATGGGTATCTGCGCTTGTCTGACCAGACCTGGAGGCATTTGAATGAGCTGCGTCTGATGCTGGAGGAGAGGAGGCGGCGCAGCAGGAGCCTGGAGGTTAAAAGACGAAGGTGTTTGGAGAGAGACCCGTCCAAGGACTGAGGGTGTTTTATTGTGTATGTATTTTGATGTTAACCCAGGTCCTGGTGTACATAGTTACTCACTGCTGTTTTAGTGCTCCGGATATTGTTGAAAAAAAAGAGAAAAGTAAGAAGATGATATTTTATGGGTCAAATTTTGTTATTTGTGTGCTTATACAAGAACAAACTTTTATTAGTTAAAGATATTTTTGATTATTGGAATGGTGAGAATGAAATGATGCACTGTTAATTTGGTATAGGTCCAAATTTAGATTTGTGAAGGAGGAATAGTGGAGTACGATTGGATTGTTTGATTCTATTGATTGATGATTTCTAATAATTATATTGCCCGACACGTGTTGCTTTGCTGTGTGCCCAGGTGTGGGGTGGGTGTTGGGGTGGGGCCGCCAGTGGTAGTTCCAATGTATGTTGTGATTGTTGTATGTTGTGTTTATAAGGAGCTGTTCTATGAGATTGTTTTATTTAGAAACACGGCTCTTCTTTTGAGTTGGACTGCTTTAAGCATGGCAGCAGAATAACCCGCCTGGCCGTGTAGGGGGCGCTGGCAGTCTACCCGGCCCCCCAGCCTCAGTTGTATGAATGGATAGGCAGTTTGTTTCTTTTTGTACATATTTTATGTTTAGAGTGTTAGTCAGGAGATAAATTTGGGTGGGTTACCTGTATGCCTGACACTTTTTTTTGAAGGGGGGGAGAAATGTTATGTATGTAAAAGGCTTATCTTATCTTATTATATATGTTAACTTATTTTTGTATGTTTTATACCGCTGCTCTCCTTCTTTTGTCCTTTTCTTTAGGAAAGCTTTATATAATATTTTTTTCTTTTTACACATCTTTTGTAATCCTTTGGTTAACCATGGCTTATCGGCAAGTTTATGTTTAAGCTTTTTCTTTACTAATGGACAATTTTTTTCATAAAGAGTGGTTACAATGTTTATAAATGTGTCATAGGCTTCATTTACATCTGATACATAGACTTTTGTCCAGTCTTGCTTCAGCAAGTCTTCTTTAAAAGAACTGATCGCATTTTGTGATTTGTATCTGGACGATTTTAAAATTTTTTCTGTATTGGCCCCCGTGTGGCCATGGATAAGTGCAAAGACTGGCAAATGGTCACTTATATCATTTATCAAAATCCACTTTCTATTTTCTTATCAATAATATTAACAAACAGCTTATCAATAAGTGTAGCAGTGTGAACTGTGATTCTACTGGGATGTGTTATTGTGGGATATAGACTCATGCTGTAAATAGAATTCATGAACTCTGTAATTACATTTTGTTGATATGGATTTAGTAAATCAATATTGAAATCTCCACAAATTACAACCATTTTCTTATTAGTAATATTATTGTACAGCTCGACTAATTTATCTCTGAATGTCTCAATGCAAGTTCCTGGCGTTCTATATATACAACTTATAATTAGATTTTTTGTTTTATCTTGGTCAATCTCAACAGTAACACATTCCAAAATCCCTGGTAGTGCAAAGGACATTCCATTTACAAGCTTACACCTATACAGGTCATCAATATACAGTGCAACACCACCACCCTTTTTTTGAGATCTGTTAATATGAAACATCTGATATCCCTCTATTGCCATCAGAGGAGCCTGCTCTTCATTAAGCCAGGTTTCAGAGACTGTGATAGCTGTAAATTTTCTGTCTAGCTATTTTAAATAGTCCTGAATCTGTGGAAAGTTTTTGTTAAGACTTCTGCTGTTGAAGTGTATTATTGATAGTTTACCATCTAGTTGCACTTGACTTTTGAATTGCTTTTCAGTATAATATTCACAATGATTATGAATATTATTGAAAAAGTGGTTATCAGGATCAATATCATTCTCCATCTCTTGTAGTTTCTGTTCAGCATAATGGCATATTTTCAGAGTTTGAATTTCGTCACTCTGTGTCAAATGACTTCCTCCAACTGGGGATAATTGATGTCTACTCAAGTCAGTCATAAGTTTTTATGTTTGTTTTGTTTAGGTTTTTTTTTAAGTACATTGACATGGTATGTCAAAAGAACTATTCTTACCGTGTGTGTGGATATGGATTATCATAGTCTCTTAATTTTCTTAATCAGTGTTCATCTGTATTTATTTAAGTCAGTAACATCTCTGATTATTGTACTCTTTGCTTGCTCAGGTGTTCCATTTAGTTTGATCCAAACTCTACAATTTCTTGTCCATGTTGCCTGTATCTTATTTTGTCTTTTCAGCAGCCGTGCTTGCTGTGCTATTTCAGCATTAGTCTTTGTTAAATGTTCATTTAGGTAAACTTCTGTTCCCCGTAGCTTTCTGGCCTGCCTCAGTATGTCATTCTTTACCCTTCTGTTCACAAAGCGCATCACAATTGATTTCTTTGTTTTATTATCTTTTCTGGGTAAAGCATGACAGGCTGAAATTGCATTTGCTTCGACCTTTATATTTCTACTTTCAAGGAACTGAAGCACCTGGTTTTCCAGGGAGACTGATTCACTCAGGGGAGCCTCCTCACCTCTCAATCCTGCTGTAGCATGAGCATATGATTGATATTTAATGTCTAGTCCACTTATAATTAGATCATCCATATGAGAACATTGTTCAAGATCCTCGACGAGTCGCTCCAAGTCCGCAATTTTTTTGTCTTTTTCCTTAATTGTTAATTTTAATTCTTGGACTTCTTCCATTAGCCCTAATATTTTAGCCTGCTGACTAGCCACTTTGGTCAGCTCTTCTGACAAGAAGTTCAGAGATTTTTTGATCTCTTCCATTTCCTCCTTCTTTGGTGGCATTTTTACTTACCTGTTGATAGTAAAACAATCTCTGCTGGTGTCGCCGGTATCCGATCCGACCGACCTCAAATCCAGCTGGGCCTCAGCTAGCCCCCTCTGCTGCTAGTCCCGCTGCAATTGAGCTCCTGTCCAGCCGGGGTACCGGCCGCTCCTCCACTGAGTCCCGCCGCCCACCGCCGCTGTAGTTGAGCTCTGGTCCTGCTCCTGTCAAGCTGGGGTCCCGGTAGTTCCTCCGCTGAGCCCCGCCACCTACCGCCGTCTTCCTCAGTAGATCCTCCGCTGAGCCCCGCCACTGTAACTGGGCTCCGACTCCGGCTCTTGTCCGCTTGGGGCCCCGGTTGTCCTCCATTGGTCCCCGTCTCCCACCACCGCTGCACCTGAACTCCGATCCGGCTCCCGTCCAACTGTTGCCTCGGTTAGTTCCTCCGGCGAGCCCCAGTCACCGGGGACAGAGTCGCTTCTTTGTGTCGGTGTTAGGTGCTATGACTAGCTATGGCGTTAGCTATCGTGATAGCGTCAGCTCTCTGTACAAACATTATACAGAATTCAGAGGGCAGGAGTGACAGTCCAGGCGCTGTGGGTTCCAGCACATATTGATATAGAAGGGAATGAATTGGCAGATAGATATGCAAAAGCAGCTACTCATAAGCATGGGGGTAAAATATAGTAAGGCTGAGATTAAAGGCATCGTCAAGTTAGAAATGAAAAAGAAATGACAGGAAAAGTGTGATCGAGGGAGTGAGGGCCATTGTTTATATACTATTCAAAAGAAAGTTGGAGATATTGTGGAGAAGTGTGGGAAGGACGAGGCTGAGTTTATTTCTCAATTCCAGTTTTATTCACATTCACATTCTCCAACATCCAAAAACAGAAACGAGAAAGGAATCCCCCAACATCTGTCCCTTTAATACCCCAGGACATCAAAGCACACAGTCACATTGTCTTTTAATCCCAAATCACCATGCATCCCCCTCCAGGTCTTCTCGTCTCCACCTATAGGCCTTTTCCACGGGCCCCACTTTCCCCAGCACCGCACCAGGGCCCCGGTGTTTGTGCATTTTCCATGAGCCCCAGCACCGGTTAGCAGGAGCGATTTTCGTACCTGATCGAGGGCAGGGTCGCTCACGGCCCCGGCTCAGCCGGCCCGGGGCTGTGATGTGACGTCAACAGACTGCTCGCCGCTGATTGGTCAGGTCGTAACGTCACGATAATAGCGACAGTCTTCCCCGTCTTCTGATAACGGCCATTGCAATATTGTCATGGACTAAGTCGGTCACGGAGTGAATATGATATTAATACAGACAGCGTTGTAGGTTTTGCGGCACTCTACACCGTGGTCCAATGAAGAGGTGCGGAGTTTTCTCTGCTTGGTGGCAGATCCACAGTGAGGAGTGACCCGGACCTATGGCTGCACAGAAACCGGAGTATGGACGGAGTATACGAAAACCATCTATATGGTGAGTGATTTGTAATAATGTGCATCTGCTTGCTTATTTATCCTATTGGTGGTACGTGTAATGACGAGACACACACACCGAGTATCAGTCAGAACGTTTACTGGTAACTGCAACTGCAACCAACAACTCCACTGGCTCGTGTACAACTCCTTATATACTCAGGTCATGGCCAGGGTCATACTGCCCTCTTGTGGTGACTCTATGAACTTCACATATCAATACATCTCCCTTTTTTTCCAAGTAAAGGTCATGTCCAACTATAAACTTAAAACTGTTGACATCCTTTCAAATACATACAATCCATTCAAGGACTTTAAATCTTATTGAGTCATAAACTGTTTCTCAAATTTCAATAAACAAAATAAAATCCATTACTGTTTACATCTCTGTGTCAACCTTGTACACTGAATCACAACTTCAACATTTTCTCTGTTTACAACTCAACATCAACATTTTTTTTTTTTTTTTTTTTTTTTTTTCCATTCATCTCAGTACTCCTTACATTTCCTCAATCAATCTTTTCGGTTTCACAATTTGCCTTTGTGAGCTTCTGTTTTGTGTCACCTCAGTCTGTTCGTTAGTGTCTGTCTCTAAGTTCTGGTTCTCCGCCATTTCTGGTTGTTCGGTTTGGCTGGGAATTGGCATGTCGCTTGTTTCACTGTCTGTGACTCTCATTTTTGTCTGAGGCACTTTCAGTAAGTGACGTCGGTTTCGCCTCATTGTTTTCCCATGCTCTGTGATGACTTCATATGATCTGGGAGTTGTTTCTTTGACCACTTTTGCCAGCGGTCCCCATTCTCCATCACATCTCACTCGCACAATGTCCTCATGTGCAAGTGGTCTCAGAGGTCGTGCTGTTCTGTTGTACAGTTCAGTTTGCCTCTCATCGCGCCTCGCATCTCTCTTTTCCATCACCTGAGATGCCGATGGAAGTCGCGTTCTGAATTTCCGGTTCATGAGCATTTCTGCTGGGGAAAGTCCATTCTCCAGTGGTGATGCTCGGTAATTCAGGATCGCCAGATGTGGGTCTTCTGCATTGTCTGCAGCCTTTTTCAGTATGCGCTTCACAATTTGCACCCCTTTCTCTGCTAACCCATTCGACTGTGGGTACAGAGGGCTTGAGGTCACGTGCTTGAACCCATATGTGTCTGCAAAGTCTTTGAAGCACTGACTCGTGAATTGTGGTCCGTTATCGCTTACAACAGTCATTGGAATTCCATGGCGTGCGAACATTGTCTTTGTATGTGCAACCACCCTTTCTGCTGTTGTGTCACTCAACCCTGCAAACTCAGGGTAGGTGGAATGATATTCCATGACTAACAGATAGTCCTTGCCCTTAAGCTGAAATAGATCCATGCCCACCTTTCTCCATGGACCTTGAGGCTTCTCATGGGGCCTCATAGGCTCCTTTGGCTGTTGATACCTGTGGCGCTGGCAAGTCTCACAGCGCTGCACATATGCCTCAATGTCCTTGTGCATGCTGGGCCAATACAAAACATCACGTGCACGTCTTTTGCACTTTTCAATACCCAAATGCCCCTCATGCACTAATTTAACCATTTCTGATCTCATGGAGGTAGGTATGACTATCCTTGTACCCTTTAACAGAACCCCATCTAACACAGACAGTTCACCTTTAAAGTGTTGGTAAGGCTTGTCAAGCATAACCTGTCCTGGTTGATGTATCTGTTCCATTACTCTTTTTAGTTTCTCATCCTTTTGTGTTTCTTTCACTATCTTCGTCCATTTTACATCTGACACTGGCATGTGTGCCCTAATAGAGTCTACGTGTATTTGCACAGCTTCCTCTGTTGTGCTGCTGGTGTTGCTCAAGCTAGCCCTACTCAGCGCATCGGCTACAACTAGTTGCTTGCCTGGTGTAAACTCAAATTTCAAGTTATATTTCTGTAATCTTAACATTAGACGCTGGATGCGCGGCGGTGCGTCACCCAGTGGCTTCTGTGAGATAGCAATCAGTGGTTTGTGGTCTGTTTCTAGTATTACTGACCGTCCATACACATATTCGTGAAACTTCTCACATCCAAACACTGCGCCTAGAGTCTCCTTCTCTATTTGCGCGTAATTTCTTTCTGCGCTTGTCATGGTGCGCGACGCGTATGCAACTGGGTACCACTCTGTATCATGTTTTTGCAATAGCACAGCTCCTAGGCCGGCTTTGGACGCATCTGTGGACACTTTTAGCAGTTTGTCCTGATCATAGAATTTTAACACTGGCTCCTGTATTAGACTGCTTTTGAGCCACTCCCATTCTCTGGCATGCTCTGCCATCCACTGCCACATTGTATTGGTCTCTAACAAGCTTCTAAGAGCTATTGTGTTAGCTGATAGATTTGGGATAAATTTCCCCATGTAATTGACTAGCCCTAAGGCTCTTTGCAAGTCAATTTTGTCCTGCGGTACTGGCAGCTCTGCTATGGCCCGCACTTTTTCTGGATCTGGTTGCACGCCTGCCCCAGATAACTTCTCTCCCAGGTATGTAATCTCCTGTACCCCAAATTGGCACTTACTCTTATTCAGTTTCATACCTGACTTTTGCGCCTGTGTGAGAACTCTAGCCAACCTGTCGTCGTGCTCCTCTTTTGTTTTTCCCCAGACTACCACATCATCAGGAAAAACTCCCACCCCTTCTATTCCGTCGAACAATTGCTGCACAGTTCTATGGAAAATCTCAGGGGCTGAGCTAATCCCGAACGGCATTCGTAGAAAGCAATGCCTTCCAAATGGCGTATTAAATGTGCACAATTTAGCGCTTTCCTCATCGAGCACTATTTGGTAAAACCCAGATTTGGCATCTAATTTTGTGAAGTAGCTTGCTCCACTCATTGTGCTGGTTATGTCAGATTTTGTTGGTAGCCTGTAATGCTCACGCTGTATCACCTTATTTAGATCTTTCGGATCTATGCACAATCTCAATTCTCCATTTGGCTTCTCCACTATAACTAAGGAGTTAACCCATTCAGTTGGTTCTTCAATTTTTCTGACCACTCCGTCTGCTATCAGTGAGTCTAGTGTTTCCCTCAGCCTCTTTTTAAGAGCTATTGGCACTGTTCTTGCTGGATGTATGACTGGCTCTGCATTCTCTTTCAGCCTAATTTTTTGTTTGCCTGGTAGGCGGCCTATTCCTTTGAACACCTCTTTGTATTCCTTCACCCAGTCAGTGTGTTTAGGCCTACTTGTAGTAGCCTCTGTGTTTTTTCGTGCTGTCACCTTGTCTGTATCAATGACATTCACCCTCTTGATCAGACCTAGCTGATCGCATGTTTTCAAACCCAAAATTGCTTGTCTATTTCCATCAACAAGTACAAACAATGCATTCACTGTCTTATCTTTGCTTGACAGTGTAACCCTGCACATTCCCTTAGTGGGTATTGGCTTATCGTCATATGTTCTCAGATTAATCTTTTTGTCTCTTATTTTCGGTTTGTTTTTCAGTCTTTTAAAGTCTTTCATTGGCAGGATGTTTACCTGCGCACCTGTGTTGAGCTTCAGTGACATGTCCGTGCCATTCACATCCAAGCACGCAATCCATTCATCAGCGCTCGTCTCACCCTCGATGGCGTCCACGAAGAACTGATCCTCTTCGCTGTCGCTCTTTTTCTCCACGAGTTGCACCCTCTTCTTCAAGAAGCAGGTCTTTGCGAAGTGATTCTTTCCGCCACACTTGCGACATTCCTTCCCGAATGCTGGACACTGCTTCGGCGCATGTTGCATTCCACACCGCTCACAGTTCCCGCGCGCTTGCCCTGGGTTTGCATCCCTTTTCCTTGCATACAGCGTTCCTTTCGGCTTCGCACGCTGCACTGCATCGACCTCAGCAGTCTCTCTTTCCTTGCTGCTAAAAGTCTTTAATTGTGCCTTTGTACTCTCAGACGCTTGGCAAATCTGTATCGCTTTCTCCAGCGTTAAGTTAGTTTCTTTAAGTAATTGCATCCACAATTTGTTGTCTTGGACCCCAATTACAATTTGGTCCCGTATCATTGACTCACTCAATGTTCCAAAGTTGCATGACTGACTTTTCAACCGTAGGTCTGTGACATACAGTTCGATCGATTCTGACTCTTTCTGAAGTCTGTTTCTGAACACATACCTCTCGTACGTTTCATTCTTTCTCGGTGTGCAATAATCGTCGAATTTCTTCATCACGACGTTGAATTTGCTTCTTTCTTCTTCCGTGAAGACGAATGTGTTGAACACATCTAACGCAGCTCGCCCTGCTACTGTTAGCAGTAATGCTATCTTCCTTTCCTCGTCACGAAGACCGATAGCTAGCGAATAAAGTTCAAAACTTTGCTTGAATGCTTTCCAGTTCTCGTTGACGTTACCGGTCAACTTTAACTCGTCCGGCTGTCGAAGAGCGTTCATCTTCGCCGTCGGTTCGTATCTTTATCCTGGTACCATGTAATGACGAGACACACACACCGAGTATCAGTCAGAACGTTTACTGGTAACTGCAACTGCAACCAACAACTCCACTGGCTCATGTACAACTCCTTATATACTCAGGTCATGGCCAGGGTCATACTGCCCTCTTGTGGTGACTCTATGAACTTCACATATCAATACAGTACGGTCACTTTTTTTGAGCCATTACAGTGCTGTTCTGTGCTGGCTAACGTTTTAAAGCTAACGTTTTTAATTTGCTAGCTAGCAAGTACCAACTGGTGAATCGCGCATGTTTTCTCCTAAATATTCGCATGTGAGAGCAAAACAATGAAATATGTTAATCCTGGTTAAAGTCCTGGTTTGCGTTTTTTTATTCCACTTTGGTCCTGGGCATTAAATTGTGTGCTGTTCTGTGATGGCTAACGTTTTTTAGCTAACGTTTTTTTGCTAGTACCAACTGGTGAATCGCGCATGTTTTCTCCTAAATATTCGCTTGTGAGAGCAAAACGATGAAATATGTTAATCCTGGTTAACGTCCTGGTTTGTGGTTTTGGATAAAAACTTCAGATTTTGACTGAGTGAGTCCATACTCGGTGATTCACAGCATCAGTTAACGTTATTAATTCATTCTGATTGCTGAAGCCACAGTAAAAACAAATGATTTTTAATGTAACGCAGCCCCTGAAAAATCTACCGAAGCACAGCTACATGAAAACTGTGGTTAAATACAACAACGAAGTACTTTATTGTCACATTCAAATTGTAATCGCTCCTGTTTTGTTTTTCTTTTGAATACTTGGATGAAATATGGTGGGCAATATAAGCTGCAGCTTCAGCCATCACCCATTTCAGATAACCTATGTTGAACTGTATAATCAGAGGAGTTATTGTTTAATTTGACCTTGTTAAAATTTTTTTCCCCTTTGTTATATTATTCTATTTTCTTTTAATCTTTACCTTTAATCAACCCGAAATTAAGATTCATTCATTAATTCACATTCCACCACTGGCTTTTAGCAACAAGTGTATTTCCCAAATATGTGTTAAACTTGCTTTAACTAACCACCACCCATTTGTCTTTTGTCTAGGCAAGATGGAAAATGTCCACCCCAACTGGACCTTGCCTCACTATTTACAGAGATGCAGGCTGAAGATCTGCTGGACCAGGACCAGGGGCCAATCCGGTTGCTTCTCAGTGAGGGAGCGTGGCAGCCGTGTGTGACCCATTCAAATTTTATTCTTTTTTACAGTTTGAATTTTGCACATTCTGAATAATCTGGAATTTGCTGCTGATTGTAATAAAGAATTTAGTGACTTAAGTGTTTGCATCATGATTTTCTATTTTGTCTGTTAAGACAGCGGTGGGAAAAGAGTCAACTGTACAAAGGATTTATCTGTGACCTTGAAAATAATGGCTCATTTTTAAGAAAAAAGTAACCAAAACAATTATTTTATTAACTGAAGACTGTATTGTTGGATGTATATGGAGGAATTCTGGGTCATATTAGCATCTGCTCTTCATCATAATGGGTTTGGGCGGGGGGGGGGGTGTCTAATCATGTGCCATGGAGGGCAAAGACCCTGCAGGCTTTACCTCCAACCAGTGTCTTCAACAGCAGACTCCACTGAACTTCTTCCACTGACTGATCAGTGACAACACCTGCTGAAGAGACTGGGTAGAAGAGAGAACCTGCAGGGTCTTGACCCCCCATGACAACTGATTGGAAGCCCCCGGATTAGGTTTAATGGGATTTAAAATTTAACACAAACTGCTTTATGGTTCATAATATTATATAATACAATATGGCTCATAATTTTGATGAGACTTACACCCAACCAAAAGTGATTTCTCAAAATGCTGGATTGTTCTTAGCTTTGCCAATCTTTCAGTGTTTAATTTGTGCCACATGGTGGTAACCTTCAGATATATAAAAAAGAGACATCTGCCAAAAATTCACAGGTTTATTGTCAGTGCAATTCCCAGTGCAATACTACATGAATGCATGTATAGTACATTGTTGATGCAGAGAATATACATTTCTACAGTACATGTATCGAGGAAATCAATTATTTTCCATGTGACCTTATGACTGCATTATTTTAATTGCCTTTTTGTAATTAAAGTTTTTATTGACTTTATACAAGATGGTACTACACATACTGATCTTCCAAGTATCACATCAGTCTCCAAAAAGGATAAACAGGGTGAAAAAAAAATATATGTATACATATACTGGATTACAAAGCAAGGATATCAGTGAGGGAAGGCAATAACCCCCCCCAGAAAAAACAAAACAAAACAGAAAGACAGGCCTTCATTAACATTACCTATTTTTAACTATTTTACATAATTGCCTTTAATCCTAGATCAAGTTTGTTTTGGCCTATAATACATCATAACTATAAAATATATCTTATACGTAACTCAGTACTGTTTACTTTTTGAATAGATATTTTGTGGCTAATATAGTTATTAAACTGGCGATCAAGTTGTGTCAGATGATCAATTTTTTCTATGACCACACCTCAGACTGCTGCAGAAGCAGGTACAGTCTCTCCATGATTTTCACAGAGCAGAGTAATTTGTTGTACAGGAAATGAACGTTTCTACAGATATTCTTAAGCTTGGTGAAGCTGTGCAGTCATTAGTGACAGGCTGATGACAGTGAGAGGCGTTGCTGAGCCAGAACGACCATTTGAAGAGGTAATTTCTCAACAACAGAGCCATCTGAAACACACACACACAGCATACATATTTTAGTACCTAACTTGCAGACATTACAGTGTAGCACGACGTACTTACAGCAAACTAGCATTAGCAACCATTAGCTTACCTAGTTTGTATCCTCATGTCTTCGGCTCTCCCAGAAGCTGCAGAACTATTCCAGAGTGTTTAGTCTCGCTGCCCGTACCCTTATCTGGTGGTGCTTTTTGGTATTTACGGCGAAAAAAGCCACAAATTGAGGAGTCGCCTTGTAGAGTAGCCATGTTATGTTTGTTTGGGTCGCG
The DNA here is from genome assembly GCA_020510985.1 of Pholidichthys leucotaenia. Classification (NCBI taxonomy): domain Eukaryota; kingdom Metazoa; phylum Chordata; class Actinopteri; order Cichliformes; family Pholidichthyidae; genus Pholidichthys; species Pholidichthys leucotaenia. The sequence goes on along the minus strand of CM035841.1, from coordinate 34,974,306 downwards.
CGCTTCACATCACGAGAGTGAAGCGCCGCCTTGCTGTTAAGAAATCCCACCCAGCCGCGGCCGGGCTGCAGTACTGTTGAAAAGCAATCGAGGGACCATGGAGCGGCGCCGACCCGAGTCGTGTTCTCGGGCCGAGGCTGACCGGGGCCCATGGAAAAGTACCTCTAAAGTCCTGGTGGTCAGGAAATCCCTCAAGGCCATCTCTTTGCATACAAAAGGCCAGACCTCACATCCTCCTGTTACCCCTAGGAGGTTCAGACCTTTTGTTCCTCTGAGACGTGAAGCATACAATAAGCATACAGTAATACACATGTGAAGCATATGAAACCCACATATGTGCACCACATGACCCCCCCCCCCAAACGTCTAAGAAGGAACAACAAAACCACAGATTGCATGTCATAATAAAATCACTACATATCAGTCCACGTGCCGCTTGGGCCTCAGCCTTCTCCCGTATTTGCTGTAAGCAGGCTGTACCACTTCTGCGGCGTCTTCCTGCTGTGGAGCTGCTACCTGGGGATGAGAACTGTTAGTCAACCTCTGTGGGTGTTCTGGGGAATGCTCTCTAGGGAGTCTGCCACGCCGAGGAGCCTTAGCCAACTGCACAACTTCGTCAGCTACCACAAAAGTGGGTTTGAGCCTGTTAATGCCAATCATTTCTTTTCTGCCCCCCAAATCTAGCAAAAAATGCTTATCCCCTGTTTCCAGCACTCTATATGGTCCGTCATAAGGTGGGCGTAAAGGCGGACGATGGGCATCATGTCTGACAAAAACAAACTCCGCATTTTTTAAAGCCTTAGGTACAAAAACACGCGGAAAACTGTGGTGAACGGGGCCAGGTAGCGTGCTCGGGCCCGTGCTATTCTGTAACCGCTGAGCCGGGGAGCACTCTGGCGCCGGATTATCTGGGAGAAATTCCCCGGGCAGCCGAAGTGGCTGTGCGAAAACTAGCTCAGCTGGGGAGACTTCTAAATCCTCTTTAGGTGCAGAACTCAACCCCAATAAAACCCATGGTAGCTTGTCCACCCAATTTGCATCCGTAAGCGACGCTCTGAGAGCCGCCTTCAGTGACCTGTGAAAACGTTCGTGTAACCCGTTAGCCTGCGGGTTGTACGTGGTCGTGCGGTGGATCGTTGCCCCCAGGCTGCAGGCCATCGCTGACCAAAGTTCGGAAACAAATTGAGGGCCTCTGTCGGACGTAATGTCCGACGAGACTCCAAAACGCGCTACCCATGCCGTTAAAAACGCGCGCGCAATCTCCTCGGCTGTGGTTGACGACAGCGGAACCACTTCCGGCCAGCGCGTGGTGCGGTCAACCATTGTCAAAAGATGTGTGCACCCTTGTGAGGGCGGGAGGGGGCCTACGAGGTCCACGTGGACATGATCAAACCTTTTAGCCGGGATGTGAAACGGCTCCAAGGGAGCTCTCGTGTGTCTATGAACCTTGGCCCGCTGGCAAGCCATGCAGGCTGCCGCCCACTCTCTAACTTGTTTGCACAGGCTCGGCCATACAAATTTCTCTCCTACCATTTTGACCGACGCACGCACTCCCGGGTGCGCCAGAGAATGGATCGAGTCAAAAACATGGCGGCGCCACGCAGCTAGAAACCACAGGACGCAGCCGTCCAGTGGAGACATCGCAGATTAGGGGGGGCATACCGTCTTGCAGCACCCTGTTCTCCAGCCTTAACCCTGTTGGTCCAGACTGGAGCGCGCGCACATCCGCGTCGCTAACCTGCTCCACGGCCATGGCTGCATAATCTATCCCCACGCGGACCGGGGCCGCGCGCACTTCCGCGTCGCTAACCTGCTCCGCCGCTATGGCTGCAGAATCTACCTCCATGAGGGCTGGAGCCACCACGGCGCGCGAGAGGCAGTCCGCCACTACATTAAGTTTACCCGCCACATGCTGGATATCGGTAGTAAACTCCGATATCGCGGCCAGCTGTCTCTGCTGCCGGCCCGACCAAGGTTCTGAAATCTTGGCCATCGCGAAAGTCAGCAGCTTGTGGTCAACGAACGCGGTGAAACGGCGTCCTTCCAGCCAGAACTGGAAGTGGCGAATGGCCAAGTGGAGAGCTAACAACTCCCTGTCGAATGCACTGTATTTTCATTCGCTGTCGCGCAGGGTCTTACTGAAAAAGGCGAGCGGTTGCCAGGCTCCGGCTACATACTGTTCCACGACCGCCCCTATGGCCACATCTGACGCGTCAGTAGTGAGCGCTATGCGGGCCGCTGGGACTGGATGTGCCAACAATGCAGCGTTTGCCAGGGCTGTTTTGACTTCAGAGAATGTGCGCTCTCGCTCCGGAGACCATTTGACTTTATTTGTGGGGTTTTGTTTTTTTAGTGCAGCATACAATGGTTGCATGAGCTGCTCTGCGCAGGGGAGGAAACGGTTATAAAAATTCACCATTCCCAAAAACTTCTGTAACGCTTTGACCGTTTGTGGTTGGGGAAAATTTGTTACTGCGCGCACTTTGTCAGGCAGAGGGGCCGCTCCTTCTGGGGAGACGCGATGCCCCAAAAAATCAATCTGCGTCACCCCGAACTGACACTTCGTTGGGTTAATTATTAACCTGTGCTCTGCCAACCTCCGGAAAACTGCCATGAGGTGGTTTTTGTGTTCGTCTTCAGACGCGCTGGCTACCAATATGTCGTCCAGGTAGACGAACACGAAAGGGAGATCGCGCAAAACCACGTCCATCATGCGTTGGAACATCTGCGCTGCACCTTTAAGCCCAAACGGCATGCGCAAAAACTCGAAAAGCCCGAAAGGAGTTATTACCGCTGTTTTGGGTATGTCCTCAGCGTGCACTGGGACCTGGTGGTAACTGCGTACCAAGTCTATTTTAGAAAAAACGCGCGCCCCCGCCAAATGAACTGAAAAATCTTGGATGTGCGGGATCGGGTAGCAGTCGTGCGCTGTAGCGTTGTTCAGCCTGCGGAAATCACCGCAAGGTCGCCACGAGCCATCAGCTTTCGGGACCATGTGAAGCGGTGAAGCCCATGGGCTCTTCGAACGCCTGATGATGCCCAGCCTTTCCAGGTTGGCGAACTCCTCGCGCGCTATGGTCAGTTTAGCTGAACCCAAGCGCCGAGCTTTTGCAAAAACGGGTGGTCCGGTGGTAGTAACAAAATGTTCCACCCCGTGTTTAGCCACGGTCGCCGAAAATGTTGGAACCGTGAGTGCTGGGAACTGAGTGAGGAGTGTGTGGAACTTACCACCTGCAGCTGTGACGTTGGCTTGTGCTGTTGGCGGGGCCACTCGAGCTGTACAGGGAATAGAATAAAAAGAGAGTGCATTAACCAGGCGCCTGTTAGCAAGATCGACCAACAAACCATGTGAGCACAAAAAATCAGCCCCTAACATGTTGAAATTGACTGCCGCTATGATGAAAGTCCACTCGAATGTATGGCCGTGTAAAGACAGAAGCAGAGTCCTCTCACCGAAGGTCTTAATCGCCGAGCCGTTTGCTGCTGACACCTGGGGACCACTGGAAGGCGCCAGCCGGTCAGCGTAGGAAGGTGTGATGAAACTCAGCTGGGAGCCCGTGTCCACGAGGAAATGCCTCCCCGAGTGCGCATCCCTCAAGTAGAGCAGCTTGTTCTCCTCTCCGAGGGCCGCAGCTGCTACCGACCCCCGGTCTTGGCGTTTCCCGAGCGCTTGAAATGGCACGGTGGAATGCACTTGCGTGCCCTCTCTGCAAAACGGCGATGGTAGAAGCAAAGGACATCGTCTGCTCCGTGTTTCCTGGCCCCTGCCGCCGCCGTCGTCGGTGAGTCTGGTGCTGCAGCCTCTGGCCCCCTGCCCTCTCTAGACGTTGTGCCTGGCTCCGCTGCCGCAGCCGTAGCCGCGCGCCGTCTATTGGCGTCGACGAGTCGTTGCGCCTCCTGGCCCAGCTTGTGGCAGTCTCGTCGGGCCAACAGTGGTGAACTGGCCAGAGTCACTCTCACCGCTGACGGTAGGGTCCTGAGGAAAAGGTGGGTGAAGATGAAGTTATCATCTTCGGAGTCTCTCAAACTCAATATCTTCCCCATCAGGTCTGCAGGTCTGTCGCTCTCAAATTCAGTCAGCGCCAGGAGCCTCTCTGCTCGCTCCTCCACCGAGGGGGTGAAGTAACGGATGAGTGCAGCCTTCAACGTGCTGTACTTGTCGCTGTCCGGCGGGTGGTTGATCAGGCTCTCCACTTGCTGGGCTGTGTGGTTGTCCAGCTTTGCAACCACATGGTAGAACTTTGTGGCGTCTACCGAAATCCTCCGGCGGTGGAACTGTGCCTCGACTGCGTTAAACCAGGAGCGCGGATTGTTCGGCCAGAAGTCCGGTAGCTGAACTGTGGCTGCATTCGTTTGTCTGGCTCCTGACGAGTCTGGCTCGGGAGATTCGTCTCTGCTCATGATACGTCTTAGGGTCACCAGTGTGGAGAAGTGTGGGAAGGACGAGGCTGAGTTTATTTCTCAAGTCCAGTTTTATTCACATTCACATTCTCCAACATCCAAAAACAGAAAAGAGAAAGGAATACCCCAGGACATCAAAGCACACAGTCACATTGTCTTTTAATCCCAAATCACCATGCATCCCCCTCCAGGTCTTCTCGTCTCCACCTAAAGTCCTGGTGGTCAGGAAATCCCTCAAGGCCATCTCTTTGCATACAAAAGGCCAGACTTCACATCCTCCTGTTACCCCTAGGAGGTTCAGACCTTTTGTTCCTCTGAGACGTGAAGCATACAATAAGCATACAGTAATACACATGTGAAGCATATGAAACCCACATATGTGCACCACAATATGAGGGAATGTAAATAGAAGCAAGAAAGAAGAGGACATTATTTCAAGATTGAGGTTTGGGCATACAGGACTGAATAGCACTTTATTCATAATAAAGAAACACCCTTCAGGAAACTGTGATCATTGTGGGTCACCAGAAACAGTAGAGCATATTTTTTGTACAATGTTCCAGGTACACATTACACAGACAAATACTCAAAACAGCACTGGAGACAAGTCAGACTGGACTAAATGTCAGGGATCTACTGCAGAAAAATTCAGGGGATGCGGTTTTTAGGGCCATCTTTAGATTCTTGGGGCAAACAGTGGTTAGTAAAGAAGGTATGATGTCGAGGGTGGTGTCATGCCTATTCTGCTCCACACTCCACTCCAGTCCAGAAGGTGGCGGAAATGCACCTATAAGTTGCTTGCCATCCGCAGTTAAAAGAAGAAGAAGGAGCTTTGAGGCCTGAACCGAGACTTTCTGGTAAAACTGTTCAAAAGCCTTTTGTTGGTCACCAACAGATGTGAGGAATATTTGTGAGACGACAGCTAAGCTGACCCGGAGAAGGTTCTGGTTCCGTTTCTGCTTTCAAAGAGGATTTAGAAGAACGGTGAAGCAAGCTAAACCCAGCTAGCTTAACTAGCTTAGCCGCTGTGGTGTGGAGGACTGTTTCAGTGTCCAGCTGTTCTGGATATCAGCTCTGTGGTTCAGCACATGGTTTGGGTGCGAGTTTGCGGTGAGCACGCGCATGTGTGTCAGTTGAGGTGGTGCAGCCTGGAAGACCCAGGAGGTCAGAACACTCACAGGTCGGCTAGGCTGCATCTAAAGCAGGGGGGTCCAGTCATGTGCCATGGAGGGCCAAGACCCTGCAGGTTTTCCCTCCAACCAGCGTCTTCAACAGCAGATTTCACTGAACTTCTTCCCACTGATTGCTGATGAGTGAAAACACCTGCTGAAGAGACTGGGTAGAAGAGAGAACCTGCAGGGTCCTGGCCCTCCATGGCACATGATTGGACACGCCTGATCTAACGGCTGATTTATGGCCGCTTTGGTTGGGGTTTACCGTCAAGTCCCCCCAGAACTAACTCGCCCCAGCCAATTACAGCCTCCGGAGGTTTCCATGGAAACAGTCTGGCTTCTTCCTTTCTCTTCATCCTCCTCTTCTGTTGACCATCAATAATTTAACTCAGATGTTTTATTCAGAGAAATGTCCATCGTTTTGCCGTATTCCATTAATGTTGCCTTAAAGTGCCAACCAGGAGTGGACAGTAAATAACTGTTACTAATTAACGGTTACTAGAACACCTTTGAAGTGGAGTGATCCATATCCAGTGGAACTGGAGTGCAGTTATCTGGGATTATAAGAACTCCTGGAATCCCGATTGTCCAATCAAATCGCTCTGTCAGTAACTAACTATTGGATCATATATTTTATTGTATTTTGTTTAACAAGGTTCTCCCTGTTCTTGTCACACGCAGGCAGTGTGTGTCACGCACGTGGGTGGAGCACAGACTGGAAGCTGCTACGTTTTCACTACAGGGTGTGGATGGTGGAGGCTTGGACTGTGGGATATGACCAAAGTTTCACATCACCATTTACAGTAAGTAATCTGAGTTGATGATAACATATATATAATTTCATGATATACATTTCCTGTCAATTCTATAATTTATATATAATAACCAGTACAAAGGACCTTCTCTTTTTTTATACATTTTAACCCCTTGCACTCCGGTCAGTTTTCCTAAAAACGCCAAAAACAAATGTGCCCAAAGTAAATCGAAAGCTGTTCTTCAACCCTTTGCAGCATCTTCATGGGGTTGGTCTCATTTAAAAGAAAACACTTTGAATTTTTTGGCAAAAAAAACCCCATAATCTCTCTAAGTGCTCCGGCCACTGAGTTACAGTCATCTAAACATAGTGAACTTGAAGAAAATAAATTTGGCCTGGGTGTTTTTTTGGATACAAATGCTTGCAAATAACACACAGCTTCAGATCCGGGTTGGAAAATGCAACAGAAATGTAGAGCCAAGTGTTATCCAGCTGAGGTCCAAATTTTGTAACAATACCACAAAAAATGAATATTTTACACAGCTTTGTTCTCAGGCTGTTCCCAGGCGTTTTGGAACTGTGCCAAATTGTGCCAAATGGCACAGTTTGGAAAAACGTCTGTAACTTTTGAAGGATTTAATGTAGAAGCTTCATTTAGGGCTCTAATGAAAGGTCACATTCAGGGCTGTGTCTGTGTGTGTGTGGGGGGAGGGGGTTGTCCCCCCCCCCCCCGCTACAGAGGATGGACATCGGCCATCGCTACATGACGGATTACACTCGGATAAGAAATGTTTCCACAGCACCGCTGTCACTGCGGCTCCCCCCACCCCCCCGCTACAGAATCGTAGCGGCGGGGGGGGGGGGCGTTCACGGTCCGGAGGCGGCGAACGAACTGTGTAACGCAGCGCACGCACTTCGGACATCGTGCGCCGCACAGTTGTAATTTACCGGTCGGTCAAAAGTCATTTTTGATTACAATTTTCAGGGATAAAAAATAATTTGGCTTATAACACCTTACCTCTTCACAGCCACATTGTCCTGGCCAACTTCTCTTCCTCATTGTCAGACGAACCGACGCTGGTCCGCTCTGGTTCTGGTCTCGCGACCCGATGAAAACATAATTCCATGATTGCAGTTTTGGCGAATGATTTACGACCTTCGTCGGTCTATGATGACCATATAAGAGAATCCTAAACACTCTGCTGGAATTAAAAAGAAAAAAAAATAAATCACTTCCTGTGGCTGCTGAAGCAGTCTCTCTTCACCCAGCTTGAGACAACAGCTCAGCGAACTTCTGTGCTTCAATTGGCTCGCAGCCGTTGGTAGGCTGGTCCTTCTGGCTAGATTTTCATTCATTGGTTCTTCAAGGTTTCAGAAACCCAATTCAAAGCTCTTATTAGTCGAATGAGAGGTCAATCAGATGAACTAATCTGTTAGCGGCTGTGTCTGCAGCTTTTATTTTCAGTGCGCGCTTGGACGCCTACACCACCTACATCACAATCTCCATGATGCGTCCTAGAGCGCACGAGAGCGCCCTCGTGCGCTCTAGGACGCAGAGACTTGCCCACCTGTGGGACAAAGGAGCGCAAGAGGTTAAATTGCCTACAGAAAAAATTAATTGTCGTAATTCATGTCATTAATTTTATCCCCGGCACACTTTGAGTGACAGGTCAAGCAGCTGCCAGGATACCAGGCAGAGTTTTTTTTTTTTTTTTTGTTAGCACAGAAGTCCAATAACTGAACACCACTCGGGTTCAGATCGGGCAGGCCGTTCCTCCCAATCACTCCCCTCCAGGTTTCACTGTTGTTGCCCACGTGCGCATTGAAGTCCCCCAGAAGGACAATGGAGTCTCCAAGAGGAGCACCCTCCAGCACCCCAGTCACAGACTCCAAAAAGGGTGGGTACTCTGAAACATCGTTTGGTGCATAGGCACAAATGATGGTCAGGACCCGTTTCCCAACCCGAAGGTGCAGGGAAGCAACCCTTTCGTCCACTGGGGAAAACTCCAATATAGAGGCATCAAGGTGGGGGGATACAAGAATACCCACCCCTGCTTGTCGCCTCTCGCCCGGGGCAACTCCAGAAAAGGCCAAGCTCCAGCCCCTCTCCAGGAGACTGGTTCCGGAGCTGGAGTTTTGTGTTGAGGTGAGGCCGACTATATCTAGCCGGTATCTCTCAACCTCGTACACCAGCTCAGGCTCCTTCCCCACCAGAGAGGTGACATTCCACGTACCAAAAGCCAATTTAGAAAGCTTGGGATCAGTTCGCCAAGGTCTCCGCCTTTGACCGCCACCTAATCCACATAGCACTGGACCCCCATGATCCCTTCTGCAGGTGGTGAGCCCACTGGAGGGCGGACCCATGTAACTCCTTGGGGCTGAGCCCCGCCGGGTCTGATGGGTGGAAACCCGGCCACCAGACACTAGCCTTCGAGCCCCTCCCCCAGGCCTGGCTCCAGGGTGGGGCCCCGGTAACCCCATACCAGGCGGGGTACACGGAATCCTTGATCTAGAATTTATCATGAGAGCATACCTGCCAACTACTCCGGTTTTACCGTAATGGTTCCGGTTTTTAAGACCCTGTTCCGGGTTCCGGTTTTATTATTCAAAATTACGGTTTTTCACTAAAAATTTCAGTCAAAAATTTTAAATCGTAAAAAAAACACGGAAAACACGAAAGCAATTCCAAACACCCTGTCGCTCGGAATCGTATCTAAATTTAGAGCAAAGGCAATCGGCTCTGCTTCATGTAGGTGTATTGCGCATGTGCGAGAGGTCTGAGCCAATTTTCCATGTGCAATCGCGAGGCAATCAGGTAAGAGTTATACGTTTTCATCATGGAGTCTGCCGGAGAAAAATCACTAACGAGCGTGAAACACAAACAAAAATTACAGTCTTTTCGTGAGGAATACAACAAAGCATTTCCGGGAGTTATTATTCGCTCAAGAAGGGGTGAAAATTACGCAAATTGCACTTTGTGTAGACAAGACTTTTTGATTGGACATGGCGGAATCAGCGATGTGAAAGACCACGTAAGAACGAAAAAACACAAGGCCAGTGCCAGTGACGCTAGCGGCAAACTTGAAGAACATGTGCTGTGTAATTGCAAGCCTTGTCATGCTTGGTGTATCATGTAAACACATAAAATGTCAGAGCGATTTTGCCGTCATTTACGCACGTGTCTGTGTCAGTGCTAGTATACCCTGCTGATATTTCTAGTCTTCTAGTTACCTCCGCCAAGGAGGTTATGTGATCATCAGCGTTGGTTTGTCTGTTTCTTTGTTAGCAAGATAACTCAAAAAGTTATGGACGGATTTTCATGAAATTTTCACAGATTGTCAGAAATGGGGTATCCTACAGATGGTTAGATTTTGGTGGTGATCCAGATCACCGTCTGGATCCAGGAATTTTTTAAAGGATTCTTTTTTTTTTTTTTTTTTTAATTTAACATTGCGAGACAGGGCCATTTTCAATATTTTATTTATGATGTTAAACACTGTATGGGGGGAACTGTGGCGCTTAGCGGAGGTCTGCGCTCTCCGAGTGCTTTTCTAGTATTCATAATACATCACATCTGGCCTATTCGAAGTTCTATGCAGTGTTAAGCTAGTCTTTTGAATGCAAATTTAATGAATGAATGAATCTTTATTTTGGATAGATTAAAAGTAAAGATTAAAAAGAAACAGAATAATATAACAAAGGCGAAAAAATCCAACAAGGTCAAATTAAACAAGAACTCCTCTGATTATACAGTTCAACATAAGTTATCTGAAATGGGTGATGGCTGAAGCCGCAGCTTATATTGCCCACCCATATTCCATCCAAGAATTCAAAAGAAAAACAAAACGAGCGATTACAATTCAGAACAAAGCTAAGACAAAACGTGACAAAAAAAACTTAAGTAACAACACAACACAGACTGGCTATGACGATCCTTATGTGATTTTACATGTCATCTTGTATATATGTTTGGAGTATTTCTTCCTTTAGTTTTTGTTTAAATTGTCCAAGCGTTGTACATGATTTTAATTCAGGTCCAAAATCGTTCCATAATCTGACTCCTTGCGCTGAAACAATGTTGCTTGGTGGTAGTTCTCACTGAAGGTTTTTGAAATATACATGTTCCTCTGAAATGATATTGTTTCTCCCTTATTTGGAACAACTTTTGGATATTTGCGGGCAGTGACAGATTCTTAGCTTTAAACATTATTACTGCAGTTTTAAAGTCAACCAGATCTTTCAACTTGAGAGCTTTCAATTTAAGAAAAAGTGGGTTTGTTGGTTCCCTGTAAGCAGCTTTGTTTATTATTCTAATAGCTCTCTTCTGAAGCATAAAGACTGGATGTATGTTTGTTTTATATGTATTTCCCCATACTTCAGTACAGTATGTCATGTATGGGAGTATTAATGAATGATACAAAGTATATAATGTGGGTTGATTCAGCAAATATTTCACTCTGTGTAGTATTGCAATTGATTTGGATATTTTACCTTTAATATAATTAATATGTGACTTCTATGTCAAATGCTAATATTTGTTTGACACTGCGGCCCCTGGACCCCGGCTAGCTACTAGGCTTTTCAGGCTTGAAAGTTGAAGAAATATGAGGTTGTTAGCTACATTCTAACTTGATTTAATGCTAATATTTGTATGGCAAATATTAGCATTATTATTATTAGCATTATTAGCATTAGCATCAGCCCCTGGAACCCAGCTAGCTACTAGGCTTTTCAGGTTTGAAAAGTTGGCAGGTATGTGAGAGTCTGTTGGATCGTTCTTAGTCTGGCCCTTCACCCAGGACCAGTTTGTCTTGGGTGACCCTATCAGCGGCAAATTGCCCCGGACAACATAGCTCCTAGGATCACTGGGGCATGCAAACCCCCCCCACCTCGATAAGGTGACGGTCCATGAGGGGTCAGGATGACATGTGGTCCTTTAATCACGTTATTCCTCCGAATACAACGCAACGTTAGAATGGGGAAGGTTTGTTGCATTATCAAATAAAAAGCTTTTTTTTAACTTCCTGACTTGGAAGAAAAGTGGAGAAAATCGGGTCTCTGAGCTAAACAAGAGGCACAGCATGGAATGGTTTGCAGCGGTCAGAAGGAAATGCATCAGTTCTGACAATGTTCCTACACACATGGTTGTGTGTTCACGGCATTTTCATGAAGCTCAGTTGTGATTTGATTTAAAAAATAAAATTTAGAAGTTCAGAAAGACGTCCCCTCTCCAGAGCAGCTGTGTTGCGTGTTGAACGCTTTGGCAGCACCTTAGCCGCTCTCTATCATCTCTCAATAATGTGTAAAAACGCGCAGGGCAAAATCAAATAATTTCTCCACATCATCTCTCCTATTCCCAATTTCTCATGCTAATCTGGTGCATTTTTTTTTTTTTTTTTTTTAATGGGCACTTTTCGGTGTTGCTGATTTCCTTTGATTTTTTTTTCTTGAAGTTGTGTTTACTTGTTGCCTTCATTACACATGGATTTAATATCAGCTGGGGACTGAAGTCCATAGACTGTTTGGTGTCGTTAAATTAAGCAGATTCTCCTCTTTCAGGTGGCTATAAAAATGTCATGGTCCTGATTTAGGACGTTTTTATCGCAGCTAATTACACCGGTTATTTTTTTCGGTGCACCAACGCAATCAGCTGATTGATCCACCTCCTCCGGTGATGACATTTTGGCATATTTATCAGAACAACAGTGGACAGCTTGATGTTACAGACTGTAGTCAAGGATAAAAATCTTTATCCTGTAGCTTGAAAATGCTCAGATACATCCCGACAGTTCCCATTACACAGACGTGTACAAAATTGTTGCTACCCCTCTGTTAATGAAAGAAAAACCCACAATGGTCACAGAAATAACTTGAATCTGACAAAAGTGGTAATAAATATAAATTCTATGAAAATTAACCAATGAAAATCAGACAATACTTTTGAATTGTGGTTCAACAGAATTATTTTAAAAAAACAAACTCATGAAACAGGCCTGGACAAAAATGATGGTACCCTTAACTTAATATTTTGTTGCACAACCTTTTGAGGCAATCACTGCAATCAAACGATTTCTGTAACTGTCAATGAGACTTCTGCACCTCTCAGCAGGTATTTTGGCCCACTCCTCATCAGCAAACTGCTCCAGTTGTCTCAGGTTTGAAGGGTGCCTTCTCCAAACGGCATGTTTCAGCTCCTTCCACCGATGTTCAATAGGATTTAGATCAGGGCTCATAGAAGGCCACTTTAGAATAGTCCAATGTTTCGCTCTTAGCCATTCTTGGGTGTTTTTAGCTGTGTGTTTTGGGTCATTATCCTGTTGCAAGACCCATGACCTGCGACTGAGACCAAGCTGTCTGACACTGGGCAGCACATTTCTCTCTGGAATACCTTGATAGTCTTGAGATTTCATTGTACCCTGCACAGATTCAAGACACCCTGTGCCAGATGCAGCAAAGCAGCCCCACAACATAACAGAACCTCCTCCATGTTTCACAGTAGGGACAGTGTTCTTTTCTTGCTATGCTTCATTTTTGCGTCTGTGAACATAGAGATGATGTGCCTTGCCAAAAAGTTCCAGTTTTGTCTCGTTTGTCCATAGGACATTCTCCCAGAAGCTTTGTGGCTTGTCAACATGCAGTTTGGCAAATTCCAGTCTGGCTTTTTAATGATTTGTTTTCAACAGTGGTGTCCTCCTTGGTCGTCTCCCATGAAGTCCACTTTGGCTCAAACAACGACGGATGGTGCGATCTGACACTGATGTACCTTGACCTTGGAGTTCACCATGAATGTGTTTAGAGGTTGTTCTGGGCTCTTTTGTTACCATTTGTATTATCAGTCTCTTCCATTTTTCATCAAGTTTCCTCCTGCAGCCACGTCCAGGGAGGTTGGCTACAGTCCCGTGGATCATAAATTTCTGAATAATATGTGCAACTGTAGTCACAGGAACATCAGGCTGCTTGGAGATGGTCTTATAGCCTTTACCTTTAACATGCTTGTCTCTAATTTTCTTTCTAATCTCCTGAGACAACTCTCTCCTTTGCTTAATCTGGTCCATGTTTAGTGTGGTACACACCATGTCACCAAACAGCACAGTGACTCCTTGTCACCCTTTAAATAGGCTGACTGACTGATTACAAGTTTGTAGACACCTGTGATGTTAATTAGAGGACACATCTTGGTTGAACATGTCCCTATGGTCACATTATTTTCAATCTTTTCTAGGGGTACTGTAGAAGAGCTTGAAATGATGAGGCGATTTGATATATAAACCAAAGTTTATTTATCAGCTCTCCTAACAAGTCTCATCTTAGTGCAGAAGCAGCAGAAGGAAAAGAGACCGAATATCTCCGGCTGACTGACTTTATACTTGCACATAACAAAAGACATGCATAACAAAGGCTGACATCCCTCATTATCTTAATCCCCCCATTGTCTTGGCGCTTCCTCTCTTCTCCCTAGGGGGACGAGGGTAGCTCCTCCGGTCTCCACCGCAGTGTCTGGGAACGTCTTTGTTCTTCACTTGGCGGTTGAGAGCCTTTGTCCTTTCAGAGGTGTGAAGTTGCTTTACATATGTAATTACCAAACATTTCTACATGCTTCAACATATGTAGGTTATGGAATATATGATTAATATAGACCACAGCCCCCCCCCCCCAAATGACTAAGAAAGGACAATAGAAAGGTTCACAGTCTAAGATAATTACTATGACATACTAAGTGTTACATTTCTTGCCACAGAAGAAACTTTCCAGCAGCCATGCCCCTAAGAGAGTTCAGTGGTAATCATAACAGCATAGTAAAATCATAAGTGAGTCCTAAACTGTTGCAGCACAATTAGTGAACAATTGTGGAGTGGTTTGCATCAGTCCCTGTGCTGTCTGGGTTTTAATCTTCTCCCAAAACTGCTGTGGGTTGGTTTAGGCGTCCTGCTGGGACCTTCTTGTGAGGAATCTGCAGTGTGGGAAGGAGAGTGGTTAATTGTTCCCTGCAGGGGGGCTGAGTCTTTTCTCTTGGGGGGTCTACCCCGCCGAGGTGCTCTCGCCAACTGTGCAGGCTCGTCTTTCAACAAGAAGGCAGGTTTAAGTCTGTCAATGCTGACTGTTTCTTTTCTATCCCCAAAATCAAGCACAAAGTGTTTATCACCATGTTCCAGCACTCTGAATGGCCCATCGTATGCTGGGCGGAAAGTTGGTTTTAAAGCTTCATGCCTAACAAAAACAAACTCAGCATTTTTTAAAGCTTGAGGGACAAAAACCCGTGGAAAAGAGTGATGAGCTGGACCGGGGAGAGAGTCCGGTCCGTTGCTGCCTAAAAACCTTGGGACTGGAAGGTGCCCTGGCTCTGGGTTCTCTGGTAAAAATTCACCTGGAAGCCTGAGAGGTTGTGCAAAAACTAATTCTGCAGGAGAGGCGTCTAGATCCTCTTTAGGCTCAGCACGCAACCCCAGTAAAACCCAGGGAAGTTTGTTTACCCAATTTGTATCCGTTAGTGAGGCTCTGAGGGCGGCCTTTAAAGACCTGTGAAAACGCTCGCATAACCCATTAGCCTGAGGGTGATAAGCGGTGGTGCGATGAATTGTTGCCCCTAAGCTGTTGGACATGGCTGACCAGAGCTCTGAGACAAATTGAGGCCCCCTATCGGACGTGATGTCCGATGGGACGCCGAAACGTGCCACCCAGTTTGTCAAAAAAACGCGAGCGACTTCCTCCGCTGTGGTTGCCGCTAGAGGGACTGCCTCTGGCCAGCGTGTGGTGCGGTCTATCATTGTTAACAGGTGTGTGAAACCTTGGGAGGAAGGTAGTGGCCCCATGAGGTCGACATGAACGTGGTCGAACCTTCTAGCAGGGATTGGAAAAGGCTCCAGAGGGGCTTTTGTGTGTCTGTGTATTTTGGCGCGTTGACAAGAAATGCAAGTTTTTGCCCATTCTTTTACGTTTTTGCGCAGGCCTGGCCACACAAACTTTTCGGCGACCATTTTAACCGAGGCGCGCACACCTGGGTGTGCGAGGGAGTGAATTGCGTCGAAAATACGGCGGCGCCATGTAGCTGGTACTAACGGGCGAGGTCGGCCGGTTGAAACATCGCATATTAGGGGGGGCACGCCGTCACGTAAACCCTTTTTCTCCAGCCTTAACCCTGTTGGTCCAGACAGGAGTGCGCGCACGTCCGCGTCACCGCTTTGTTCCTCTGCCATGGCTGCATAATCTATCCCTGCATGGATAGGTGCTGCGTATGTGTCTGCGTTAGTGAAGAGTTCTGCTGCTGAGGCAGTATAATCTGTCTCCTCGCGCTCTGGTGATGTCACAGCGCGAGAGAGGCAGTCTGCTACCACGTTAAGTTTGCCTGCCACATGTCGAATGTCTGTGGTGAACTCTGAAATCGCAGCCAGCTGTCTTTGTTGCCTACCTGACCATGGTTCTGAAATTTTAGCCATAGCAAAAGTGAGCGGTTTATGGTCTACAAAAGCCGTGAAACTCCGCCCTTCTAACCAGAACTGGAAGTGGCGGATGGATAAATGCAGCGCTAGCAGCTCTTTGTCAAAAGTGCTGTATTTACGCTCGGTTTGGTTTAGCGATTTGCTAAAGAATGCTAAAGGTTGCCAGATCCCGCTGACATGTTGTTCTACAACTGCCCCTATAGCCAGGTCCGAAGCGTCTGTGGTTAGCGCGATGCGGGCCGAGGGATCTCGGTGAACTAACAATGTGGCGTTAGCTAGAGCGCTTTTTACTTCCGCGAAGGCGTGTTCGCGCTCCGGGGTCCATTCGACCGCGTTGGAAGCTTTCTTTTTTCTGAGCGCGTCATATATGGGCTGCATGAGCTGAGCTGCGTGGGGGAGGAAGCGGTTGTAAAAATTAACCATTCCTAAAAATTCCTGCAGCGATTTGACCGTCTGTAGCCGTGAAAAACATTTTATCGCGTGAACTTTGTCTGGAAGTGGAACTGCCCCTTTCGGAGAGACTTTGTGTCCCAAAAAATCAATTTGTGACACGCCGAATTTGCATTTGGCTGGATTGATTATTAACCCGTGCTCTTCTAGTCTCTGAAAAACCGTAGTGAGGTGCTGCTCGTGTTCTTCCTCAGACGAGCTGGCTACCAGCATGTCGTCAAGGTAGACGAAAACAAAAGGAAGGTCGTGTAATACTGCGTCCATCATCCGCTGAAAAGTTTGAGCAGCGCCTTTGAGGCCGAAAGGCATTCACAGAAATTCAAAAAGGCCGAAAGGGGTTATTACAGCTGTTTTAGGAATGTCCTCTGCTCGAACTGGGACTTGATGATAACCGCGGACCAGGTCTATTTTTGAAAAAATGCGTGCACCCGCCAGATGTAGTGAAAAATCCTGAATGTGAGGAATTGGGTAGCGGTCATGCGCTGTCGCATTGTTTAATCTGCGGTAATCTCCGCACGGTCTCCAAGAACCGTCGGATTTCGGAACCATGTGAAGTGGTGAGGCCCAAGGGCTCTTCGAGCGTCTAACAATGCCTAATTTTTCAAGGGCAGTAAATTCGTCCCGAGCTATGTTGAGCTTGGCCGCGTCTAAGCGGCGAGCTTTGGCAAATACAGGTGGGCCCGTTGTGGGAATAAAGTGTTCGACCCCGTGTTTAGCCACTGTAGCTGAGAATTTGGGAATTGTGAGTGCTGGAAATTGGGTGAGGAGTTGCTCAAACTTACCTCCTGCCGTGGTGACGCTGGCCTGCACAGGTGGTGGAGAAACTCGGGCTGAGTAGGGAATAGAAGCAAAGGACAGTGCATTAACCAAGCGTCTATTCGCTAGATCCACTAATAACCCATGTGCACACAAAAAATCTGCGCCTAACAAGTTAAAGCTCACCGCCACTACAACAAATGTCCATCTGTAGTTGCGGCCGTGGATGAGGAGGTGCAGGCTCTTTTCGCCGAAAGTGTCGATGTTGGAGCCGTTGGCTGCCACTGCTCCGTTGCCCCGGGTGCCCATGGCTCGATCTGCTTGGGAGGGCGTGACGAAACTCAGCTGAGCTCCTGTGTCGATGAGGAACTGCTTGCCGGTGTGTCCATCCGTCACATACAACAGCTTATTATTCTCGCCGAGAACCGCTGCCGTTAACGGCTCTCGGCTTTGGCGTTGTCCCGAAATCGTAAATTTGCAGGGGGGGAACGCATTTGTGGGCCTTCTCGGCGAAACGGTGGTGATAATAACAGACGTTGCTCCGTCTGTTACGCTTTGGCCGTGTCGCTGTCACCGCGGGCTGGATCTGCTCAGTGGGTTGTGGTTCTTCGTGGTTCCGGGCATCAGCGTTGAAGTCTGCGGATGCTGCTGTGGGTGTCAGTTCCTTGCAGGCGTTGACGAGCCGTTGAGCTTCGTTGGCGAGCACGCGGAAGTCTTGCTGGGTGCTGCATCTCATGTTGGCGAGTGTCCCTCTCATGTGTGGCGGCAGCGTGCTGAGGAATATGAATTGGAGGAGGAAGTTGTCATTGTCTTCTTCTTTAAGCTGCAGCAAATCCTCCATGAGGGATTTAGGTTTGCACCCTCTGTGGCCGTAGACCGCCAGGATCTTCTCGGCTTTCTCTTCAGCTGAGGGGACGTAATTTGCCACGATGGTTGCTTTCAGTGTTTCATATTTGTCTTGGGCCGGCGGCCGCCGGATCATGCTCCGCACACATCTCGAAGTGGCAGCGTCGAGTTTGGAGACGATATGATAGAATTTCGTATCGTCAGCTGTGATGCCCGCCAGTGCAAACTGGGCTTCAGCTTGTTGAAACCACGAGGCGGGGTCTTCTTGCCAGAAGTCTGGCAGCTTGACAGCGACGGCATTCGTGTAGACCATCACTGCTGTGTCCGCAGGGTGAGGGTGCCTCGCTTCGGCTCCCTCAGCGGCGTTGGTGCTCGGTTGAGCTCTCTCAATCCCTTCTGCCGGGGGGGAAAGTCGTCCGTCTGTTCCCCTGTCTGCGTGGGCGCTGACGTCTGCCTGGGTCGCCGCAGATGAGTCGATTGCGGGGGAACGCCTCAAGTCCATGCTCGCGTCAGGGTCACCAGTGTAGAAGAGCTTGAAATGATGAGGCGATTTGATATATAAACCAAAGTTTATTTATCAGCTCTCCTAACAAGTCTCATCTTAGTGCAGAGGCAGCAGAAAGAAAAGAGACCGAATATCTCCGGCTCACTGACTTTATACTTGCACATAACAAAAGACATGCATAACAAAGGCTGACATCCCTCATTATCTTAATCCCCCCATTGTCTTGGCGCTTCCTCTCTTCTCCCTAGGGGGGCGAGGGTAGCTCCTCCGGTCTCCACCGCAGTGTCTTGGAACGTCTTTGTTCTTCACTTGGCGGTTGAGAGCCTTTGTCCTTTCAGAGGTGTGAAGTTGCTTTACATATGTAATTACCAAACATTTCCTCATGCTTCAACATATGTAGGTTATGGAATATGTGATTAATATAGACCACAGTTACCATCATTTTTGTCCAGGCCTTTTTCATGAGTTTGTTTTTTAAAATAATTCTGTTGAACCACAATTCAAAAGCATTGTCTGATTGTCATTGGTTAATTTTCATAGAATTTTTCTTTATTACCACTTTTGTCAGATTCAAGTTATTTCTGTGACCGTTGTGGGTTTTTCTTTCATTAACAGAGGGGTACCAACAATTTTGTCCGCGTCTGTATCTACAAGTATGTGTGTTTAGCTCTGTGTTTTTGTGTTTGCAGCAGGCAGCAGCAGAGCTCTGTACATTGCAAATACATCATTATCTGATAGCTGTAAGTTAGAAACCTGTTCAGTAAGTGACACATGGGTTCAAAGAGTGTTACTTATATGTTAAAAATAATTTTGGGGTATGCTAGACATTAATCTCGATGTATTTTGACTTTGTAGAAACAGTAATTGCTTACCTTTGTGTTAAATGACGGTTTTCTGGTTGGTCACCCAGCATATTTGAGGTGGCTGGACCCATCTATTGGTTAAATGAATATGAGCCTCTAATGATTTATAATTTTTAAATTGCTCATGGATTTATGCGCTCACCCCACAAACCAGGTAGGCAAACACATCTGACAGTGTAACTCCAGGCAGGCAGTTGGTCGTGATCCGTGGTCCATTTCTTGTGCTCATATTGATCTATCCCATTTATTTCTTCAATTTTTTTAGAGGTAACACTCCTTCGCTTCCTTAATCAGTTTCTCTGAATAATGAATTTAAATTTTCTGTTTGCTGCATTCCATCAAACATATCTGTTCATGTTAGCAGCTTCCCAGACTCCAGGTAAACAAAGAAGCCTGACAAGGATGATGGCGACAACGGCTCAGAATGCAGTGCAGCATGATGTCAATGCCCATTGTTTATTCTTCCAAGGGATGGGGGTGGGGCAGAAAACACAAGACACTGTTGCAACTGGAATATGTTAATCTTATACTATTTATTTCTTTTTCTTAATTTTGCACAATAACTTTGCATATCGAACTTACCAATTGAAGTCTTGTACAACTAAGGCTTGAATGTTGGAATATTGGTCCAGTTGGGTCCCACCCAGACGTCCTGTGTATGAGCTTTTTAGTGGGGTCATCTTTCTCTCCTCCCTCTGCTCTCACCTCTTCTGGACCCTCTGCCTGAACACTTTCCTCTCCTTGGCTCCTCTCTTCTGTCTCATCTTTCCTTCTCTGAGCCCTGTCTAACTCAGGTTCTCTCTCTGTCTATCCGGGCGAGGGGGTCTGTTGGACTTGGAGGATGATGGAGCACCTCTTAACCCTCGCTGATACTCCCAGGTGTCACTTAGGCAAGGACTTGTACCTGTTAGCCTTAGAGATGAGCCAATCCGATCCGAGGTTATCGGTATTGGGTCCGATCCAGCCATTTTGCCTGGATCGGTATTGGTAAGGAATAAAAGTCATTTACCAATTTGCTACATTGCTCATGATATTAAAATGAAAGTGCGGTAACCGTTCTCATCCATGCTGTGCGTGGCTTGCCATAGATGTAAACAAACAGCGTCACTAGAGCTGTGCCGCGTTGTGTGGGACTTGCCTGAACATGTCAAGATGTCTGCAGTGTGGAACTAAGCAGGACTGCAGAATGCAACTGCTTCGTGGGGTGGTACCATTTCCAATTTTAAGACTACAAACTTGATAAAACACTTAAGGAAGTATTACGGTAAGGAATATGTCGAACTCTGCCGAGCACAAGGAAGAGAAATCCTGCGCTGTATCAGATACTGCTGGACTCTTTTCCAAAACATGACAAACTACCTCCTGAGAGCAAAAAAGCAATGATGATAACAGATAAAATTGTCGAATTTATGTGCTCGATGACCAACGCTTTGCTCTTGTGGAAAACGAGGGTTTCCAGTATTTAATCAAGTATTTGGAGCCTCGGTACATGCTGCCGCATCGGAGCTGGTTTTGTGACAGTGGTGCTGTAAGTACAAGGAAGTCTGCATATTTATCTCAAGACATTTATCAGAAATCCCAGCTTTAAGCTTCAATGAATGAAAGTTTAAAATAAAAAAAAAAAAAAGCAGCAGCATTGCTGAACAGAGTCAAATTTGTAATATATTTCTTGTTTGACTTTTAAATTTATATCGTGAAAAAATTAGGACACCTTGTATCAGCCCGTGTGTGTGTGTGTGTGTGTGTGTGTGTGTGTGTGTGTGTGTGTGTGTGTGTGTGTGTGTGTGTGTGTGTGTGTGTGTTTAATATATTTGGATATATGGATATTTAATATTGATGTTAAAAATACTGGGAGATTCATATAATATAACTAAACAATTAAAAATGAATTAAATACTTGCTTAAAAAAATGCTGTAAAATGTAATTCTAAAAAATAGGAATAAATTAAGACACCCCCATCTTTGTTATGGCACCCCCACCTTCATTCCCACTTAAAATGGCTAAAGTAATTTAAATAAATGCAAATTAAAACAAGATCAGACATAGATATGTGAACATTTCTTAATAAAGAGCTGAATATTTAAAGGGGTGTCCAAATTTTTTCACAACTGCATGTTTTTATGTGTGCAAAATGCAGCCAGTCATTACCAAAGTATGTTCTGTACTTAAGAGAGACGATGTCGGTTTTGGATCGGTATCGGTCGATTCTCAAGGCCACAGTATCGATATCGGGCTTGAAAAAGTGGTATCGGCTCATCCCTAGTTAGCCTCCTTTATCAGGGTCACGGTGAAACTTTCCGTCAACTTTATACGTTATAATCAGTTGAGATACCGAGATACTGTTGAGAGCAGTGGAGCTTTGAGGTCTGAACCGAGACTTGCTGTAACTTTGCATATGGAACTCACCATTTGAAGTCTTGTTCAACCAAGGCTTGAACAATTATTGAACAATTATTTGAAGTATTGTTCAACCAAGCCTGCAACCGGAACAGCGGCGGTGGGGCTTCGCCAACCAGCCTGGCAGGTGTGGGGTCGTCTGCTCTGCACCTGTTGTGGGAGACCAAGCGGCACCTCCGTTGGTGGTGTGTGGTGGCGCACTCGCGCGGCCCCCTTCTTCTACATCGGCCGGCGGATCGTCTGGGCTGCGGGACACCTTCATCGTGCGGTGGTGGGTGGCGGAGCTGACGGTGGAGAGGCTGACCGGGATTCCGGCTGGATCGGACGGCGGCTGCGGCGGCGGAGCTCGGTGGAGGAGCTGGCTGAGGCTTTGGCTGAATCCGAGGTCGGCTGGACCAGATACTGGTAGCACCGGAGATTGTCCTGCTGTCATCGGCTGCGGGATACACCGGGAGAGCTTTGGCTTTGCTGGCAGATACCTGCTGCCGGGCTGCGACCCAGGCTAGCGGTCTCTGTTGGCCACCGGGAGAGCTTTGGATTCGCCGCTTGGTGGAACAGCGCTAGCTGGAGGCCTCCACTAGCAACCGAGGGAGCATTGGCCTCCTCGGCTTCACCGGTGGATCCAGTTATTCAATTGCTAGTCAACAGGTGAGCCTCTCCCTTGATTCTAATCAAATCAAATCAAAATCAACTACTCATTATGCCTCCAAAAAAGAGTCAGACACATGGAGAGGAGCTGGAGGAGATTAAACTCTCCCTAAACTTTATGTCTGAGGAACTATCAAAAATAGCTAAACAACAAACGCTGCTTGTTAACCTTATGGAACAAGTGCGCGAGCTAAAGGCTGAAATTGTGGACAAGGACAAGAAAATTAAATCCTTAGAAAAATGTGTGGATGAACTTGAACAATATACAAGAATGGATGACGTCATTGTGAGCGGTCTGAACACCAGACACCGCTCCTATGAACGTGTGGCAGCTGGAGTTGATCAGGATGGGCAGGATGAGACACTGGCTGAGTCGCACACTCTTGAGCAGCAGGTATTGACCTTTTTCAATTCTAATAACACTGTTGTGAACAATGAGACTATTTCGGCTTGCCACACATTATCCAATAAAAACAATAAAGGAAAACCAGCGATTATCATCCGATTCGTCAGTAGGAAAGCAAAAATTGATCTTCTGCGACAAGCAAAAAAACTGAGAGGAACGGCTGTCTACATAAATGAACATTTAACAAAAAAGAACTCTGAAATAGCTAGACAAGCCAGGGCCCTCAGAAAACAAGGAAAAATACAGTCGACATGGACAAGAAACTGTAAGGTGTGGATAAAACTGCTTTGCACTCCAGAAGACACTAAAGTAATGATGATTAGAGAAATGGAGGAATTGGACAGATTTAAACCTTAGCCCTGATTCAGGAATAACGGTGCAGTAATCATGAGTGGAAATTTTGTGTTCTTTTCCTTTTTTCTTCTTGGTGTACATGGTTGTCATAAATTATGTTTAGTACTTTAGTCAATCATTCTTCCTCATTTGATGATGGAGGTGTAGTGGGGCAAATTGAAGCTGGAAATTTTGTTAGTGCTGAACAGCAACCACAGGACGTTTTGGGAGGTGTTGACCCAGACAACAATTATTTTGGTCATATTAATAATAAGTGTGTTTATTATGAAGAACAACAATTAAATGGAATTATGAATTTGGATCAAACATTAACAATAATACATATTAATAGTAGGAGTCTCTATGCAAACTATGATAGTATTAAGGAGTTTTTGAATCAATTTAATACACCATTTAGGATTATTGCAATAAGTGAAACATGGATTAATGAAGAAAAAGATGTAAATTTTGAACTAGATGGATATGAGATGTACACACAAAATAGGAAATGTAAAAGTGGTGGTGGGGTAGCACTGTATGTTGATAGAAAATTAAAAAGTAAAAAAGTAGACAGTATGGCATCAGCAGTGAATGAAAGTATGGAATGTTTAACAATTGAGATTACGATGGAAAAAAGAAAAAATATAATAGTAAGTTGTATATATAGAGCACCGGGATCTGATATGGAAAAATTTAAAAATGGGATGGAAAAGATGTATGCAAAAATAAGACAAAAGGATATCTTTATTTGTGGTGACTTTAATATAGATTTGATGAAAACAAAACAACACAAACCAACTGAAGATTTCTTAGATACAATGTATAGCTTAACCTTATTTCCAAAGATTACAAAACCTACAAGAATAACGACACACTGTGCTACCCTGATAGACAACATTTTTACTAATGTTATTGAATATAATATGGTGAGTGGTATAATAATAAATGATATTAGTGACCACTTGCCTGTATTTGTTTCTTTAGATGTTAATTATGGGGCTAATGAGAGTAAGAATAATAATAAACTATGTAAAAAGATTATCTATAAATGAATACGAACAGAAGATAGAATCAGTGATTTAAAAGAAGACTTAATGTTACAGAATTGGGATGTTGTCTATAGAGAGAAAAATGTGGACTTGGCATATGATAAATTTATTGATATATTTAAATTATTATATGATAAAAACTGTCCAATTAAAGAAATTAGTAAAAAAACACATATACAAAAATTGCCTATGGTTAACCAAAGGGTTACAAAATGCTTGTAAAAAGAAAAATTATCTCTATAAAAATTTTATTAAATTAAGAACTAAAGAATCTGAAAAAAGATATAAAACATATAAAAATAAATTAACTGATATAATACGAACTAGTAAAAAATTATATTATCGGAAAATGTTAAATGAAAATAAAAATAATATAAAAGGAGTCTGGGATATATTAAACAAATTAAGGAAAAATGGAACTAAGAAAATGATATATCCAGAGTATTTTACTGATAATTGTGGTGATATTTATGATAAGAATATGGTAGTAAATAAAATGAATAAATTTTTCATAAGTGTTGGGCCAGAGTTGGCAGCAAAGATTCCAAATCAAGGAAAAGACACTGTGAGTGAGACTTTAATTGGAAGTAACCCTCGGTCAATTTTTCTTACAGCGGTGGATGAACTAGAGGTAAAATCTGTTGTTGAAAAGTGTAAAAATAAATTATCTACTGACTGTGATGGTATTGATATGGCACTAATAAAAAGAACTGTTGATGGTATATTAAAACCAATCACATATATTTGTAATTTATCATTTCAAACTGGTTCATTCCCGCAGAAAATGAAAATAGCAAAAGTAATTCCATTATTTAAGCAAGGAAATAAACACCAATACACAAACTACAGACCAGTATCACTTCTCCCACAATTTTCAAAAATTCTGGAAAAACTTTTCAACAGATTAGAAAACTTTTTAAATAAACAGGATGTGCTGAATCAGAACCAATATGGGTTTAGAGCCAAGAGTACAACATCATTGGCGATAATGGATGCAACAGAGGAAATAATAAATGCATTAGATCAAGGAAAATATGCAATTGGTGTGTTTATAGATTTTAGAAAAGCATTTGATACAATAAATCATTCAATACTTCTTAATAAATTGCAAATGTATGGTATTAGGGGAATTGCTCTGAAATGGGTTACAAGTTATCTATCTGAGAGACAACAATTTGTTAAAATGGGAGAATATCTGTCTGGGTGTATGGGAATTGCCTGTGGGGTCCCCCAAGGGTCAGTATTGGGCCCCAAATTATTTAACATATATATAAATGATATATTCCAAGTTTCTAAATTATTAAAAATAATATTATTTGCTGATGATACTAATTTATTTTATTCTGGAAATAATTATAATCAACTAATCCATACTATAAATAATGAATTAAATAAGCTAAAAAAATGGATGGATTGTAATAAACTAAATATATATCACTAAATATAGATAAAACTAAGGTAATGATATTTGGTAATTGTAAAAATAAAGAAGATATACACATTCATATAGATAATGTAGTTATTGAAAAAGTTAAGGAGATCAAGTTTTGGGGTGTAGTACTGGATGATAAAATTAGTTGGAAACCACATGTCAGATACATACAAAATAAAGTAGCAAAAATATTGCAATTATAAATAAAATTAAGCAGGTCCTAGATTATAAATCACTTCATATTTTGTATTGTCCATTAGTACTTCCATACTTGACTTATTGTATAGAAGTTTGGGGTAACAGTTATAAAAGTAAACTTAATTCATTGTTAATATTACAAAAAAGGGCAGTCCGTGTTATACACAAAGTCGGGTACCTCGAACATACTTATTTATTGTTTTTACATTCGAAGTTATTGAAATTATGGGATCTGGTTCATTATTACACAGCACAATTAATGTTTAAAGTTAGTAAAAACCTCTTGCCACACAATATACAGAATCTATTCAGGGAGAGAGAAGGGAAATATAATTTACGGGGGAATACAAAATTTAAAATTCACTTAGTAAGATCTACACGGAAGAGTTTTTGTGTGTCTGTGTGTAGGGTAAAATTGTGGAATGGGTTGGGGGAGAAACACAGGCAATGTCCCAACGTCCATATATTTAAATCAACATATAAAGAAATGATTTTTGAGCAGTATGAGAATGAAGGGCAGTGATGTTACATTGTGTCTTCAGTGAGGGAAGGTTGTTGTGTGTTATGGTGATTGTGAAGGTGATGGTGTTGTTTGTGTTTGCATTGAACATGCTGGAATTGTATGTTTATTGTTGTAATATTGTTGGATATGGACTGTCATTGTTGTGTCATTTTTGTTGTATAATTTGACTATGGGTGTATTACGGTGAATGTGGTTGTGGGATAATGATGATTATGAGTAATACTGTAATTTGTTTGGTGTGGAGAAGGGGTGGGACTGTATAAGCGTTGGCTTCTTCCCACTCCTTTTGAACATTTTATTTTTGGTTTGTTTTTTTGTTGTGTTTTGAACTCTCTTTTTTCTTTCTTTAACAATGTTCAAATAAAAATCAATCAATAATCCCATCAGGGGACCCAGGGTTAAAGTGGCTCCTTGCACCCTCTTGCTGATCATATGAGGTGACAAATGGGGCAACTTGTTTGTCGTGAGTTGCGACCTGTGTAAGTGAAGGAAGAGATCCTGGTTCTTGAGGAATGTTTCTTGCTGCGGCTCTCACAAGTCCCACAACACAGTGCTTTGGTTCCTACTTCACTTAGACCTGAGGTTGGAAGGGCCTGGACCAATCAGTCGGCTTGTCAAGGTCAACTCTGGGATGTCTTTTGTCAGTGTAACATCTCCTAATCCCAGAAGCCTATGGTGGAGGGTCAATTGAGTAATTTGCACTTTTGTGCTTCATTGCTCGAGTATACCATCCCTGTATCCCTGGTGCATAACCTGCGGGAAGTCCGCGGCTCTGTGCAGGGTGGGGAGCTTGGATGATGAATCATACACTATAAAATATGGCTACTAAACAAACCCCTAAAAAATGACTGTTGGAAGGTGACGTGGATAACCCAGGAATTAGCAGGATGGCTCTTTCAAACGGTGAAAATTGGCCGAGGCTTATTGTTTTAGAGTTGCTGTTGTCCGATATGCCTCTTTCTAAGCTGTCTTCTTTTGCTCTACAGAAAGGAATTTCAGGTATTGCAGGGTCAGTTAAGGATGTTAAAAAACTGAGGTCTGGCCAGATTTTGGTGGAATGCTTAAAGAAATCCCATTCTGAAAATTTGTTACGGTATAATGTGCTGGCGGGTGTTCCAATGAGGGCTTTTCCTCACCCTTCTCTTAACAGCTGCAAAGGTGTAATTTGCACTCGAGAACTCCACAATATGGAAGAGGATGAAATAGCCTCAGAACTGCAACAACAAGGAGTAACACATGTGAAGAGAATAACCATCAAAAAAGATGACTGAACAGTAAAAACCGGCACTTACATTCTGACGTTCAACTGGCATCAACTCCCAGAAAGAATCCAAATAGGATACCTGGGTGTAACTGTTGATACCTTTATTCCAAACCCATTGAGATGTTTTAACTGCCAAAAGTTTTCCCATGGCTGTGCAGGATGTAAGAATAAACCAGACTGCTGCAAATGTGGATAAGAAAGGCATGAGTTGGCCTGCACAGCACCTCCCAAATGTAGTAACTGTTTAGGCAATCATGCAGCATCATCGAAGGAATGTCCTTGTTGGATCAAGGAAAAAGAAATTCAAACTGTCAAATGTATTAAGAAAATTGGCTACCCTGAGACATGTAAACTGGTCGAAGGTTTCCCAAAGTACAAATTCCAGCAGACTTTCTCCTCTGTTGTGAAACCTAAGATGCAGTTTGCAGAGTGCCAGACAGATCTGACCTGGTTAACTAAAGAGAAGCCCTCATTATTAAGTAGTATTAAAAATTCTGGAGTCCCAGTTAAAAGTAAAATGAGTACTCAAAGCCTGACTGGAATAAGCCAACCCTTAAGTCAAAGTCTAAGCAAGTCCGCAGAACAAAACCAATCATCAAAAGAAAAGAAAAAACATCCAGCTCCTCTGCCCAGGCTAAATCAAGCCAAGAAAATAAATTGCAAAAGAGTGGGACTCCAGTAGATGCAGAAATGTCTGAAGTCATGACTTGCCGTAGTCGTAGCCCCTCCCCCAAAAGCAGGCATAAGGAGCATGCTTCTGTTTTACCTGTGGGTAGCCACATTATCCAGTGGAACTGTCGTGGCTTTAAGGCCAATTTCTCTGAAGTGCATCGTTTAGCTGCTAGTTTTAATCCCCTTGTTTTTTGCCTTCAAGAAACTCTTCTGCTATCAACCAACCCCATGTCTCTGAAACATTATACTATGTATAATACATATGGTCCAAATGTGCATTGTCCATCTGGTGGTTCAACAATTTTAGTAAGGAATGACCTAATTCACAGCCACTTGGCTTTAGTCTCCAGCTTACAAGCAGTGGCAGTCCGTCTAACTTTGCTGGCTAATCAACTAGCATAATCGTTTGAGAAGAATTCATCTATTGGAAACTATCGTCCCGAGTTCCAAATCATACAAGCACAAGAAGAACAAATAGAAATAAACTTAAAATAAACTTTTCTTCAGATAACTCAGAACCATACAACCAAGATTTCACTATGGAAGAACTTTTGCTGTCAAGGAACTCTCATGACACTGCTGTGGGGCCAGATAAAATTCATGATCAGTTTTTAAAATACTTAACCCTCAGTGCATTATCCAGTCTCTTGATGGCTTTCGACAACATCTGGAAGTCATGCAGTATTCCTGAAAGCTGGAAAGAAGCAGTAGTTATACCTGTTTGAAAACCCGGGAAAGATCATAGTGATACCAACAACTACCGTCCAATAGCTCTGACAAGTTGCCTCTGTAAAACCATGGAAAGAATGATAAACGATCGCCTTGTGTGGGTGATTGAGTCTGAAGGCCTTTTAACTGATGACCGGTGTGGCTTCAGACGTGGTAAAAGCACTTTAGAGCACCTTATCAGATTAGAGGCCTATATACGTGATGGTTTGATTAGAAAAGAACGTAGTTGCTGTATTTTTTGATTTAGAAAAAAGCATATGACACAACATGGAAATGTGGTATTTGAAAGGTGCAATCCATTACTTTTTGACCTCCTGCCCTGTAGGTGTCACACTCACTGTTGCCTCATGATAACATTGCACGTGTTGCCATGTAGAAGCAGAAACGGCACTGGAAACAAGCATTCACAGGCTGCAGCAGACTGTGTGGAAATCAGTCTCTTTGTGATTACGAGCCAGTGAAATCATGTCAAGCGATGAATCTTTTGTGGTACAGTGCCCAGTGATTTTAACTGAGTCTTCTTTGATGT
The DNA here is from genome assembly GCA_020510985.1 of Pholidichthys leucotaenia. Lineage (NCBI taxonomy): Eukaryota > Metazoa > Chordata > Actinopteri > Cichliformes > Pholidichthyidae > Pholidichthys > Pholidichthys leucotaenia. Next base: position 34,944,941 of record CM035841.1, on the reverse strand, counting down.
TTATCTCCATTCGACAATTTTTTTTAAAATTACTGTCCTAGAATTATTAATAATTTATGGCAATGGTAATGTTTCACAGATATGATTGAGCCTGATAATTACATAATTTTGATAATGTAATCATGTCAAAACTGTAGCTGACTTTAAGGACTTTGCTGTTGGTAGTGTTTTTTGCAGATATGCTTTAACAGTTTCTTGTGGCTTGTTTATGTTTTGCGTTTTAGCTAAGAATGCTGTTCTAAAACGAGCTGTTGCTATGGCTAATCCATTGCCTTGGTCATCCCCAGTTTCTGTGTGTGGGAAATCAGCGACTGTTACCCTGATCCCTATGGACAATACACTGGGTTTGTTCCATGTGGCTAGCTCACGCTCCTGGTCTGTGGCAGGTCCACATGGACATCCATGGTACAAGGTGCATCATCACAGTATCAAAAACCAGGAAGTGGCAATTCATTTTTGGGTTCTGTCTCATTTTCTGTTCATTTAAATTGTATTTATTGTTTTATATTATTGTTATTGTTATATATTCTTAAAATAAATGTAAAATGGATGCCTGATATTGTTTGTGCCTTTTCTAATTTATATGTAAAGGATGTTGTTGATTCATTGTTAGATTTACCAAGTGATGGCTTACCTGTCCTCAGTGCACAACTGAAATACTGTCAACCTTTGTATAACCTTGTAAAATTCCTGAGAACTTCAGTTATACATACCTGATCAGACATGTGCAGAGAATTCTCGTCAATAAGCTCACTTTTTGAAATTATTTGTAATACAGTAATAGTCCAGTTGTTCTCATATGGATACTCAGTGTAAAAAATTCAGTGTATTTCAGAAAATAAGCACATCAGTAATCTAATCTGACACAAAATCACTAGTCATAGTCCTCATAATGTCTATAAAAAAGTATTCTTTAAATATTTAAATTTATATTGGAGTACTGTATAATCTTAAAGTTTTGTTTGTATTTTATAAAAGGTACAGTCTCAGTAATATTACATTTTCTGACAGTGTGCTAATATAATGTTATAAGGCAAATCAACATCAACTAAAGTTGTCTATGGGGGGAAAAAAGGGATTTTTTTTTTTTATTTAAGTTTTTGTAAAGGGTATACATGTCATTACAGCATTGCATTGTTTACATTTTCATCACATATTCCCCCTTTTTTGGTTTTTTGACAACATTGGAAAAAAATTATTACAACACCCTTTTTTAAGTGAAAGAAAAAGAGAAATTAAAAGAAGAACAAAAAACAAAGAAAAAAAAAACAAAACAAACAGGAAAAAAAAACAAAAGAGCAGAAAAATAAGAGCATCTGAGTAGCATTGGAACAAAGAGAGGAGCCATTATTGAAATGGTATTTGTCAAAGATTAGATCTGATGGAAGACACCTATGAGTTCCAGGGTTGCCAAAAGTTCAAGAACCCATCCATGTCCTGTCTCAGTGCAAATGTCAACTTTTCCATCGAATAAATGTCTTGAATCACATTAATCCAATCCTCAGGTCTAGGACAGTCTTTCAACATCATGTTTTAGTTAGGGCTTTTTTACTTGCCAATATTAAAACAGTGAATAAGTATTTTTCCCCTCGTCTTTCCAGTGATTCCGGTAGTAAACCCAAATACAAAGTTACAAAAGAAAAGGGAACTGTTACTTTGAATATTTTCCCCAATATTGTCTGTGCATTGGTCCAATATTGGTGGATAACTGGGCATGACCAAAACACATGAAAATGATTTGCAGTCTTTTCACCACACAAGCGCCAACAATTCAACCCTTTATGAGTAACTTTGTTTTGTGCAGGTGTTCTTAAAAATCTTACCAAATTTTTCCATCCAGATTCTCTCCACTGCAGGGATGAGGTACTTTTCCATTGCTGTTTATTTAGCTTTTCCCATATTTCCAGTTGTAAAGTGAAATTCCCCTCTTTTTCCCATCTCTCTTTTATATATGATGTGTTGTCTCCTTTTAAGTCTTGAAGACCATGGTATATTTTAGAAATGTATCTGATCCCTAGGACCCCCTTATATGCCATTAAGAAAACCTTCAGAACACCTGACTGGGCCCTTTCCAAATCCTCCTTTTTAAGTATTTTGTTTATGTGGTGTCTAAGCTGAAAGAACCTGTAAAGGTCTTGACCTTGTTTTTTCAAATCTTCAAAACTTCTTAAAGTTTGCCCTTTAAAAAAATCGTAATATTTTATCAGTCTGTTCTCTTTCCACTTTTTAAATCTAGTGTCTGTTTTATTAGGAGTAAAGTCCTGATCATAGGAAATCCATTGCAATAATCGATAGGGTTCTTTAGTTTGATTCTCTGACTATCTTAAACCAAATTTTTAGCAGGGTCTCTATCCACGGGTTAGTGTTGTTCAAAAGTTTAGATAAGGCATTGTTCCCTATTATCACCTGTAGGGGAATGTCACTTGTTATTTGGCATTCCATCTCCTTCCATTGTGCAGTGTAGACTGGGTTACATATCTCTACTAAAGTTTTAATTTGTGCAGCTTTAAAATAGTCCCTGATATTTGGCAGTGCGAGCCCACCTTTGCCTTTGTTTAGTTGTAGGGCTCTATACCTGATTCTTGGTCTCTTGCCCTGCCATATGAATCTTGAGATCCTTCTGTCCAGTTCTTTCCATGTTTTTTTGGGAGGCTCTACCGGTATTGTTTGGACAAGGTATAGAAGACGTGGAAGTATATTCATTTTGACTGCTTCAATTCTTTGTGCAATACCCAAGAATGGTATCATATTCCATCTTGCTAGATCAGATTTTATTTTTGCCATCAGTGGATCATAGTTTAGTGTTATAATTTTGTTGTTTCGGGATATTGACCCCCAGATATTTCATAGATTCCATCTACCAGTTAGTTTTGAGTTTGCTTAGTAAATATTGATTTGGGTCGTAGTTGAATGTTACAATTTGGGTTTTGTGCATGTTTAATTCGTACCCCGATAACTCTACATACTCTGAAAAACTGAGATTAGTTCTGGAAAAGAGGTGTCCGGCTGCCCCAGGTATATTAAGATGTCATCGGCAAAGAGTGCTATTTTATGTTCCTTCTGACCAAGTGTAATACCTTGAATTTTTTGATTCTGTCTTATCCATTGGCTCAGAGGTTCTATGAAGATTGCAAAGAGCAGTGGAGACAAGGGGCAGCCCTGACGACATCCAATTTCCAGTTCAAAAGATGATGATAATTTACCGTTAATCCTTATTTTAGGTGTTGGTTTTTTATATAATGCCTGGATAGTTCTAATGAAGTTATTATGAAAATTGAAACTGGATAAGATTCTATATAGGAAAGACCAGTCAACCGAATCACATGCTTTTTCAGCATCTAATCCCAATATGGCTGCATTTAAATTATATTTTTTTTATATGATGAATTATGTGTAAAGTGCGTCTAATGTTATCTTGTGTCTGTTTTTTGTCTTATAAAACCTGTTTGGTCTAAATGAATTAAGTCTGTCAGTATATTTTCTAACCTTTTGGCAAGGATAGCGGCAAAAAGTTTATAGTCCTGATTTAACACACTGATTGGTCTTTAGTTGGAGCCGTCTAGTTTATCCTTTTCAGGTTTAGGTATGACGGCAGTGACCCCTTCTCTCCAGGAGGGGGGGATTTCCCCTGTGTGGAGGACATAGTTAAATGTTTCCAGGAGGAGAGGAGATAGTTGCTGTTTAAAGGTTTTGTACCACTCTGCTGTATAGCCATCTGCTCCTGGGGATTTGTTAGCTTTAAGTTTCATAATTGCTTTTTCTAATTCTTTAGGTTGTATTTCTGACAGTAATGTTTTATTTTGTGACTCAGTAAGTTGGGGAAGATTTAATGTATTTAGGAAGGCTTCGGATGCGTTTTTGTGTTTTTTGAGGGAGTATAAGTTCTTGTAGTAATTCTCGAAGCTTTTAAGAATTTCCTGAATTCTAAATTTTATTTCCTTTGATACTGGGTCTCTGATTTTGTAGGTTGCTCTCTCCGTTTGTTGTTCCCTCAATTTGTAGGCTAGTAATTTTGCCGATTTGCTACCTGTTTCATAGTATTTTTGTTTCAGAAATGTAAGTTTCTTCTGTATTTCTATTGTGTAGATCTCGTTTATTTGTTTTTTAATTTCCTTAATTTTGAGCAAGTCATTAGAATGAGTGTTGTCTTTGTGCTCTTTTTCTAGTTTCTTAAGTTCAGACTCTAATGTGATTAGTTTTTCTTGTCTCAGTTTCTTTTGGGTTGCCAGTTTTGCGATAATCTTTCCCCTTATTACAGCTTTGCATGCGTCCCACAGTATTAAAGGGGATACTTCTCCATTATCATTTTCTTCCAAATATCTGAGAATATCTGATTCCAATTCATCTTTCAGTGGTCCTTTCAGCACATTTGAATTTAACCTCCAAGAAAATGTATTATTTGTGTATTTTTGGATATTTAAGTCCATATAGATCGGACTGTGGTCAGAGAGATCCATCAGTCCTATTTTACATGTTTTTACTCTTCCAATGTCTCTATTAAACATAAAAAAATAGTCAATCCTTGAGTATGATGAATGTGGCGCTGAGTAAAATGTATAATCTTTTACACTGGGGTTGAGTTCCCTCCACACGTCACAGATTCCCATTTCTTTTAGTAGCATCCGAGTTTTTCTATTTTGAGTGTTACTTTGATGTGGAGAATTACCTGATGCATCCCAGTATGGGTTCAGTCTTAGATTGAAGTCTCCACCACATATCACTAAACCTTTGGCTTTAGTTATCATTAGGTCAAGTACATTTTTATAAAATTTCCAGTTAGCCCCTGGAGGTGCATGTACATTCAGCAGGGTGATATCTTCTCCCTCTAGCCGACCAAGTACCATGCTAAATCTTCCTTCTTTATCTTTGTGTTCTGAATTTTTTTCAAACATAATTTTGGTTGAGATCAATGTCGCTACCCCCTTCCTCCTCCCTGACTTATATGAGGATGAAGAGATCAGTTTAAACCCTTGTCTATTAAGTTTAGTCTGCTCCAAGTCTGTTAGGTGGGTTTCCTGTAAAAATATTATTCCTGCTTTGTCTTTTTTCATTTTGCCAAGAATCTTGGATCTTTTAACTGGATTCAGGATCCCTTTTACATTATATGAGATTATTTTGGTTACACCCTGTTTCTCCATTGTATTGTCTTATTTAGTATAACAGTGTAGTGGCCCTCTTTTATGCTACTCAGAAACTGAAAGAACATTAAGAATATAAAAAACATTAAGAACATAGTATATAAAACTTTAAAACAAAAAACTGTCAAAAGATCTTCCTGAGCTGAGGTCTTTTTAGTGACCTTAGAAGAGCCTTGATGGTGTGTTGGCTCTGAGGGAAATTCCTCAAACTCTGTTACGTGTTGAGGGCCCTCTCTTACCCCTGTAAGTTGTCCCATGTTTTTAACGTGAATTTCAGATCCCAATCCGAACTTGTAATGATTTTTTTTTTTGTTTTTTTTAATGCCTATACCCTATGAAATTGTGCGCAACCTCCCATCACCGTCACAGCAAACAGTCACGTTAATACAGTATTTGTTAGTGTGGAGAGATCATGTGGTTCATTGTCACATTTCTATTTTAACAAGTTGTTTTTTTTTGTTGTTGTTGTTTTTTTTAAAGACTTACTTGTTACCTCCGCCAAGGAGGTTATGTGATCATCGGCGTGGGGTTGTCTGTTTGTTTGTTAGCAAGATAACTCAAAAAGTTATGGATGGATTTTCATGAAATTTTCACAGATTGTCAGAAATGGGGTATCCTACAGATGATTAGATTTTGGTGGTGATCCGGATCACCGTCCAGAAGAAAACCGCCATTACGGAAAATGCCATTTTCGTGAATAACTACTGAACCACTAATCCTATCATTGTGAATCCAATTGCTAGTCATATGTTTTCATGGTCAAGGAATCTGAAAACGTACACACAAACACTGTATGGGGGGAACTGTGGAGCTTGGCGGAGGTCTGCGCTCTCCGAGTGCTTTTCTAGTTTCTAATTAGGGGTGGGTTCAAAAGATCAATATATCGATATGGATCAATACATGTTTGACTGAGCCGATATCGATCCACAAAATCCGCGGATCGATCTTTTAATATTAATATGTTTTTTTTTTTTATTTAAGTTTTTGTAAAGGGTATACAAGTCGTTACAGCAATGCAGTGTTTACATTTTCATCACATGTTCCCTTATTTTCTGATATCTGACAACATTGGAAGATTAATTCTTACAACACCCCTTTTTTTTTTTTTTTTTAAAGTGAAAGAAAAAGTGAAATTAAAAAGAAAAAAAAACAAAAAACAAATAAAAAAAAACAAACAAACCAGTAAAAAACAAACAAAAAGAAAAAGTAAGTAAATAAAGGTAAAAGAGCATCTGAGTAGCATTGGAACAAAGAGCGGAACCATTATTGAAATGGTATTTGTCAAAGATTAGCTCTAATGGAAGACACATATGCGGTCCAGGGTTGCCAAAAGTTCATGAACACATCCATGTCCTGTCTCAGTGCGAATGTCAACTTTTCCATCGAGTAAATGTCTTGGATCACGTTAGTCCAATCTTCAGGTGTAGGACAGTCCTTCAACATCCATTTTTTAGTTAGAGCTTTTTTGCTTGCCAATATTAAAACATTGAATAAGTATTTTTCTCCTCGTCTTTCCAGTGAGTCCGGTAGTAAACCCAAATACAAAGTTACAAAAGAAAAGGGAACTGTAATTTTGAATATTTTCCCCAATATTGTCTGTACCTTGGTCCAATATTGGTGGATAACTGGGCATGACCAAAACACATGAAAATGATTTGCAGTCTTTTCACCACACAAGCGCCAACAGTTCAATCCCTTATGGGTAAATTTGTTTTGTGCAGGTGTTCTGAAAAATCTTGCCAAGTTTTTCCATCCAAATTCTCTCCACTGCAGGGATGAGGTACTTTTCCATTGCTGTTTATTTAGCTTTTCCCATATTTCCAGTTGTAAAGTGAAATTCCCCTCTTTTTCCCATCTCTCTTTTATATAAGATGTGTTGTCTCCTTTTAAGTCTTGAAGACCTTGGTATATTTTAGAAATGTATCTGATCCCTGGGATCCCTTTATATGCCATTAAGAAGACCTTCAGAACACCTGACTGGGCCCTTTCCAAAACCTCCTTTTTAAGTATATTGTTTATGTGGTGTCTAAGCTGGAAGAACCTGTAAAGGTCTTGATTTATTAGGCCTTGTTTTTTCAAATCTTCAAAACTTCTTAAGATTTGCCCTTTAAAAAAATCGTAATATTTTATCAGCCCTTTCTCCTTCCACTTTTTAAATCTGGTGTCTGTTTTATTAGGAGTAAAGTCCTGATCATAGGCGATCCATTGCAGAAGTCGATAGGGCTCTTTAGTTTGATTCTCTCTGACTATCTTAAACCAAATTTTTAGCGGGGTCTCTATCCACGGGTTAGTGTTATTCAAAAGCTTAGGTAAGACATTGTTCCCTATTAACGCCTGTAGGGGGATGTCACTTGTTATTTGGCATTCGATCTCCTTCCATTGTGCAGTGTAGACTGGGTTACATATCTCTACTAAAGTTTTAATTTGTGCGGCTTTAAAGTAGTCCCTGATATTTGGCAGCGCGAGCCCACCTTTGTCTTTGTTTAGCTGTAGGGTTCTATATCTGATTCTAGGTCTCTTGCCCTGCCATATGAATCTTGAGATCCTTCTGTCCAGCTCCTGCCATGTTTTTTTGGGAGGTTCTACCGGTATTGTTTGGAAAAGGTATAGAAGACGTGGAAGTATATTCATTTTGACTGCTTCAATTCTTTGTGCAGTACCCAAGAATGGTATCATATTCCATCTTGCTAGGTCAGATTTTATTTTTGTCACCAGTGGATCATAGTTTAGTGATATAATTTTGTTGAGTTGTTTCGGGATATTGACCCCCAGATATTTCATAGATTCCGACTCCCAGTTAGTTTTGAGTTTGCTTAGTGAATAATGATTTGGGTCATAGTTGAATGTTAAAACTTGGGTTTTATGCATATTTAATTTGTACCCCGATAAATCTCCATACTCTGAAAAAACTGAGGTTAGTTCTGGTAAAGAAGTGTCCGGCTGCCCTAGGTATATTAAAATGTCATCAGCAAAGAGTGCTATTTTATGTTCCTTCTGACCAAGTGTAATACCTTGAATTTTTTGGTTTTGTCTTATCCATTGGCTCAGAGGTTCTATGAAGATTGCAAAGAGCAGTGGAGACAGGGGGCAGCCCTGACGACATCCTCTTTCCAGTTCAAAAGATGATGATAAATTACCGTTAATCCTTATTTTAGCTGTTGGTTTTTTATATAATGCCTGTATAGTTCTAATGAAGTTGTTATGAAAATTGAAACTGGATAAGATTCTATATAGAAAAGACCAGTCAACCGAATCGAATGCTTTTTCAGCATCTAATCCCAATATGACTGCATTTAAGTTATATTTTTTTATATGATGAATTATGTGTAAAGTGCGTCGAATGTTGTCTTGTGTCTGTCTTTGTCTTATAAAACCTGTTTGGTCTAAATGAATTAGGTCTGTCAGTATATTTTCTAACCTTTTGGCAAGGATAATGGTAAAAAGCTTATAGTCCTGATTTAGTACACTGATTGGTCTGTAGTTGGAGCACTCTAGTTTATCCTTTTCAGGTTTAGGTATAACTGCAATAACCCCTTCTCTCCAGGAGGGGGGGATTTCCCCTGTGTGGAGGACATAATTAAATGTTTTCAGGAGGAGAGGAGATAGTTGCTGTTTAAAGGTTTTGTACCACTCTGCTGTATAGCCATCAGCTCCTGGGGATTTGTTAGCTTTAAGTTTCATAATTGCTTTTTCCAATTCTTTAGGATGTATTTCTGACAGTAGTGTTTTATTTTGTGACTCCGTAAGTTGGGGAAGGTTTAATGTGTTTAGGAATGCCTCGGATGCGTTTTTATGTTTTTTGTGGGAGTATAAGTTCTTATAGTAATTCTCGAAGTTTTTAAGAATATCCTGAATTCTGAATTTTATTTCCTTTGATACTGGGTCTCTGATTTTGTAGATTGCTCTTTCTGTTTGATGTTTCCTCAATTTATAGGCTAGCAATTTTGCCAATTTACTGCCTGCTTCATAGTATTTTTGTTTCAGAAATGTAAGTTTCTTCTGGATTTCTATTGTGTAGATCTCATTTATTTGGTTTTTAATTTCCTTAATCTTGAGCGAGTCAGTAGAATGAGTGTTGCCTTTGTGTTCTTTTTCTAGGTTCCTAAGTTCTGACTCTAATGTGGATAGTTTTTCTTGTCTTAGTTTCTTTTGGGTTGCCAGTTTTGCAATAATCTTTCCTCTTATTACAGCTTTACATGCATCCCACAGTATTAAAGGGGATACTTCTCCATTATCGTTATCTTCCAAATATCTGAGAATATCTGATTCCAATTCATCTTTCAATGGTCCTTTCAGGACATTTGAATTTAACCTCCAAGAAAATGTATTATTTGTGTATTTTTGGATATTTAAGTCCATGTAGATCGGACTGTGGTCGGAGAGATCCATCAGTCCTATTTTACATGTTTTTACTCTTCCAATGTCTCTATTAAACATAAAAAAATAGTCAATCCTTGAGTAAGATGAATGTGGAGTTGAGTAAAATGTATAGTCTTTTACACTGGGGTTGAGTTCCCTCCACACGTCACAGATTCCCAATTCTTTTAGTAGCATCCGAGTCTTCCTGTTTTGGGTGTTATTTTGATGTGGGGAATTACCAGAAGCATCCCAGTATGGATTCAGTCTAAGATTGAAGTCCCCACCACATATCACTAAACCTTGAGCTTTAGTTATCATTAGGTCGAATACATTTTTATAAAATTTCCAGTTAGCCCCTGGGGGAGCATACACATTCAGCAGGGTGATATCTTCTCCCTCTAGCCGCCCAGTTACCAAACTGTATCTCCCTTCTTTATCTTTGTGTTCTGATTTTTTTTCAAATGTAATTTTGGTTGATATCAATGTCGCTACTCCCCTCCTCCTCCCTGATTTATATGAAGATGAAGAGATCATTTTAAACCCTTGTCTACTGAGTTTATTGTGTTCCACGTCTGTTAGGTGGGTTTCTTGTAAAAGTATTATTCCTGCTTTGTCTTTTTTCATTTTGCCTAGAATCTTGGATCTTTTAACTGGATTCAGGATTCCTTTTACATTATATGAAATTATTTTGGTTACACCCTGTTTCTCCATTGTGTTGTTTTGTTTAGTATAACTGTGTGGTGGCCCTCTTTTGTGCTACTCAGAAACTGAAAGAACATTAAAAACAAGAAAAACATTAAGAACGTAGTGTAAAAAACTTTAAAACAAAAAGCTGTCATAAGAACTTCCTGAGCTGAGGTCTTTTTAAAGACCCTGTAAGAGCCTTGATGGAGTGAAGGCTCTGAGGGAAATTCCTCAAACTCTGTTACGTGTTGAGGGCCCTCTCGTACCACTGAAAGTAGTCCCATGCTTTTAACGTGAGTTTCAGAACCCAATCCAAACTTGTAATGATTTTTTTTTTTTTTTTCCTTTTATGCCTAAACCCTGTGAAATTGTGTGCACCCTCCCACCCCCCTCACATCAAACATTCACGCAAAAACAGTATTTGTTAGTATGAGGAGAACATGTGGATTATTGTCACATTTCTATTTTAACAAGTTTTTTTTTTTTTTTTTTTTTTTATTACAAAGACTTATTTGTTTCAAATAATATGATTGTTCCATGAAATGTTTTACCACATGCTGAATATGCATCTCCTTTAATGTTTGTTACCTTGTATGAGGGGGGTTGGATGTGCGGATTGATTCAAGAGAAAAGAGGAAAAAAAAAAAAAAAAAAAAAAAAAGGTCGCTATTCCAACCTGAAAACGGATAGTTTATCCGCGACGCTCTGGTGCTGGGTTTCCCGCTGCTGGTCCGTGGATTTTGAAGGTCTTTGTGTTGTCCATGTTTGCGCTTTGATCTTCTGACTCGGGTCTGCTGCGGGTTTAAATACCGTTACCGGGAGCCCTCTTTTCGCCATGTCAGCTGTTGCTTCTTCCGCCGAATTATAGAGACACGTTTCATCGCCGTAGAAGACCCTTAACTTCGCAGGAAATGGTGTCTGAAAGCGCAATTTCTTCTCTCTTAACACCTTTTTCGCGTCATTGTATTCCCTGCGCTTTTTAAGGACCTCCGGGGCGTAATCGTGTTCCACGTAGACTTTTCTCTCCTGGTGCATAAATCCTTTTTTCTGCCAGGCCAGTCTTACAACCTCTTGTTTTATTTTGAAATTGGAAAATCTTACCAACACCGAACGTGGGGGCGCTTCCGCCGCCGGCCTAGCGGCTAATGAACGATGTGCCTTTTCTATCTTCAAGTCGGTGGTTTGTGGAATATCCAATTTCTCTCTTAGTAAGGATTCCACGCATTCTGCCATTGAGTTAAAACCCTTTTCGGTTCCTTCTATCAGACCATGAATTCTTATGTTGTCTCTTCTTTGTTTTCCTTCTTGGTCGGTTAGCTTAGCCTCTATAGCTGCTTGTCTTTTGCGTAGGTCTAGCACAGAATCTTCGAGCACTTTTATTCGATCCTCTGTTTCCAAGATTCGGTTCTCGGCCTGGTCCACTCTGCTGTTTGTCCTTTTCAGTTCTTCTCTGAATTCCCGAAATTCGGCCGTAACATCTCGGCGAAATCGTCGTAGCTCCTCAAATAGTGATTTCAGGCTAACCCTTTTGTTAGCTATCACCAGTTCCTCGTCTTCTGAACGGAGATCTTCCAGTTCGGAATCTCCGGCCGATACGTGTCCTGGCCTGGAGAATTTCAGTTTCTTCTGTTTTCCTTTAGACATGATGATTTTGTCTTTTGATTTTCACTCCTCCAAAAATCCGTTAAGTTTGATTTTCAAGGTGTTATCCTGGATTGGGTCTGAGAACTTCAGTGTTAAGCTGCAGTCGCCATGGCGTCCAGACCGGAAGTCGATATTAATATGTTTTAATATAATATTTTTACGTTTGTGAACGTCTGCTGAGTATAATCGGGTCGAAACCGGATCAGTGAGCCAGGAACAACGGCCGAGAAGCATAAACAACCGACGCGCTAACGGAGCTAGCAAGCTAACGGATATGCTAGTTCTTCTTCTGTGGTGTTAAAACGGTTCTCATCCGGCAAGAGTTTCCTGCCACGCGTGCTCTTTCGTGTTTACACGAGCGGAGATAATAACGTGCGTCTCTTAATTTAGCAACAAAAGTCACCGTAAAGACTGTCCTCAACAGCTTCTGAATATTTTTCATAAATAAAACTTGTGCGTTCCCTGCGGCGCGTGCACACGTCTTTTGTGTTTACATGACGCGGAGTTAATAACGTGCGTCTCTTAATTTAGCAGCAAAAGTCACCGTATAGACTGTCCTCAACAGCTTCTTAATATTTTTCATAAAGCGGGGATAAACGGACTTTTACTCCATGCAGCGCTGTGTTGGAACATAAAGTTGACTACTGATAAACGGAAAATGCGCGGAGACTGAAATCCGTGAAGCAGAGACTTGGAGCTGCTGAGACTGTAAGTATAATATTTGTTTCTTTTAACGTTTGTGTCGTCAATTAATAATTTATCTGGCATGATGATGGTTTCTTTTACAAACTATGGACACAGAGAGAACTGTTGGTTAAGCGCTGTGAATAAATGCAGAATTAAGGTATATTTTATGAGATTATGGACTTCTGCCACTTAAGCGATGTGAAGAGAATAAATCACAATAAAATTAATAAAGGCTGCAGTACAACAAGCTATTTTTACTCAGTAGAACTAAATTGAAATGAACAAACCTTCTCAGGAAATGAACTGAAACCCTTTTCCAACATTGAAAGTTAATTTGTAGTTAAAATATAAAAAAAAAAACCCCTAAATTATTAAATCCTACTGTGGTGTGGCGATCTAAAAATATGAATGTTAATTTTACTGTGAAATCTATTCTTTTTATCTGCCTTCAGATGTGTGAAGACTGGAAGCTTCATCCTCACGGAGACCTTCTGAAGGTCAGAGGTCGTCAGTGGAGGAGCATCCCTGCTTCATGTGGATTTCAGCACAGAAGAAGACCTTCAAATTCAAGATTCAAGGAGGTGCTGCCATCACTTTCTCCACACTAACATGCATTCAATGCAATTTAGTTGTTGTAATGACAAATTCTTTTATTTCTTTTTTAAAGTTCTCAGCAAGAACACAATATTGGTCATTTTTTTTTTTTTTTTACAATTTTACTGAGCATTTAATTCTAAATAAATCACTGTTTAACAAGAAATTTTTGGCAATCCTGTACTTTTCTTGTGGTGTTACATAGAATAGCATCACTGTAAACTATGGAAAAAGCAGCTGCTTTGAAATTTGTACTTCCTCACACAACTTTGAGTGCAAAAAAACTCTAAAAGTGCCATAACTTTTTGGAAAAACTCCCACAAATCCAGGCTTTTTGGGCCACAACAATCACAAAAACAGCTGACAAAATCCTGGAGGGACTGAAATACAGTGAGATTATGTCTGCATGGTTCATGCATTGAATTTGTTTACTTACTCTGGGTGGTGAACTTGACACGACACACCCTTTGCACTAAAGAAAGCACCTGTGAGCACTTTATGAAATGATAAGTTAAATAATAAAAAGTGCATTATTGTAACTGATTTTGGGTCAGTTCTATATGTGATAATTTATGGATTAACAAAGTTAGAAGATTCTTGGTACAATTTGCAGCATTAGGTCTCGAAGATTTTTGTTTCATGGGAAGTAAAATGGCTATTAAAATGGTAAGTCCTCAGATCGAATCGGGATTGAATCGGAATCGAATCGAATCGATTCAGAATCTCAAGAATCGGAATCGAATCGATTCTGGAAATTAGGGATCGTTCCCAGCCCTATTTCTAATATTATGACTGTTCCATGAAATGTTTTACCACTTGCTGATTCTGCATCTCCTTTAATGTTTGTTACCTTGTAGGAGGAGGGTTGGATGTGCAGATTGACTTAAAATATCGTTATTCCCTCCTGAAAACGCTCAGTTTTTCCTTATAGCCCTGGCGCTGGGTTTCCCGCTGCTGGCCCGTGGATTTTGAGGGTCTCTGTGTGCACCACGTTTGAGCCTTGATTCTTTCGATCGGGTCTACTGCGGGTTTATACACCGTTACCGGGAGCCCTCTTCTCGCCATATCCCTGTTTGCTTCTTCCGCTGAGTTGTAGAGACATGTCTCATCCCCGTAAAAAACCAGCAGCTTCGCCGGAAATGGAGTTTGACAGCGCAGTTTCTTCTCTCTTAGTACCTTTTTAGTGTCGTATTGTCGTATTTTAGTGGCGTAGTCATGCTCCACAAAAACTTTTCTTTCTTGGTGCATAAATCCTTTTTTCTGCCAAGCCAGTCTCACAACCTCTTCTTTTGTTCTGAGGTTGGAAAACTTCACCACCACCGATCTTGGAGGCGCTTCCGCCGACGGCCTTGGGGCTAATGTACGGTGCGCCCTTTCTATCTTCAAGTCGGTGGATTGGGGAATTTCCAACTTCTCTCTCAGTATGGATTCCACGCATGCAGCCATTGTGGTGAAACCGTCCTCGACTCCTTCTTTCAGACCATGAATTCTTATGTTGGCCCTTCTTAGTCTTCCTTCTTGGTCGGTTAGCTTAGCCTCCAGTCTTGTCTGTTGTTTAAATAAATCCAGCACGGTTTCTTCCAGCCCTTTTATTCTTTCCTCTGCTTCCATGATTCGGTCCTCAGCCTGGTCCACTCTGCTGTTTGTCCTTTTTATTTCGTCTTTAATTTCCCGAAATTCGGCCCAACACTCTCGGCGAAATTCTCTTAATTCTTGAATTATCGTTTTTAAGCTAACCGTGTTGCTAGCCTCATTCAGCTCCTCTGCTTCCGAGTGGATGTCCTCGAGGTCAGATTCTCCGGCCGATGCGCGTCTTGGCCTGGCTAATGTCGATCTCTTCTGCTTTCCTTTTGGCATAATGACGTTGTCTTTTGATTTTCACTTCTCCATAAATCCGTTAAATCTGATTTTCAAAGTATTTTCACGGATGGGGTCTTGGAGCTTCAGCGTTAAGCTTCTATCACCATGGTGTCCAGACCGGAAGTCCAAAAAGGGATTTTTTTTTAATACAACTTTTGTGGAAAGCGTGAAAAGATAAGGCTGAGTTTATTTCTCAATTCAGGTTTATTAACATTCACGTATCTCCAACATCCTCTCAAACAGAAAAGAGAGCCATCCTCCCACATCTGTCCCTTTTATACCTGGAACATCAAAGTACAGAGTCTCATTGTCTTTAATCCCAAGACACAATACATAAACCCCCAGGTCTTCTCCTCTCCCCCAAAACCCTGGTGGTCAGGAAGTCTCTCAAGGCCATCTCAAAAGATCACATTTCGCATCCTCCTGTTATCCCCAGGAGACCCAGACTTATTGTTCATTCTGAGACATGGGCAACAGTAATATATATATGCAGCCAAAGCAACTCAAATATGTGTGCCACATGACCCCCCCCAAACGTCTAAAATGAAAAAATACAACACAGTCTGCACATTATGGTAAAATCACAAACATCAGTCCAAGTGCTGTTTGGGTTTCAATCGTCTTCCGAACTTGCTGTAAGCGGCCTTTACCACTCCCGTGGCGCCATCCTGCTTTGAATCTGCTATCTGAGGATGAGAACTGTTAGTCAATCCCTGTGGGGGCTCTGGGGCATGCTCCCTGGGAGGTCTGCCGCGTCGAGGAGCTCTCACCAACGGCACAGCCTCGTCAGCCATCACAAAAGCAGGTTTGAGTCTGTCTATGCCAATTGTTTCCCTCCTGCCTCCCAAATCTAGCAAAAAATGCTTATCACCTGTTTCCAGCACTCTATATGGGCCATCATAAGGAGGTCGCAGAGTTGGGCGTTCAGCATCGTGTCTGACAAAAACAAACTCGGCATTTTTTAAAGCCTTAGGTACTTCCGCCCTCCCAAGAGAGTAGACGCTTTTTTCTTCTCTCCTGCTCTGACTTTTTCCTCCCCTCCTAACTACTGGATCCCAGCTTGCTGTTGTCTGTCTGCGTCTAACTGCGATCGCCAAAAAGAAATTATGGAGTTAATAAGCTGGGCTTTGAACACAATTGACACTATTTTTTCAACAAGGAAAAGTGCTCCGGGGGAAGCTGTCTGCCCCGCTGGAACGGCTCCAGCGGGCTATTTACGTGACACAGGTAATTGGAGAATGCTGTGTCTCACTAATCTCTCTATCGAAGATATTGAAGATTTGTTTATCTTCGTAATATTGGTGATCGGGATCTTTCTGATTGGGACTGGAATTGTCCTGGTTTACTGCAAATTGCTGAAGATGGATTCAACCTATCAAAATGCTGGCCAGGCGAGGTGCATCTATCAAATTGAAAAACTGGAGAAGACCCTGATAGCGACTACTGGAGAACTGTCTCGTAAGGTGGATTACATCATGATTTCGCTTCGGTCTTTCCACGACGGATTTAAAGCCCCACAATGAAGGATTAAGTACTGAATCTACAGAAGAAATATAAGCCTTCTCTGTGATCAGTCCTATTTGGCTCATTCCCCATGAAAATTCCTCCTGGCTGTCTGCAAACTGTGTTTTCAAAATCATCGAGCACAAGGCCTTGGACAGCCAGCTGCACAGCGCCAGATAAGGACTGGGCGCCAGCCAGACAAAACATCTTCTGCCAAGTGTCCTTGGTGTCTCTCTTATTATCATTAACACTGCTCAACACCGCACACACACTGATCCATGAACTGAATAAGATATACACTGCTCTCTTGTGTCTCGTGAATCCTGTGTAGCGAATGTATGTGCATTGAGAGCTTTTTTTTCCCTTGAACTCTTAATATTGATTAATTATGTAACCAGTATTTTGAATCAATGATTTTTTTTGCTCCTTCCTATTGTATTATCCTTATGCTACCTGTACCCTCCTGCTGATAGGCGCGTTTCAGATGCGCCGCGGCACGGAAATGCAGGTTCATTACTGTGTCAAGTCAAATTCTCTTGTATGTTATCAGTGATCTGTTAATGTACTTGGCAATAAATCTTTTCTGATTCTGATTCTGAAAATGCGTGGAAAAGTGTGTTGAACGGGGCCCGGAAGCGTGCTCGCTCCCGTGTCGCTCAGTAACCGCTGAGCAGGGGGGCACTCCGGCGCAGGATTATCTGGGAGAAACTCCCAGGCAGCCGAAGTGGCTGCGCAAACACCAACTCAGCTGGGGAGGCTTTTAAATCCTCTTTAGGTGCAGAACGCAACCCCAATAAAACCCACGGTAGTCTGTTTACCCAATTTGCATCCGTAAGCGACGCTCTGAAGGCTGCTTTCAATGACCTATGGAAACGTTCGCATAAACCATTAGCCTGGGGGTGGTACACGGTAGTGCGGTGGATCGTTACCCCCAGGGTGCAGGCCATCGCCGACCAAAGCTCGGAAACAAATTGAGGACCTCTGTCGGATGTAATATCCGATGGAACTCCAAAACACGCTACCCAAGCCGTTAAAAACGCGCGCGCCACCTCCTCGGCTGTGGTTGATGCCAGTGGGACCACTTCAGGCCAACGCGTGGTGCGGTCCACCATTGTCAAAAGATGTGTGCACCCCTGTGACGGCGGGAGGGGGCCTACGAGGTCGACGTGCACATGATCGAACCTCTTAGCCGGGATGTGAAACGGCTCTAAGGGGGCTTTAGTGTGTTTGTGTGTTTTGGCCCGCTGGCAAGCCATGCAGGCTCTTGCCCACTCCTCAATGTGTTTGCGCAGGCTCGGCCACACAAACTTCTCTCCTACCATTTTGACCGACGCGCGCACCCCCGGGTGTGCCAGAGAGTGAATGGACTCAAAAACACGGCGGTGCCACGCGGTAGGGACCACCGGGCACGGTCGCCCAGTGGAGACATCGCAGATTAGTGGGGGCATACCATTTTGCAGCAACCTGCTCTCCAGCCTAAACCCTGTTGTTCCAGACTGGAGTGCGCACACGTCCGCATCGCTAACCTGATCCGCGGCCGTGGCTGCATAATCTATCCCCACGCGGACTGGGGCCACACGTACTTCCGCGCCGCTATTTTGCTCCGCGGCCATGGCAGTATAATCTACCCCTGCGCGGACTGGAGCAGTTACGGCGCGCGAGAAACAGTCTGCCACTACATTAAGTTTACCCGCTACGTGTTGAATATCGGTAGTAAACTCTGAAATTGCAGCCAGCTGCCTCTGCTGCCGGCCCGACCACGGCTCCGAAACCTTGGCCATCGCGAAAGTCAGCGGCTTGTGGTCGACAAACGCGGTGAAACGCCGACCTTCCAACCAGAACTGGAAGTGGCGAATGGCTAAGTGGAGCGCTAACAACTCCCTGTCAAACGCGCTGTATTTTCGCTCGGCATCGCGCAAAGTCCTGCTGAAAATGGCCAGCGGCTGCCAAGCCCCGGCAACATGCTGCTCTACAACCACCCCTATGGCCACGTCTGATTCATCAGTCAGGGATGAGAATCCTCCGTGGATCCGAGGAATTCCTCGGATTTGATCATGTCTAGGGTCGTTCTCGTGAATCGTCTAAATTCGAGGAGAAATTTTTGGGGTGGGGTGGGGTTGGGGGGGGTTGTTATGAGCGGCGAGTCGTATTTTCGATCGGCTGCTCAAATCCACCGCGCAGAACGCGCTACCCAGTGAGATCAGTAATGTAATGTAACAAGGCCACTGATTGGCTGATACTTATTGAAGCAACCAATCGACGATTTTGTTATTCCTTTGTCATATCCCACACGCGGAGCCAAATGCAAATGGCGGACAATTCAATCAACCGAGTTTTCCCGATTTCGTGAAAATGGTGAACCTAAAACTCATGAAAGACAACAAAGCAAGAAGACAAAGGGATAAGGAACAAGTTTCGTTGGGAATGGCTCGAAAAAAAACAGAAACATCTCAAAATTGTGGCTACAAGGAGATCGAATTAGTCACTCATGCTGCGTTCAAAACGATCGATGGACACGGTTAAATTCAGATGCCAGTCAAAGTTCATCACAATCGGCCCCGATTACAGCAATTGGTGATTGTTAGACACATTCCGAGGTAAGATTTTTTTTCTCGTTATAAGTAATGTACTTGAGAATTTTCGCGTAATGAATTTGTTATGAAATAGCATGTGTTAAGTTGTGACGTCATGCCTGTTTTGAAACACTTGATAATTTGAAACACTAATTAAACATCTTTTAGGTTTTACTTACTTTCTTAGATTATCTTTCAAATATTAAAATATACTAATATGCAACTTTTTTATATTCCTAGTAACACTAACAAATGCACACTTTAATAAATCAAAATGCTTGCAGAATGTCAGTATATTTTAATAAATGGGTGATGGACTTGGTGATGGAATTTTGTTAATATTTATAATTTATTTTACTTGGTTAAATTATTTTGTCTGTTCTAGAACTATGTAAATGTAATTGTGTGTCAGTTCTAGGGGCGGCAGTTTAGGGGGTGGCTGTGGCGCAGGTGTAGTGTGACTGACTACTGATCGGAGGGTCATGGGTTCGATTCCCACTCTGTCTGAAGTCTGCATGTCAAAGTGTCCTTGAGCAAGACACTGAACCCCCAGTTGCTCCTGGTGGCCAGGCTAGCACCTGTGTGTGTATGGCAGCTCTGCCGCCATCAGTGTGTGAATGTGTGCGTGAATGGGTGGATAGCAGGATCTGTAAAGCGCTTTGGTCATCCAGAGATGAGAAAAAGCGCTATATAAGTGAGCACCATTTACCATTCTAAACATATTAAATAGTAGTAAAATATAATTTAGTATTATTACATCAACATACCATTCAGATATCATAAATTTACACGTGATGCAGCAGCAGATTAAAAAGGTAAGCTATAAATGCATTTGTTTTTTTTTTTTCCACAATATCTTTATTGAACCTTTTTTTTTTTTTTTTAACAAACATGATACAAACAATCAAACACTAACACTAAAGTACTACAAAAAAAAAAAAAATGCACTAAAAACACCAACAACCACCAACAAAATCAAGTCTTCAACAATGCTCCTCTGTTTAGTCTAGACAATCCAATACATAAGTATACATATTATGTTCACCAGTTTGGAATTTACAAGGTCCACACACATCATTCACCTTCTTCTTCAAGAGTTATGTTTAAATTTTTTACATAATCAATAAAAGGTCTCCATATATTCTCAAACACAATTTCCTTTGATTTTAGTATATATGTTATTCTTTCTAATGGAAGGTTTGTTAACATCTGTCTTAACCACTGAGTCACATCTGGTCTATGAGTCTTTTTCCATAATAGTGCAATACATTTTTTGGCATTAAGCAAACTGAGGTCTATGAATGTTCTTTCACTTTTATTAAAATTATGCTTTTCTGGGTACAGACCCAACAAAAACAGGTTAGGATTCAATATGATTTGTTTTGAGATTATTTTTTCAATTGTTACCCTCACCTCTTCCCAAAACATTCTTATTAATCTACATTCCCATAAACAATGAAATAGGGTTCCTTTACTTTCCATGCATTTTGTGCATGTATCTGGTATATTTTTGTTATATCTATTTAACTCCTCCGGTGTAACATACATCCGCATTAACCATTTGAAATGTATCAATTTAAGGCGTGCATTTATTGATTTGGTTTGAGCTTCTGTACAAGCCAATTCCCATTGTTCCTCTGAAATTTCAATTTGCAGATCTTCTTTCCAGTAGTTTAATCTTTTCAGTGAATTTTCACTTGAAGATAGTGTCAATGAGTTATAAAACTCTGAAATAATACCCTTTCTTTTACTATCTTTCATCATCATTTTTTCCAAGGATGAATAAATAGGTCGAGTGAGAGCTTTATTTTGATTTGATCGAATAAAGTTTCTAAGTTGAAGATATTTAAAAAAATGTGTTCTATTGAGATTAAATTTGATCCTCAGCTCTTCAAAAGACATTATGTTGTCTGCACATGGCAAATATAAATCCTGAATCTTTTGTATCCCTTTTAAATTCCATACTTTAAATACAGCGTCCGCTCTCCCTGGTTTAAAATATTGATTACCCCATATTGGACTAAATTGTGACAATAACTGTGGTTCTTTTAAATAGTTTTTAGCTTCACACCATATTTTGATCATATGCTTTACAAATGGATTTTTAACTTGTTTTTGTAATTTTTTTGCCGAATCTGAGTATATGAATATGGGAAGAGGTAAAGGTAAATTGTATGATTCCATTTCAGTCCAGTGAGGGAGATCATTTGATGAAAAATAATATGTCATAGACCTCAGTTGTGCCGACCAATAATACAACATAAAATTTGGACATTTCAGACCTCCACGATCAAATGGTAAATATAATAAAGACAAACGTAATCTAGCCCTCCTGTTGTTCCATATAAATTCCACTAACTTTTTTTTTATTCTTGAGAATAGATCTAAAGGTGGTGATAAGGGAATGTATTGAAATAAATAAAGTATTTTAGGTAAAATATTACTTTTAAGTATATTGATTCTCCCGATCATCGACATTGGTAATGACATCCATCTCTGAGTTAACTCATTGATATCTGACATTAAGGCTTCATAGTTGACACTGGCGACTGATTCTAGCTTAGGCATAATTTGGATTCCTAAATATTTAAACTGATTTACAACATTGAATTGATTTACCTCAGGGGCTGGGTAATTTCTCTGGGTCTCATTTAGCATTAATATTGAAGATTTAGTTTTATTCATTTTATATCCTGATATTTCCCCAAAATTCTTTATTAAATTCAACAAGGTTGGAATTGATTTTTTTAGATTCGACATAAACAAAATTATGTCATCGGCGTACAGGGAGATTTTATGTTCTGTTGGTCCAACTTTAATTCCATATATTTGTGAATGTAAACGTATCGCTATCGCTAAAGGTTCAATTGCCATAGTAAACAGTAAAGGTGAAAGTGGACAGCCTTGTCGACATCCTCTATTGATTTTTATTGGTTTTGAAATATTGTTATTTGTTAGGATTTCTGCTGTAGCATTATTGTATATTATTTGAACCCATTTTATGAAATTATTTCCAAGTCCAAACCTTTGTAGGACTTCAAAAAGAAAGGGCCATTCAACTCTATCAAAGGCCTTTTCGGCGTCCAATGATAGGAGAGCTGTATCCGGTGCTTCTTTATTAAAATAAATAATATTAAATAGTCTTCTTACATTATGGAAGCCTTGTCTACCCTTTATAAAGCCATTCTGATCTCGATTAATAATATTTGGTAAAATTTCTTGTATTCGTCTTGCTAAAATTTTACAGATTATCTTAAGGTCGGCGTTTAATAGGCTTATTGGTCTCATATTTTCACATTTACTAGAGGGCTTACCTGGTTTTGGCAGCAGTATAATTAAGGCATTATTTATGTATGATGGTAAATTATTATTTTGAAATGCTTCTAAAACCATTTCCAAAAAAGGTTTTATTAATTTATTCTTAAATTTTTTATAAAGGTCAACTGGAAGACCATCTGGTCCTGCACTTTTTCCTGATTTCATATTATCAATGGCTAGCCCAACTTCTTCTTGACTAATTTTAGAATCCAATATCTCCCTGTTTTCATTTGGAATACACGGTATAGATAGTTCGTTCAAAAACCCATTTAGTTTTGTTAAATCAGGTTCATTTTTGGTATCATATAATTTTTCATAGTAATCTCTAAAGGCTCTATTAATTTCTAAAGGATCTATAACTACCTGTCCGTTACTTATAATACTGGTAATTGGTGTTTTAATTTCCAATTGTTTAATCTGCCATGCTAATAATTTTCCCGATTTTTCACCTTGTTCATAAAAAGATTGTTTCAATCTTAGAAGACTCGAGGCAGCTCTATTCGCTGATTTTTTGTCGTATTCAGCTCTCAAAATCAGTAATTCATTCTCCAACCTTGGGTCACTTCCTGCATACCCTTTTTCCTGAAGATTTTTTATTTTATGTTCCAATTTAGCTCTCTCCTCTCGAGTCTTCTTAGATTTTGATCCTGTATAACTAATAATATGTCCCCTAATAAAAGCTTTGAAAGCCTCCCACTTTACACATGCTGATGTTTGTGTAGTATTGATGTCAAAGAACTCGTCTATCTGTTTTTCTATATACTTGACAAATTCCTCATCCTGAAGCCATTTATGCTGAAATTGCCATCTACCTGATTCCTTTGTCAATTTTTTATCTACATATATTAGACAACAGGGTGCATGATCAGAGATCACGATGTTATCATAAAAGCAGTTTTGAATCTTGGACCTTAATTCTGTGGAAATCAAAAAATAATCAATACGTGAGAATGTCTTGTAGGTACTGGAATAACAAGAATAGGCTTTAACTTGTGGTTTCATTTCTCTCCATATATCTAACAATCTCAATTCTTTCATAAAATGATTAATAGTCATCCTACATCCAATGTGCGTACAATCCAGTCCTGTTGATCTAGCCACACCTGGATTCAATGTACAATTAAAATCCCCTGCTATTATATGTTGCCCTGTAAGTGATGATAAGATGAGAAATAAATTAGCAAAGAACTTCTGATCATCTATATTGGGACCATATAAGTTCACAAGATTTATATTTTCTAATAGCAAAGAACCTTGAATGATTACATATCTTCCAAATTTGTCTCCAATTACATTTTTCACTTGAAAAGGAACTGATTTATGTATGAGAGTCATAACTCCCCTGGCTCGGGATGAAAATGAAGAGGTGAATACACTTCCCTGCCATCTACTCCTAATTCTTTTTACATCCTCCTCTATCAGATGAGTTTCTTGTAAAAACACAATTCTTGAACCCATGTCCTTTATTTTATTCATAACTTGTTTAAGTTTTTTAAAATTTTGTAGACCTCTGCAATTCCATGAAGTTAAATTAAGGTTAACACTTTGGTCCATGATCAATAGAGAGTTTGGGATTACCTTGCAGTGTAAACATGCTCATACAGAGAAGCAAAAACAAGAGTGGTTGAACATTCATCCTACAAACTACACACAAACAAATTTCCCCTTCCCACACTTGTGGCAAACCCCCCAAAATCAAAAGAAAAATTCTGTCTCCCGATATAGCCATCGACCGTTCCACACCCACGGGGAACAGCCTAAGCCACTCCTTCTTCATCCTCCCAATCACCCTAACTCTACTGCTTTTAATGACGTAACATTAACTCTCCTCTGTAGTTTTCCAACTTAACTCCAAAATTTTTAACAACTTTGTACATCATAGTTTTTTTTTTTGTGTTTGTTTTGTTTTTGTTTTGTTTTTTTAATATATAATACAATCTATATTTTGTAAACTTACTATTTACTTCAAGTCAGTCAGATGCCTGTGCAAATGCTTAATTATTCTACCTTATATTTTGTTCATGCTTAGCTCCCACCAGTCTCTTCTTCTTCTTTGATCTTCTTGATGAACTCCTGCGCCTCCTCTGGGGTCTTGAAGATGTGGGTTCTGCCCTCATACGTGGTCAGCAGTCTCGCAGGATAGATTACACCATGACGAATCCCAAGGTTGCGCAGCTCCTTACGTACGGGATCAAACTGCTTCCTCAATTGCTGGATTCCTGTGGCCAAATCTGGGTAGAACCGCACCTGCTGGTCCTGGTGTTTAATCTCTCCTTTAGCACGTGCAGCGTTGAAGATCTTCATCCTGTCTCTGTTGCTAAGAAACTTCATAATTAAGGTCCTCGGCCGTCCCTTATCTCTCCGTGGGCCAATACGATGTGCTTTTTCCAGAACCACTGCTGATTGCAACTCCTCGCTGCCCAGCACCTCCGGAATCCACTTTTCCAGAAAGGAACATGCGTCCCGACCTTCTGATTCCTCTGGAAGACCCACCAGCCTCAAATTATTCTGTCTCGACCGAGATTCCAAATCCAAAATATTATCTTCCAGAGATTTATTTTTTTTTTCCAAAGTGCGCACCTTTAATTGAAGACGGGTGACGTCATCTTCAGCACTAGCGAGACGGAGCTCCATCTGCGCCGTTCGTTCTACACAGTCACCCAATTCCTTTCTTATTCCTTCCAACGCTGTCATAATCCCATCAAATCTAGAGGAAAAGTCCGCTCTCATTGAACTCATGGCAGCCATCAGCGCATCTGCGCCATTCCCCGCAGAAATCGCACCGCCGCCAGCCTCCTCCGCCATATATGGAGCCTTGTTTGCTGCGTCACAGACCTGAAAGTCCGTTAATTTGGACTGTTTCGGCGGCTCGCTTTTTCCTTTTCCTGGTTTTCCAGCCTTAGGCTTCGCCGACATATCCTCGCCCAAATGCTGGGATATGTTCTGTCCCAAATGAGAGAGTTATTTGCCGATTTTTTTTCTCCAGGAGCAGAGCAGAGCGAGACACGTCCGTCCTACGTGGCAGCCATAACCGGAAGTCTATAAATGCATTTGTACTTACTTCTAACTTTAAATATAAGACCACATTTGAGCATTCTAAAACACCAGATTTCGTTAGCGTCTGGGGGGCATTGCCCCCCAGACCACCCACCAAGTCTCCGCCTTGGATCCGGCTTGGGGGACACAGGCCTAACTAAGACCCCCGGCTTAGTTTCCTCTTTTTTTCCCAAACCCCATTCTCATCCCTGATCAGTAGTGAGCGCTATGCAGGCCGTTGGGTCTGGATGTGCCAACAACGCAGCGTCTGCTAGGGCTGCTTTAACCTCCGAGAATGCGCGTTCCGGCTCCGGGGACCATTCGATTGCATTTGTGGGTTTTTGTTTTTTTAGCGCAGCATACAATGGTTGCATGAGCTGCGCTGCGCGGGGGAGGAAACGGTTATAAAAATTCACCATTCCCAAAAACTCCTGTAATGCTTTGACCGTTTGTGGTTGGGGAAAATTTGTTACTGCACGCACTTTGTCAGGCAGCAGAACCGCTCGTTCTGGAGAGACGCGGTGCCCCAAAAAATCAATCTGCGTCACCCCGAACTGACACTTCGCTAGGTTGATTATTAACCCGTGCTCTCCCAACCTCCGGAAAACTGCCGTGAGGTGTTTTTCGTGTTCCTCTTCGGACGCGCTGGCTACCAAAATGTCGTCCAGGTAGACGAACACAAAAAGGAGATTGCGCAACACCGCGTCCATCATGTGTTGGAACGTCTGTGCGGCGCCTTTAAGCCCAAATGGCATGTGCAAAAACTCAAAAAGGCCAAACGGAGTTATTACTGCTGTTTTGGGAATGTCCTCAGCGCGTACTGGGACTTGATGGTACCCGCGGACCAAGTCTATTTTAGAAAAAATGCGCGCCCCCGCCAGATGAACGGAAAAATCTTGAATATGGGGGATTGGGTAGCAGTCGTGCGCTGTAGTGTTGTTCAACCTGCAGAAATCACCGCAAGGTCGCCACGAGCTGTCCGCTTTAGGGACCATGTGGAGCGGGGAAGCCCATGGGCTATTCGAACGCCGGATGATGCCCAACTTTTCAAGGTTGGCGAACTCCTCGCGCGCTATGGTCAGTTTAGCTGCATCCATGCGCCGAGCTTTTGCAAAAACGGGGGGACCGGCGGTAGTAATAAAATGCTCCACTCCATGTTTAGCGACGACTGCTGAAAATGTGGGAACTGTGAGTGCTGGAAACTGAGTGAGGAGAGTGTGGAACTTACCGCCTGCCGTAGCGATGTTGACTTGTGCTGTGGGCGGGGACACTCGAGCTACACAAGGGATAGAGTAAAAAGAGAGTGCATTAACCAAGCGTCTGTTAGGAAGATCAACCAACAGCCCATGTGAGCACAGAAAATCAGCACCTAACATGTTGAAACTCACCGCAGCTATAATAAAAGTCCACTCATATGTGCGGCCGTGCAGGGACAGAAGTAGAGTCCTTTCACCGAAGGTCTTAATGCTCGAGCCGTTCGCTGCTGATGCTCCGTGACTCCCGGGGCCTGCCAGCCGGTCAGCATAGGTTGGCATGATGAAACTCACTTGGGAGCCTGTGTCCACGAGGAATTGCCTCCCAGAACGCGCATCCGTCAAGTAGAGCAGCTTGTTCTGTTCACCGAGGGCCGCAGCTGCTACCGACTCCCGGTTCTGGCGTTTCCCGAGCTCTTGAACTGACACGGTGGAATACACCTGCGTGCCCTCTCTGCGAAGCGGCGATGGTAAAAACAGAGGTCGTCTCCTCCGCGATGTTTGATCTTCACCGCTGCCGTTGCCGGTGGTTCTGCCTCCGCCGCCTCTGGCCCCCTGCCATTCCCGGCCGTCGCGCCGAGGTCTGCCACAGCTGCGGTGGCCGTGTGCCGTCTGCTGGCGTTGAGAATCCGCTGTGCCTCCTGGGCCAGCGCGCGGAAGTTCCGCTGGGCCACAAACTGTGAACCTGCCAGGGTTGCCCTCGTCTCCGACGGTAGGGTTCTCAGGGAAATGTGGGTGAAGAGGAAATCGTTGCCGTCTGAGCCTCTCAGCCTCAGCATGTCTTCCATCAGGTTGACAGGCGTGCTTTCTTCTAAGTCGTTCAGGGCCAGGAGTCGCTCTGCTCTCTCCTGGGCTGAGGGAGTGAAATGCTGAATGAGCGCAGCCTTCAACCCGCCGTATTTGTCGCCAGCGGGTGGGCGCTGCACCAGGCTCTGCGCATGTCGAGCTGTGCGGTTGTCGAGCTTGGCGATAACGTGGTAGAATTTCGTGTCATCTGCCGTTATTCCCCCGAGAGCGAACTGAGCCTCGGCCAAGAGGAACCAGGAGTCCGGGTTGTCCTGCCAGAATTCTGGTAGTTTGACTGAGACTGTGTTTGCCCGGCTGGTTCCTGGCGAGTCCGGTTCCGGGGAATCGCTTCTGCCCATGATACGTCGTAAGGTCACCAGTGTGGAGAGCATGAAAAGATGAGGCTGAGTTTATTTCTCAATTCAGGTTTATTAACATTCACGTATCTCCAACATCCTCTCAAACAGAAAAGAGAGCCATCCTCCCACATCTGTCCCTTTTATACCTGGGACATCAAAGTACAGAGTCACATTGTCTTTAATCCCAAGACACAATACATAAACCCCCAGGTCTTCTCCTCTCCCCCAAAACCCTGGTGGTCAGGAAGTCTCTCAAGTCCATCTCAAAAGATCACATTTCACATCCTCCTGTTATCCCCAGGAGACCCAGACTTATTGTTCATTCTGAGACGTGGGCAACAGTAATATACATATGCAGCCTAAGCAACTCAAATATATATGTGTGCCACACTTTATTATATAGCACCAATTCACAACAGTCAGCTCATAGAACTTTGAAGTATTGTATAAAGACCCCACAATTAAAGAAAGACCTCAACAATCAGGTGATCCCCTGTGAGGATCACTTAGCCACAGTGCAGAGGAAATACTCCATTTTACCAATAGGAAGCCTTCCAGCAGAAGTGGTTTTGGCATCTGATCAGGATGCCTCCTGGTCACCTCTAACTTCAGGTGTTTGGAACATGTCCCCCAAGGATGAGACCACAGGGCAGACTATTACTCCCAGCTGGCATGGAACACCTTGGCGTCCTCTCTTAAGAGCTGTAGAAAGTGGCTGGAGAGAGGGAAGTCTGGGCTGCTCTACCTGGGCTGCTGCCTCCATGACCCGGATCCCAAGAAAAGCTGTTGAGGATGGACGGACAAATTGATGGGCAAAAGAAAATGTTGACACTGTTCACAAAAGTAAAAATAGTCTCTCCCAAATAAGGGTTAAGGACCTGTACTTATATAGTGCTTTTTCTAGTCTCAATGACCACTCAAAGCGCTTCACTAGTACTAACCCTCTAATCTAAGGGCCTATAAGAGACGGGTATCTAATATATCTAATTTTCAAATATCAGAATTTGAAACAAATTTGAAAACAAAGTCAGATTTAGGCATCTTCCCCGTGTTGCTGTTGAGTGGACTGGATCAGCGTGGCCCATTGAGCCGATCTGGGAGAGCAATATAGAAAAATAATATAAGAAATTGGACAGAAACTTCAAATCTTTTGTTGTCTCTTTAGTTTGTTTCGCCCTAGCTTCTTACAGTAAGGTACAAAATACCAATGTCCAAATGAATAAAAAAAAATAGTCTAAAAAAATTGCATGAAAATATGACAAACTGAACTTGTAGACATTTTTTATACATTGCAAATATGCTACAATGAGTTTGGTTGGTCTACTAATGCAAAATATACTGTTGGAGATATAAAGAGTAGGTAGAGAAATGGAATTTGATTTTACCTGTGTGCTGTGTTGACTTCTGCTGCAGCGTTGGACCGGATTTTTTTTTATTTTTAATTTTTTTTTTATTTTTTAACAGGTAAAAGATTTTTAGTAGCTTGGGATATTAGAGACTTTTTTAAGTTGACACATTTCAAAGATTCTGAAAGAATAAAATACACAAGGAAAAAAAGGAAACTTGATCTTTATCTTGTCAGTGAATGTATCACATTGAACAAATCTAGCACACAATTTAGATAAATAACTCAATAACCTTTTTGAGTCTTTGCTGCTCCTCTCTCAGATTGCTGTTCTCTCGACTAAGTTTCTCAAAATCCAAAGAAGGTAGTCTTGCTCCATCCTCAAGGCCCTTCTGCACCCGCTGCTGCATATCAGTAATGGTGGGTGGAGTATTGGGCTTGTTGTTACGAGCTATTCGGTCTCTGTACGACTGTAGTGAGAGTTTGGTTCGTATTGCCAACACTCGATCAGACTCATTCCCAGTGAGAGTTTGACTCTGCCAGGGCTGCCCTTTGTCACCGATCCTGTTCATAATTTTTATGGACAGGATTTCTAGGCGCAGCCAGGGAACGGAGGGTGTCATGCTTGGTGACCACAGGATCTCATCTCTGTTGTTTGCTGGCTTCATCCAGCTATGACCTACAGGTCTTACTTGGACGGTTTGCCGCTGAGTGTGAAGCGGCTGGGATGAGAATCAGCACCTCCAAGTCCGAGTCCATGGTCTTCAGCCGGGAAAAAGGTGGATTGTCCTCTCTGGGTTGGGGACAGGCTCCTGCCCCAAGTGGAGGAGTTTAAATATCTCGGGGTCTTATTCACGAGTGAGGGGAGAATGGAGTGAGAAATAGACAGACGGATTGGCACAGCATGTGCATTGATGCGGACGTTGTACCGGTCTGTTGTGGTGAAGAGGGAGCTGAGCTCTAAGGCAAAGCTGTCGATTTAGCAGTCAATCTACGTTCCTACCCTCACCTATGGTCATGAGCTTTGGGTAATGACGGAAAGAACGAGATCGCGGATACAAGCGGCTGAAATGAGCTTTCTCCGTAGGATCGCTGAACTCACCCTCAGAGATAGGGTGAGGAGCTCAGTCACCCGGGACAGGCTCAGAGTAGAACCGCTGCTCCTCCACATTGAAAGGAGCCAGTTGAGGTGGTATGGGCATCTGATCAGGATGCCTCCTGGACGCCTCCCACTTGAGGTGTTTTGGGCACATCCCACTGGGAGGAGACCCCGGGGCAGACCCAGGACTCGCTGGAGAGACTATGTCTCCCAGCTGGTCATGGAATGCCCGAGTATCCTCTCTGAAGAGCTGGAGCAGGTGGCTGGGGAGAGGGAAGTCTGGGCTTCTCTGCTTGAACTGCTGCCTCCGTGACCTGGACCTCCGGAAAAGCAGTAGAAGATGGATGGATGGAAAAGATTTTTTGTTCAACATGCTTGGAACACCAAGAGTGCTGCCACCTTGTATTTTCATTAACAATGAAAAGTTTGACATTTTAGTGTCCCCATTTGTAAGATGCTCTTGATCAGACAGTTCAAATAGCAAAAAATCCCCACTATCTATCTAGGCCTCTCCTAGCTTGTGCCCTCAGGGCTCCTTTCCACCAAACCGGTTCCAGTGCTAGTTTGGTTCTGGTGCTGGTGCTAGTGCTTAACCAGTGCTTAACCAGAGTGCTCATAAGAACCAGTTGTCTTTCCACCGATATGGAGCTAGTAGGGAATTATGTCAGAGCTACGTCATTACATACTGTGAAGCGCCCAACCCCCGCAGAACACCAGAGAAGACGGAAGGTGGCGGTATGCACCTCTCACTTGTTTGCTATCCGCCAGTAACCGAGAGAAGAAGAAGAAGTAGCAGCGTTAGCTTGTCAACATGTAGGAGTTTTTGTCTTTGGGAGCGCTGCTTTTATTATTCCAAACCTGTATTACCATCCAAAAACAGTTTTATTCTTAATGGCAGAGAACGGCGGCTACGTTTAAGGACACCGGTAATCATCAATATTTCAGTTATCAGCCGTTGTTAGATAAAGTCTGTAGCGCGAGCATTGACTACACTTTTAAACATAATATTTATGTCATTTCTGTAATAGGTGGTGTTACGGCACATTACGAGACGGAGGTCACCTGTTCTGTCATGATAAAAAGTGATCAGCTGTCCCAAAAAATGATCGCCAGGGGCCATATTGTTATGGGTTTATAGTAGCCGGTAAATATATATATTTCAACAGATAAACAGTAGTTAGTTAGGTATAACATGATATATTTAACATTTACGATGCATTTTGAACCCTAAACAAACTTGATCTGGGATTAAAAGCAATTAAAATAATGCAGTCACAAGGTTACATGGAAAAATGTATAGATTTACTGCATATATACATGAAGATACTGTATAAATGCATATTCTATGCACCTTCAAACTACAGAGTTGTGAAGGGTATACCCTTCTGTACTTGTATGTCATCTGTTCTGGTTAAAGTACTGATTCAAGTTTTTATTCATGTAGGGATAACAAGAGACAGACTGTAAAGTGTTCAAGTTCAAAGTTCTTTCCCCAGAAATGATCTTGGCCAGAGCTGACAGAATGTCATGTGGTACGTTGACAACAGAATATAAACTTATCATTTTTAAAGCTGGCAACTTGGAACATTTTCCACAGAAAAAGTACATAGATTTAAAGTTTGTTGCTGCTTGTTCTTTAAAAAATTTGAAAGAAATTGTCAAAAATATGTGTAAGTCCACAAATACCTGATATATTGTCCAATACCTGGAAAAATGAACTTAAGTGCAGTAATTCAGTACTTGTACTTTCACTTCCCACCACTACAATGTTATAGTGATTTGCATTGTCCTAACTAACTTTATATATGAAAGGTAAAGTCTTTAACTTTTTAATATGACTCTTCTCTCATGTTTTTTCTCTTATCTCTTTGTCTTATGTCCTGATTGATGGAGCCTTGAGCACTTTTATCATGTCTATAGTCAGCTTCATGTGTGCTTGTGTTTGTGTTCATGTTGAATGTAACTGTAGTTTGTAAATGTGGACGTCACCTGAGTGCAAAACAAATCTACCTACGGGTACAAATAAAGGAACCTGAACCTGAATATGTTTGGTGTGAGGATAACAATGTAGAAGCAGAAAAACACTTAAGGAAAGAAAGCTTTTATTTCCAAAATGTGCAAAAACTTCAGACTGCTACATATGAAATATTATGTACACACAGACAAATATCAATGCTGTGATAGTTACTTTTTTTACAGTCCCTCAAGCACAGACAACGCGTCCCATCAGTCCAACAAGGGTGTTGGTCTGCTTTGCAGCAAAGCGAAGTTCAGCTGCTCCTCCCTCCTGCTCTGCTCCTGCTGTCTCAGAATCAGAATCAGAATCAGCTTTATTGCCAAGTACTGTATATTTACAAGTAAACACACAAAGAATTTGACTTGACATTGGGCGCGCACGTTAGGCGCATCCAATGACGCGGCAGCCATGAAGGCGCCTGTCATGCAGTGAGGGTAAAGAGGGGAAGGGGGGGGGGGGGAAACACAATAGGCAGAGAGAAAAAACATAGTTATCAGAATAACGCTCGTATAAGCTCATATAAGCTCAATGAGCCAAATTTTGATTACACAGAAAAAAACCCTCTATGCACATTAGCAGACAATAGATACAATCACACAGCAGAGGGAGGGAGAGCAGTGTGTGTATATTTGCAAGTCATTGTGTAGTGTAAATGTAACAGTTGTTGGTGAGCAGCAGAGGGCGCCTCCTGGCAGTGGATAGATGTTATAATCATGTGACTTATAAACAAGTCCAGAGTTCAGAGTCTATCTCTCTTTTTCTCTTGCTTGCAGAAGGCACATGGGCATTGTCCTTGAGAGTCCAATCCGCTGACGACGACAACTGATTGTTGATTGTATGGGTAGACATAAGAGCCGGTTCTTCCGCTAATCTCAGTCAGGAGGAATGTAAACACGGGGCAAACAAGGTCAAATCAAATCAAATCAGCACAGTGCACTCAGAGAGTAGAATTTTGTCCTCACCCGTGTAATTCTGTGCTTCCATTATATATGCAGGCTTAAACTGTTTTTCCATAGAGAGCACAGGGCTTCAGATGTATTCCTTCACTGAAACACTGTCATTCAGTTCACCGTTTGCCGCTACTTGTGCCCTCCCCAACTGATCGAATTTGATGAAGGAGCTGGCTGGGTCCGCTTGATCCGCTCTCTCACCTTCCTTCAATTTCTGATGCATCAGGGAACTCCACAGCCAAAAATAGAAGTCCTGAGATCATAGCCAATAATATTTCCATAGACGCATGGATTCCAATGTTCATGAGTCTCTCGTAGGTTCCAATTCTTGGGCTCCCCCTTGGCCCAATTCTTGTTGAAAAATAGTGACAATAGCACATTTAAGCCGCTTCCAAATCCATAATTTCCGTTTAGATTAAGATTCAGCAGAAGAAGAGCGACTAAACACAGACAAAAACGCAACATTGCAAAAGCTGGGAATAGGTCAGGAAGGCAGGGGAAGAGGGAAGAAAAATGCGACTGCTCTCTCTCAAGGCAAGACTACGGTCTCATCTGACCGTAGTCAAGAAGGAGGTCCATGTTTGTGTCACACTTCTGTTTCCCTGTTTTAAAGTACAAAAGTAAGCAATATAAAATAACCACACACTGAAAAATGCAGGAATCGTTAATCCAAGATTGAATGTGTCTATTGAACATCCATTTACTGTTAGGGGCATCACAACATTCAATTCAAGTGTATAATTGGTTTAATTCACTCCCTCCTTTGTGTGACTGGGTCATGATCCATCCAGGTGGATGCCCTCAATTTCCCCTATGGGGATCAATAAAGTACACAAAATCAAAATGATCTGAACATAAATTACCTAATCTGGTCTGATTAGAAGAGCAGGAGGAGGACAAGCTTGGAGCTGGTGAAGGTGAGCTGGACACCACAGGTCTGGCTGCTTCTCCCTCATCATCCAGCTGTGATAAATCTATGAAAAAAAAAAAAAGTGTTTTAGTTTGTGCAGTGAACAACTTCAGCCTTCCATTAAATGTGCAGACATAGAAGACAATTTTATTCAATATCAATGTTAGCAAAGCTTACATGTCTGATTATGGAATAGAAGAATAGGAATAGATGAAACTGTAGGTGATCCACCAGGCTAGTGCGCAATAAAGTAAGAGAAAGATTAGATAAAATACGGCTACACAACATACAATTAAACACGAGTGAAATTTTTTTTTCTTTTTCCACAATATCTTTATTGAACCTTTTTTTTTTTTTTACCAAACATGACACAAACAATCAAACACTAACACTAAAGTACTACAAAAAAAAAAATGCACTTAAAAACACCAACAACCACCAACAAAATCAAGTCTTCAACAAGGCTCCTCTGTTTAGTCTAGACAATCCAATACATAAGTATACATATTATGTTCACCAGTTTGGAATTTACAAGGTCCACACACATCATTCACCTTCTTCTTCAAGAGTTATGTTTAAATTTTTTACATAATCAATAAAAGGTCTCCATATATTCTCAAACACAATTTCCTTTGATTTCAGTATATATGTTATTCTTTCTAATGGAAGGTTTGTTAACATCTGTCTTAACCACTGTGTCACATCTGGTCTATGAGTCTTTTTCCACAGTAGTGCAATACATTTTTTGGCATTAAGCAAACTGAGGTCTATGAATGTTCTTTCACTTTTATTAAAGTTATGCTTTTCTGGGTACAGACCCAACAAAAACAGTTTAGGATTCAATATGATTTGTTTTGAGATTATTTTTTCAATTGTTACCCTCACCTCTTCCCAAAACATTCTTATTATTCTACATTCCCATACACAATGAAATAGGGTTCCCTTACCTTCCATGCATTTTGTGCACGTATCTGGTATATTTTTGTTATATCTATTTAACTCCTCCGGTGTAACATACATCCGCATTAACCGTTTGAAATGTATCAATTTAAGACGTACATTTATTGATTTGGTTTGAGCTTCTGTACAAGCCAATTCCCATTGTTCCTCTGAAATTTCAGTTTGCAGATCTTCTTTCCAGTAGTTTAATCTTTTCTGTGAATTTTCACTTGAGGATAGTGTCAATGAGTTATAAAACTCTGAAATAATACCCTTTCTTTTACTATCTTTCGTCAAAATTTTTTCCAAGGATGAATAAATAGGTCGAGTGAGAGCTTTATTTTGATTTGATCGAATAAAGTTTCTAAGTTGAAGATATTTAAAAAAATGTGTTCTATTAAGATTAAATTTGATCCTCAGCTCTTCAAAAGACATTATGTTATCTGCACATGGCAAATATAAATCTTGAATCTTTTGAATCCCTTTTAAATTCCATACTTTAAATACAGCGTCCGCTCTCCCTGGTTTAAAATATTGATTACCCCATATTGGGCTAAATTGTGACAATAACTGTGATTCTTTTAAATAGTTTTTAGCTTCACACCATATTTTGATCACATGCTTTACAAATGGATTTTTAACTTGTTTTTGTAATTTTTTTGCCGAATCTGAGTATATGAATATGGGAAGAGGTAAAGGTAAATTGTATGATTCCATTTCAGTCCAGTGAGGGAGATCATTTAATGAAAAATAATATGTCATAGACCTCAGTTGTGCCGACCAATAATACAACATAAAATTTGGACATTTCAGACCTCCACGATCAAATGGTAAATATAATAAAGACAGACGTAATCTAGCCCTCCTGTTGTTCCATATAAATTCCACTAACTTTTTTTTAATTCTTGAGAATAAATCTAAAGGTGGTGGTAAGGGAATGTATTGAAATAAATAAAGTATTTTAGGTAAAATATTACTTTTAAGTATATTGATTCTCCCAATCATCGACATTGGTAATGACATCCATCTCTGAATTAACTCATTGATATCTGTCATTAAGGCTTCATAGTTGACACTGGCGACTGATTCTAGCTTAGGCACAATTTGAATTCCTAAATATTTAAACTGATTTACAACGTTGAATTGATTTACCTCAGGGTCTGGGTAATTTCTCTGGGTCTCATTTAGCATTAATATTGAAGATTTAGTTTTATTTATTTTATATCCTGATATTTCCCCAAAATTCTTTATTAAATTCAACAAGGTCGGAATTGATTTTTTAAGATTCGACATAAACAAAATTATGTCATCGGCGTACAGGGAGATTTTATGTTCTGTTGGTCCAACTTTAATTCCATATATTTGTGACTGTAAACGTATCGCCATCGCTAAAGGTTCAATTGCCATAGTAAACAGTAAAGGTGAAAGTGGACAGCCTTGTCGACATCCTCTATTGATTTTTATTGATTTTGAAATATTATTTGTTAGGATTTCTGCTGTAGCATTATTGTATATTATCTGAACCCATTTTATGAAATTATTTCCAAGTCCAAACCTTTGTAAGACTTCAAAAAGAAAGGGCCATTCGACTCTATCAAAGGCCTTTTCGGCGTCCAGTGATAGGAGAGCTGTATCCGGTGCTTCTTTATTAAAATAAATAATATTAAATAGTCTTCTTACATTATGGAAGCCTTGTCTTCCCTTTATAAAGCCATTCTGATCTCGATTAATAATATTTCGTAAAATTTCTTGTATTCGTCTTGCTAAAATTTTACAGATTATCTTAAGGTCGGCATTTAATAGGCTTATTGGTCTCATATTTTCACATTTATTAGAGGGCTTACCTGGTTTTGGCAACAGTATAATTAAGGCATTATTCATGTATGATGGTAAATTATTATTTTGAAATGCTTCTAAAACCATTTCCAAAAAAGGTTTTATTAATTTATTCTTAAATTTTTTATAAAGGTCAACTGGAAGACCATCTGGTCCTGCACTTTTTCCTGATTTCATATTATCAATGGCTAGCCCAACTTCTTCTTTACTAATTTTAGACTCCAATATCTCCCTGTTTTCATTTGGAATACACGGTATAGATAGTTCGTTCAAAAACCCATTTAGTTTTGTTAAATCAGATTCATTTTTGGTATCATATAATTTTTCATAGTAATCTCTAAAGGCTCTGTTAATTTCTAAAGGATCTATAACTACCTGTCCGTTACTTATAATACTAGTAATTGGTGTTTTAAATTCTAATTGTTTAATCTGCCATGCCAATAATTTTCCTGCTTTTTCACCTTGTTCATAAAAAGATTGAAACAATCTTAGAAGACTCGAGGCAGCTCTATTCGCTGATTTTTTGTCGTATTCAGCTCTCAAAATCAGTAATTCATTCTCCAACCTTGGATCACTTCCTGCATACACTTTTTCCTGAAGACTTTTTATTTTATGTTCCAATTGGGCTCTCTCCTCTCGAGTCTTCTTAGATTTTGAACCTGTATAACTAATAATATGTCCCCTAATAAAAGCTTTGAAAGCCTCCCACTTTACACATGCTGATGTTTGTGTAGTATTGATGTCAAAGAACTCATCTATCTGTTTTTCTATGTACTTGACAAATTCCTCATCCTGAAGCCATTTATGCTGAAATTGCCATCTACCTGATTCCTTTGTCAATTTCTTATCTACATATATTAGACAGCAGGGTGCATGATCAGAGATCACGATGTTATCATAAAAGCAGTTTTGAATTTTGGACCTTAATTCTGTGGAAATCAAAAAATAATCAATACGTGAGAATGTCTTGTAGGTACTGGAATAACAAGAGTAGGCTTTAACTTGTGGTTTCATTTCTCTCCATATATCTAACAATCTCAATTCTTTCATAAAATGATTAATGGTCATCCTTCATCCATTGTGCGTACAGTCCAGTCCTGTTGATCTATCTATACCGGGATTCAATGTACAATTAAAATCCCCTGCTATTATATGTTGCCCTGTAAGTGATGATAAGATAAGAAATAAATTAGCAAAGAACTTTTGATCATCTATATTGGGACCATATAAGTTCACCAAATTTATATTTTCTAATAGCAAAGAACCTTGAATGATTACATATCTTCCAAATTTGTCTCCAATTACATTTTTCACTTGAAAAGGGACTGATTTATGTATGAGAGTCATAACTCCCCTGGCTCGGGATGAAAATGATGAGGTGAAAACACTTCCTTGCCATCTACTCCTAATTCTTTTTACATCCTCCTCTATTAGATGAGTTTCTTGTAAAAACACAATTTTTGAACCCATGTCTTTTATTTTATTCATAACTTGTTTAAGTTTTTTTAAATTTTGTAGACCTCTGCAATTCCATGAAGTTAAATTAAGATTAACGCTTTGGTTTATGATCAATAGGGAATTTGGGATTACCTTGCAGTGTAAACATGCTCAAACAGAGAGGCAAAAAAATGAGTGGTTGAACATTCATCCTACAAACTACACACAAACAAATTCCCCCTTCCCACACTTGTGGCGAACCCCCCCAAAATCGAAAGAAAAATTCCGTCTCCCGATATAGCCATCGACCGCTCCACACCCACGGGGAACAGCCAAAGCCACTCCTTCTTCATCCTCCCAATCACCCTAACTCTACTGCTTTTAATGACGTAACGTTAACTCTCCTCTGTAGTTTTCCAACTTAACTCCAAAATTTTTAGCAACTTTGTACATCATAGTTGTTTTTTTTTTTGTTTGTTTCGGTTTTTTTTTTTTAATATATAATACAATCTATATTTTGTAAACTTGCTATTTGCTTCAGGTCAGTCAGATACCTGTGCAAATGCTTAATTATTCTACCTTATATTTTGTTCATGCTTATCTCCCACCAGTCTCTTCTTCTTCTTGGATCTTCTTGATGAACTCCTGCGCCTCCTCTGGGGTCTTGAAGATATGGGTTCTGCCCCCATACGTGGTCAACAGTCTCGCAGGATAGATTAGACCATGACGAATCCCAAGGTTGCGCAGCTCCTTACGTACGGGATCAAACTGCTTCCTCAGTTGTTGGATTCCTGTGGCCAAATCTGGGTAGAACCACACCTGCTGGTCCTGGTGTTTAATCTCTCCTTTAGCTCGTGCTGCGTTGAAGATCTTCATCCTGTCTCTGTTGCTGAGAAACTTCATAATTAAGGTCCTCGGTGGTCCCTTATCTCTCCGTGGGCCAATACGGTGCACGCCCTCCAGAATCACCGCCGACCGCAGCTCCGCGCTGCCCAGCGCCTCCGGAATCCACTTTTCCAGAAAGGAACACGAGTCCCGACCTTCGGATTCCTCCGGTAGACCCACCAGCCTCAAGTTGTTCCGTCTCGACCAGGATTCCAAATCCAGGATATTTTCTTCCAGACATTTATTTTTTTTTTCCAAAGTGTGCACCTTTAATTGGAGACAAGTGACGTCATCTTCAGCACTGGCGACACGAAGCTCCATCTGCGCCATTCGTTCTACACAGTCACCCAATTCCTTTCTCATTCCTTCCAACGCTGCCATAATCCCATCAAATCTAGAGGAAAATTCCGCTCTCATTGAATTCATAACCGCCAGCAACGCACCTGTGTCGCTTCCCGCAGATACCGCACCGCTGTTAGCTTCCTCCGCCATATTTGGTGCTTTAACTACTGCGTCACAGACCTGAAAGTCCGTTAATTTGGACTGTTTCTGCGGCTCGCTTTTTCCTCTACCTGGTTTTCCAGCCTTAGGCTTCACCGACATATCCTCGCCCAAACGCTGGGATACGTTCTGTCCCAAATGAGAGTTATTTGCCGATTTTTTTTTTTTTCCCTCCAAAAGCAGAGCAGAGTGAGACGTGTCCGTCTTACGTGGCAGCCATAACCGGAAGTCTCAACACGAGTGAAATTTAAAAAAAACAAATGGCCTAAGATTATGGAAATATTACCAAAATAGTAAAAAAGATGACATTACTAGTGTCTGGTAGAAAAATCTCCCATAACACAACGCAAGGCACCCATTCATACACAGTATTCATACCACAAAAAACGTATTTTGCGCTGGATGTCTTTATAAAAAAAAGTATTCTGTAAGATGCTAAGATTTCTGTTCTACTGTCTCAAACGCGCATTTCTGCCGAGGAGAAACGTTCGTGCTAAAAACAGTTAACTTGTTAGCATCACTAACCGAAAATACTATGGCCACAAAAATGAGTTAAAAAAAAAAAAAAAAAAAAACGCACTTTGGCCGTTACATATCAATACAAGCGGTATACATCTGTCAGCAGA
The DNA here is from genome assembly GCA_020510985.1 of Pholidichthys leucotaenia. NCBI lineage: Eukaryota > Metazoa > Chordata > Actinopteri > Cichliformes > Pholidichthyidae > Pholidichthys > Pholidichthys leucotaenia. The sequence continues at coordinate 34,904,602 of CM035841.1, read as the reverse complement.
GACGACCTGTTCATTTCTTTATGGCGAGGAGAAACGTTTGGTCGTAGTAAAAGTACTGTGAGCTTGTTAGCATCGCTAACCGAAAATACTATAGCCACAAAAATGAGTTAAAAAAAAAAAAAAAAATCCGCCCTTTGGCCGTTATACGTATATCAATACAAGTGGTATACATCTGTCAGCAGAGACGACCTGTTCATTTCTTTATGGCGAGGAGAAACGTTTGGTAGTAGTAAAAGTACTTTCAGCTTGTTAGCATAGCTAACTGAAAATACTATAGCCACAACAGTAACTAGAAAAATATCCGCACTTTGGCCGTTACATATCAATACAAGCGGATATATATGTATACATATATTGGTTAACGTCTGGCATTTTAAAGACAATACACTTACCAGCGTGTTTTAAGCAGTTTGTTGTCCAGACTAATCCACGGCAGTGACAATGGTCCGGCTGGCTGGCCGATCCTCCAAAACAGTTCAGATGAGTGGCCCCCTCCAGCTGATCTTGTACTTCTGCTTATGTCCATAGAGCCAAGAACTATTTCTCCTCTTCTCTCTAAATCTGTTTGGTTTTGGAATCCGTTACTGCTCCGCTGTTTGGAAAGCAACATGGCGGTCAGTAATGTTTTGAAGCTGGTCAGTTAACCACGCCCACGGCTGTAGACCTAACCGACGTAAACTGGTGCTGCCGCTGGCCCAGCTAGGAGTTGGGGCCACGATAGCCCCACTTTTGGGAGCCGGGAACTGGTGCTTAAGTCGGTGGAAACCCAAAGAACTGGTGCTAATGATGCAATAGCTCCAGTTAGGCACTGGAACCGGTTTGGTGGAAAGGAGCCCAGAAGCTCTTCCATTGGTGGCGGTGGCTCTGCAGGAACAAGGCCAAGTGTACGTGGGTCCTCTGGGTGCAGTTGTCTATGTTGCTGCAGCCCTGCATCTGCAGAAAGGTGCTTAGAAAGAATGCGGGCCACAAGGGGTGGAATGTGGTTGTAAGTCTTCTCCTGCTTGATCGCATAGATACTCCAGCGCCTTGTATTCTTTTTATACAGTCTCCTGGTACTGAGAACACAAAGTATTTTAAAATTCATATTACTAATGAATTCATACTGAAAAATGATAACTAAATGAGTGGATGGATGTAACAGAGTATTCAGTAAATATTAACAAAAACAATCGTTTCTGTAAAATTAACAGAAGTTTAAAATTAATAAATCACCCCCCAAAAAAACACATTTTAAATTTATAATCCTAATATTATGGTTTATAGATTATTGTGTAAAATTTTTTGGTGGCACAAAACTTACATTGGCTTGCCGCCAACTGTCTTCCTCACCGGACGGTCCCTGTGCTGGTTATAGTCTAGTGCAGCTAAAAGGGTCCGGGCCTCATATCCAGGTGGGCTAAAGGAGAACCTTTGCTGGCATACATTAGAATGTGATTTTGAAAAGCCTCAAGATCTGCAGTTGATCTGTGAAAACCCATTCATGTTAATGATTGTCCTTTTCTTAATGTTGGCATTAAAGAATTATATTCGTACTCACTTAAAGGTCAGGTACTTGTGGACCATCCGTAACCACCGCTTGTCCATCACAATATGGGTGGGGACCTGGAAAGCCACTGAGCCTTTTTCCAGCCTTTGTTTGGTGGAGCTGTTCTCCAGTGCCTCATGTAGACATTTTCCTTCCACCTATTTGTACTCGTTCACCACATGGATAAGGCCAAGACACAATTTCTAAAAAGGGTTGAAACAAAATATTACGGTTTCCTACTTGAGAAGCCCTGAATCCAGTTCTAAATTCAACTATTACAGGGCTGAAGAAGTCAAGTGACTTCTGGTGTGCACTAAATTTACTTATATAAAAAATAAAAAATAATAATAAATAAATAAATTGTGGCTTATTGATAACAATAACAACTGCATTGCCCATTTTGTCTGAAAAAAAGAAAAATTGCACATAATGGGTGATCTTGGCTGTCCATCGAGCCGATGTTGACCGTCCCTCATGTGTTAAGTCCTCTTCTTGCGTGAGCACAGAGATGGCTGTTTAGGTCTATCCTCGATCGGCAGACACAGCTGCAGTAGGTGCAGGGAAACTGCCCAGGTAATGACACGTTTCTTCGTGCCCGTGCTTCAGCTACATCAGCTCGCCTCTTCTCTTCAAAGTAGTCTCACGCCTGGGTAGTGAGGGTGCACCAGCCTGGCCTGTCGATAGCCCACAGCTCTAATTGTTTGGGAAGGATGCCAACATGTCTGATGTTGAGCTTCACACAGTCTTTGAATCTTTTGCGTGGTCTGCCTTGGTTCCGCTTCCCAGAGCAGAGTTCGCCGTACATGAACTGCTTGGGCAGTCTGTAGCCATCCATCCGGATCACATGACCAACCCATCGGAGCTGGGCTTTCAGAATCATGGCCTCGATGCTGGTCATCTCAGCTCTGTCAGGACCTCAAGGTTTGTGACCCGGTCTTGCCAGTGAATGTTCATGATCATCTGTAGACTTCTCATGTGGAACTTCTCCATCTGCTTCAGGTGTTTTTTGTGCACGGTCCACGTCTCTCATATGTAGAAAAGGCTGGTAAGGACAATGGCCCTGTACACTTTGAGCTTTGTGGACAGCTGGATGTTGTGCTTGTTCAGGACGCGAGTTCGGAGACGACTGAGAGCTTGACTGGCCTTGCAGATTCTGGCATTTATCTCCTTATCCAGGATGCCATCGTTGCTGATGGTGCTGCTGAGGTATTTAAAGTCATCTACCGTCTTCAGTTGAGTACCCTCGATGGAGATAGGGGGGGGTAGGACGGTGGAGGCGAGTGCTGGTTGGAATAGTACCTCTGTCTTTCTGAGGCTGATGGTAAGACCAAAAAGGCGGGAGTCTTCTGCAAACTTATTCACGATGATCTGGAGATCAAACTCCGTGTGTGCCATGAGGGCACAGTCGTCAGCAAAAAGTGCTTCCAAGACAATCATTTCTGCGAACTTGGTCTTAGCTTTCAGTCGACGGAGGTCAAACAGTGAGCCATCAAGTTTGTATCGCAGGTATACCTCAAGGTCCAAGTCCCTGAAGGCATGGTTGAGGACGCAAGAGAAGAAGAGGTTGAAGAGGACCGGGGCCAGAACACATCCCTGCTTGACGCCATTGCTGATATTGAATGGCTCTGATACCTCTCCACCTGAGAGAACCTGCCCAGTCATGTTGTCGTGAAACTGGCGTAAGAGGTTTACAAACTTGTCTGGGCACCCAAGCTTGGATAGGATGATCCAGAGGGCCTCCCTGTTCACCGTGTCGAAGGCCTTAGTCAGGTCAATATAAACCGCATATAAGTCCATGTTTTGTTCTAGACATTTCTCCTGCACTTGGCGGACGGAGAAGATCATGTCCACGGTGCTGCGGTTTGAGCGGAATCCGCACTGTGTTTCTGGCAGGTTCCCTTCAGAGATGTTGTTAATCAGTCGGTTGAGGAGGACCCGGGCCAGTATTTTTCCGGCAATAGATAGAAGGGAGATACCTCGGTAATTGCCGCAGTCCGACTTGCTACCCTTATTCTTGAACAGGGAGACAACAGTGGCATCCTTGAAGTCTTTGGGCAGTTGTTCTTCACCCCAAATGTTGGTGAGGAGGGAATGGAAGATTTCAAGGGCCACAGGACCGGCTGATTTGAATATTTCCATCGGAGGTTTTTGTGGGATCAGATCAAGGGTGTGGGTGTCTATAGTGGAGGGCCTGTTGAGCAGATAGCTGAAGTGCTCTCCTCCATCGCACATTGATGCAGCAGCAGCATCAAGGGTGATACTTTCTTAACAAACTCACTGATGGGCAGAATGGCACTGGTAGCATATTTATTTGTGTTGTTGCAGTAATGCAAGAAATATTGCACCTACCATGAAATTGTCATGCATTGCAACTTTGTTACAGGACCACCAAAAATGATTAATGATATCACGCAGCCACAGAAGCAATCCAGCCTGCCCCTTTGTTTTACCTGCCTGAAGAGTACATACACAAATCCATCTTTTTTTCTTAATTCATTTGTGGATAGTTCAATTCAATTCAGCTTTATTTATATAGTGCCATATCACAACAAAAGTCATCTCATAGCAAGTTAGAATATTGAAATGATTGGCAAGACTTACAGATGAGATCCTTTTAGATTCTTGGCTCCATGCCACATACCAACGCTTTGCTTGACACAAGGAAAAATGCCACAGTCGTAATGACAGAGATTGCATTTTGAATTACATCACTAATTAAAATACTCAGCTAGAGAATTTTAATACCTACGTACCCACGAGTGCCGAGATCTGTGAATGGGCATCGCTGCACAATTCAACCACCTTCACTTCTGTGAGGAGTTGGGTCATGGTGTCCACAAAGGCCGCCTTCTCCATTACAACGGAGTTGTGGTCCGTCTGACGCTTGTCAACAGTCCAAACTGAAATTATGTCTTTGCTTTCATGGTCCATAGCCGTGTCTGTGCAGTACTGAGCACAGTGACCGGGGCTGTCCATCCTCCCATCAGCTATAGACACAGATTGAAATTAAATAGCTGTGAATTTATTGAAAAAATTTAATAAATCAGCCTCGTTCCCCGGGCTTATCATGATTCAGGGGAGGTCTTCAGCAAGTCGAGAGCGCTGTCGCTTCCACCTCATTGCTCTTATGACTGTGCTGTGGACCTCATCCCTGGGGCGAAGCTGCCATCCGGTTGGCTCTACAGTATTTGTGGGCCGGAGAGGGAGGCTATGGAGAAGTATGTTTTTCGGCCATCTTCGGCCCCTCTCGGGGCTGGATTCTTCTTTGTCGGCAAGAAGGATGACTCACTGCGCCTGTGAGCTCAATGCTATAACACTTAAGGACAAGTATCCCCTGCCCTTGATGAATTCCGCATTTGAGCTCCTTCAGTGCTCATGGGTGTTAACCAAATTAGAGCTATGCAACGTGTACCATCTCATTCGCATTCGTGAGGGGGATGAGTTGAAGACAGCGTTTAAAACACACTTCGGGCAATTCGAGTATTTGGTGATGCTGTTTGGGCTCACCAACGCCCCTGCTGTCTTCCAACGGTTAATTAACGACGTCCTTCGCGATATGCTCTACCAATTCGTGTTCGTCTATTTGGATGACATTTTGATTTTTCTCCTGATCGCCAGAGGAACATGAGGTCCATGTAAGGGCCATTTTACAACAGCTCCTGGAGAACCAGCTCTACGTTAAGACCGAGAAATGCGAGTTCTCCACAACATCTACTTCCTTCTTGGGCTTCATAGTAGATGAAGGGAGACTGATTGCCGACCCGGCCAAGGTGAGGGCAGTGCTCGATTGGCTGACACCTCACTTCCGTAGGGAGCTTCAACGATTCCTCGGGTTTGCAAACTTTTATCGCAGGTTCATCAGGAACTATAGTGGGGTCGCACTGCTCTTAATGCAGCTGAGCTCTGTTAAGGTCCCCTTTTGGTGGACTGAGGCAGTGGAGCAGGCCTTTTCCAAATTAAAAAGCCTTTTCATTGACACACCAATCTTGGCCTAGGTCGACACGCAGCTCCAGTTCATCCTTGAGGTGGACGGTTCTGATTCGGGGGTGGGCGCTGTTCTCTTGCAGCGCACATTTTATTATCTTCTGTAATATCAGACTGGTTTTTAAATGTCTATACAATCTTGTTTCACCTCCTTTTTCTGGTTTGGTGGCTAGACGCCCGAGCTCTAGCAGAGCAAGCACACGAGCGTCCATCAACGGTGACTGCATTGTCACCATGTCTAGAACTTCATTTGGTCAGTCTGCTTTCTTCATAAAAGGGGCAAACTTATGGAACTCTCTGCCAACTCACTTAAAATTGGAGACAAATGCCAACCTCTTCAACAGAGGCGTTAAAGATTGGCTAAAATCCCACCAGCAATATGTGCATGTCTAGTCTGACCATCTTTTATCATGTTTAAAGGCCAAATGTCACGTAATTTTTTTTTCTAAATGACAACGAATTTAGATAAAATACACATAGCTTAAACCAAATATTCATACCGGAGACCATATCACCCACCTGTATTTACATAATTGCACAAAATACACCAGGTGAAGGCCCCACCTTGCTTGCTGGCTTGTGACAGCCAGTCCAGACCACGCCCATGTTTTTGACATCACCAGTTGTACCCTGGCTGCCCTGCCTATCCACATTCACACTTATCAACATTGGACAATCATGACGGAAAGTGACAGCGATTGTGAACAAATTAGTTTAGTTTTGTCTTTTTTTTTTTTGTCTTTTTTTTTTGTCAGTGGTTCAGACAGTGACAGAGGCATAGAACCTTACAGGTTCGAGCCGTCCGAGACGGAATCAGATGCTTTGTCTGATGACAACAGTTCCAACGATGACCAGAGAGCAGAACCAGTGGAAAATGTCATTGAACTGGACATTAATCGCCTCCAGAATTGCGAAGCCGAAGGGGGTCTGTCGAGGGCGCCCCATAAATATTGATTTTTCGGAAGCCATTATTATTACAGTGGAGGAGAGCCGCTGCTGTCAAGAAATTGACCAGATCAATATGAAAATGGAGGCGCATACCTGTCAAGTGAGACGTTTTCGCCGTATTTTGGTGCCAAGCGCGGCTGTGGGAGACGGCGGAGTGGTGGGGGACACTTTTCTGGGAAATGTTTTAAATGTAGTTCGTGTTGTTATTGTCAAATATTTTAAGGAAAATACGGGGAAAATGCAATTTTAGCAAAAACGGGCGTATTGCCATTTCTGTACGCCCAAAAGAAAAATATACGGGAAAAAAAATTGAGTGTGTTGAGGAACACGTCCTGTGTGTGATCCCCCACAGCTGGTGCTGGCAGATGGCTCAGCCTGAGCTATTCGCACTACAGTGTGGACTCAATCAGTCTGATGGCCGCGGCGGGCGGATGGCTCAGTGGGAGCTATTATCACTACAATGAGAAGTGTGGAGTCAATCATTAGTCTGATTGTCAGGGCGGGCTGATCGCTCAGCGTGAGCTATTCTCACTACAACGAGAAGTCATTAGGACAATGGTTTAACACGTTCAGCTGTGTAGCGGTTGCGGAACAGAGAGATCGCCTTACAAATACAGAATTCTGCTTTTTTTTTTTTTTTATTTTGCGCCGGACGCTGAGTTGTGTTGTTATTGTCAAATATCCATGAATCCTTAAAATATTTGACAATAACAACACGAGTTGCATTTGGGGCATTTCCCAGAGAGGTGTCCCTTGTTGCTCCGCCGTCCCTTATAGCCGCTTTTTACGGTGTTGAAGTACGGCGAAAACGTCTCACTTGACAGGTATGAAAACATTTCCCAGAGAAGTGTCCCTTATTACCCAGCTGTCCCTGATAGTCCCGTTTTAAGGTATGGGTGAAATATCCAATTTTTTCTTTCTTGTTGCTCACTTCAACCTTCCAGTCTCCATATAAACAATCAATTGAAATACCCCAAGCATCAAACTCGGGTACAGTCGATTTCGTCACTTCCGCCTTCTTCCCCAGGTGATTCCAGGGGCCGTGTCAGGCCAAGCGCGGCAGTTTTAAATTAACGAATATTCCGTTGTTACTGAAGCATATGCACCAAGACCCGAACGGATCGGTCCCCTTTTATATCTAGTTTCAAGATATTTCAAGTACCCTGTTACGTGACATTTGGCCTTTAATGTTGCAGCATTGCACCGAGACAAATTCCTAGTTTGTGTACTACATGAACAATGGCAATAAATCTGATTCTGATTCTTAATTGTTGTTTGTTGTGATCATGGATCTCTTCCTCTATTTATAATTTGTAATGTATTTGTAATTTTAATTAGCTTATAAGTTTTGTATGTATAGGCAAATTTATGACCTATATAAGCCACGTATGGACTGGTGTTGAGAATTAGCACTTGTGCTATATACATCTATGCAAAACATCTGGTCTCTCCTTGTGATTGTACTAATGTTATTTGTTATGTCCATATTAAATAAAGAATAAAATAAAGATAATAAAATAAATAAATCCTCCGATCAGAAGCTCTATCTGTGCGCGTATTTCTCTAGTCGGCTTACGCCGGCCGAGAGGAATTACGACGTAGGGGACAGAGAGCTGTTTGCCATTAAGTTGGCATTAGAGGAATGGAGACATTGGTTAGAGGGGGCTATTCACCCCATTGCCGTGTGGACCAATCACAAGAACCTCGAGTACTTGCGGTCGGCCAGCCAACTTAACACCATGCAGGCTCGCTGGGCTTTATTTTTCCAGCGATTTAATTTTACCATCACTTACCAGCCTGGCTTTCGGAATACCAAACCGGACGCGCTATCCCACCAGTTTGATTCTGAGGAGGTAGCACCCCCTTCCCACCCCCAATCCATTCTTCCCCCCTCATGCTTCCTTGGTGCCGTCACGTGGGATATCGAGCATAGGGTCTGTCAGGCCCAGTCTTGGGAGCCTGTGCCAGCAGGGTACCCCCCGGATAGCCTGTAAGTTCCTGCTGCCCTCCGCAGTGACATCATCTAGTGGGGTCACACCAGCCATTTCGCCTGTCATCCTGGTATCACCTGCACGATGGATCCGGTTCGGCGGGAGTTCTGGTGGGACGTGCGGGAGTACGTGCGGGCCTGTCAGACGCAAGTCCAATTCCCCCCCCGTCTGGACTCCTCCATCCCCTCACCGTCCCTGGTTGGCCATGGTCCCACATCGCCGTAGACTTTGTCTCTGGACTTCCCCTCTCCCACGGTAAAACTGTGATATTGACCATCATGGACCATTTCTCCAAGGCTGTCTACTTAGTGGCACTTCCCAAACTCCCTTCAGCCTTGGAGACGGCCGCCCTGCTGACAGATCACGTGATTCGACTCCATGGCATCTCAGTGGACATCGTGTCTGACCCGGGCCCGCAGTTTACATCGCAGGTCTGGAGGGCCTTCTGCTGCACCCTAGGAATAACAGTGAGCCTCTCCTCTGGGAACCACCCCCAGAGCAACGGGCAGGCAGAGTGTGCCAATCAGTCCTTGGAGGCCACCCTGCAGTGTGTGACAGCCAAGCACCCCTCATTGTGGAGTTCACACCTGACCTGGGTGGAGTATTTTATGAACACGGCTGTTTCCACATCTACAGGGCTTACCCCTTTTGATGCGTCATTGGGGTACATGTCTCCGCTCCTGCCCATGACCGAGAGGGAGGTCGCAGTTCCCTCTGTAGGGGCTCAGGCTCGCCGCTGCAGGCGCATCTGGAGATTTATGCACGCCACCCCTACACGCTCTGTGGAGCACAACCGGGCTTCGGCGGATAAACATCAGATGCCCGCACCCAAGTACACCGTTGAACAGCAGGTCTGGTTGGTGGCCAGTCAGGTACAGTTTAAGACTACGTCAAAGAAGCTGTCTCCATGCTTCACCGGGCCCCTCCCGATCTCCAGAATTATCAACAACGCCTCGGTTCGGCTGAGACTCCCACCTGCCCTCCGCATGAACTCGACCTTTCATGTCTCGCACATCAAGCCCCTCTCGCTGAGTCCTCTCTGTCCCCCCTCCCGAAACCACCACCTCCTCCCCGGATCATTGACGGCCACGCCGCCCACACAATCCACCGGATCTTAGATGTTCAGCATCGGGGCCAGGGTCTCCAGTATATGGTGGATTGGGAGGGCTACAGCCCTGAGGAGCGATCCTGGGTTCCTACGACCCGAATCTTGGATAAAGAGATGCTCCGGTCCTACCATCAAGCTCATCCTGACAAGCTTTGTGGACCGCCAGGAGGCGCACCTAGAAGGGGGGGCCCTGTCATGGCCGGTGAGAGTGCGCCCCCTCCTTCCCGTTCATCTCTCCACTGCTCATCATCACACCTGAGGGAGAGGACACACCTTTGTCCTCTTATCAGCCAGCGTACTTAAGGAGGCATCCTTCCATGACTCAACGCTGGCTCGTCTGGGTATACTGCCGTGAACAGACAGCAAGTCATTACAACACCGATCAAGAAGTTATTAACCTGTGTGTTTTTTCTCCATTGTGCAGGTTGCTGCCATCATCCAGGTGTGTCTTTGAGGGCTGTGTGCGCTCTCCTGCCATAACTTTTCCCACGACTGTGACCTCAACCTAGTCAGGCTCCACCAGCAGTCCCCTGCCCTGCTGGTTCGTCTATTACCCGCTGGAGTCCTGCCGGCGCTCCCTCGGAGCCCATATAAGTAGTAATTTGGCTTGCCCATTTTCCCTATCTCCATTCTTCTGCTTACAGCTGTCGTTCTCTCTCCACAGGCCCATTCTTCTGGCAAGTGACTGTTCTGTAGCAGTGCGGTTTTTGCTGTTCAATAAAACATTCACACATGTGTACTGTTTGATTGTCTCTTTGTTGCTGCACCTTTCACATGGGTTGTATTTAGGGAAAAGAGCAGTTGGAGTAAATAAGTGTTAACTTCTTCCATCTCTCTTTCAAGCACCGTCACGTCGTCGTCACGTCGGCATCCGTCGGTCTATGATGACCATGGAAGAGAATCTTAAACGTCTACTTTGCTGGAACAGCACCGCCTGTGGCTGAACAGGCCGATGCATGAATGGCAGTCCCTGTCACACAGGTCGCGTGTAAGGCCCTAAGGCCCTAACTGCCCTAAGGCAGTTCTATGTTGTGCTCGACATCGTTCTGGCAGCTCCTGCAATGGTGCTGGTGCCAAACTGTAGCAGCCCTGCTGTTCCTTTGGATTCATCAGTGACGTGGAGGGGGGGGACATGCTGCATGGGCAACATCTTGTCCTCCATATCTTCCTGCCCAGGCTTGAATCCTACCAACGCCCAACGCTGGAAGGTAGAACACCGGATCACTGGAGAGGACACTCCAGCTTCGCCTTTGGCGTAGACAAAACACGGGGAATGACAGTTACCGGTTATAAGCCACCGCTCAATTGGCGTAGAGCGCAGCGCCAGGGGTTGTTCCCGACGGTGGGAGGGATCATCGGATCTCACTGGACAGCTACCGCCCGCCTCAAGCTGGGCAGCCCCCAGCCAATAAGGTGTTGTCCCGCCACAGCTTGCTTTCCTCATTGGGTGCATGGGGATGAGGAGAAATCCGAACAGCAGGCTGAGAACCTTCGCACCAGGCAAGACAATAAAACAAAAGAGACCAACTCTAAAACTGGGAACTTGGAACGTCCGCACTATGATGACAGGACTCGCTGCTAACCTCAAGGACATCAACGACACCAGGAAGAGCTTGAAGTACAAGGTTGTTGAAAATCTGTCAGTAACTGTGGATGATTTATTTGAATGTATTACAATAGAAATCTGTCTGGACAATGTGAAGAATGTAGTAGTGAGCTGCGTATATAGAACACCTGGATCAAACATTGACTTATTTAAGGACTGGATGGAAAAAATGTATGCAAAACTAACTCATAAAGGTATGTTCATCTGTGGGGATTTCAATATAGATCTGATGAATTCAAAACAACATAGTTTGACAGAAGAATTTATCAACACAATGTACAGTATGGGCTTACATCCAACAATTACCGGACCTAGCAGAATCACGTCCCACAGTGCCACACTAATAGATAACATATTCACAAACATTATGGAAAATAATATCAGGAGTGGGCTTTTGTGGTCACTGATATCATTCATTATTGAATGATATCAGTGACCACCTGCCGATTTTTGTTGTCTATCAATGTGATTATAGGAAGAAAAAGCATATCAAAAATATTAAATATAAAAGAATAAGAACCGAAGAATCAATGTATTTACTGACAAAGGAATTATTAATACAAGATTGGAAGATAGTTTATGATGAAAATGACATAAATAAAGCATATGATAATTTTTTACAAATATTTCAATCATTGTACAATAAAAACTGTCCTATAAAACAATACAGTGACAGACAACAACAAAAAAAAATATTCCTTGGGTCACCAAGGGGTTAATAAATGCATGTAAAAAGAAGAATACATTATATAAACAATTCATTAAATGCAGAATGGTGGAAGCTGAGATCAAATATAAAAGATATAAAAATAAGCTTACTAATATAATGAGGACCTGTAAGAAAGAATATTACAACAGAATATTAGAGGATAACAAAAATAACTTAAGAGGAATATGGCAAGTACTCAATGGGATTATTAGTAATCGTCCTAAGAATGCAAATTATCCAGAATATTTTATTGAAAATGGCAATTTGATAAATAATATGGAAGATGTGGTCAGTGGTTTCAATAAATTTTTTGTAAATGTTGGTCCTGAATTAGCAAAATCAATAGTGACACCAGAAACAAACTACAGTGGTTCTGTAAATGAAATGGAAGATAGAAATCCAAACACAATCTTTTTGGGTGCAGTTACTGAAAAGGAAATTATCGAGACTGTGAGTAAATTTAAGAACAAAAATTCAAAGGACTGGAATGAAATTGACATGACAATAATGAAAAAAGTAATTGAAGGAATTGTTAAGCCACTCACCCACATCTGTAACCTGTCATTTCAAACTGGTACATTTCCAGACAAAATGAAAATACCAAAAGTAATACCTCTATACAAAACAGGAGACAGTCATCGCTTCACAAATTACAGGCCAGTCTCTTTACTTTCACAATTCTCCAAAATACTTGAAAAAATCTTCACTAAGAGACTGGATGATTTCACTGAAAACACATCCTCCTTACAGATAGCCAGTATGGTTTTAGAGCAGATAAATCTACATCTTTGGCACTGATCGAACTTATAGAAGAAATTACTAGTTGTATAGATAAAAAAAGGTTGCTGTAGGAGTATTTATAGATTTAAAGAAAGCTTTTGACACCATTGACCACAGAATACTACTAAGGAAACTGGAAAGGTATGGGATAAGAGGGGTAGGACTGAGTTGGGTGGAAAGTTATTTAAGTAACAGACAACAATTTGTACAAATTGGTGAGCACAAATCACCCTTCATGAACATCACTTGTGGTGTGCCCCAGGGGTCAGTTTTGGGACCCAAACTCTTTATTTTGTATATAAATGACATATGCCAAGTATCAAAAATTCTGAAATTTATTTTGTTTGCGGATGACACAAATATCCTTTGCACTGGTGAGAATTTGCAGCAGGTTTTAGAGGTGGTCACAACTGAAATGGAAAAATTAACGCAGTGGTTCAACAAAAATAAATTATCTCTAAATCTAAAAAAAACAAAGATTATGTTGTTTGGAAATTATAAAATAAATCATGAAATAATGGTAACGATAGATGATACCAGAATAGAAACAGTACAGGAAAATAAGTTTCTGGGGGTGACGCTAGACAATAAAATCTGCTGGAAACCTCACATCAGTCACATCCGGGCCAAGTTAGCAAAATGTATAGGCATACTGGGGAAGACAAGACACATCTTGGACTATAAATCACTGGTCTTATTGTACAATTCACTGTTTTTACCTTATCTTAACTATTGTGTAGAAGTCTGGGGAAACACCTACAAGACCAACCTACAGTCAATATGCACATTACAAAAAAGAGCTATAAGGATAATAAACAATGTAGGATATAGAGACCACACCAATTCATTGTTTTTAAAGTCACATGTCATAAAGTTCATCGATTTAGTTAAATTTAAGACAGCACAAGTAATGTACAGGGCAATTAATAATCAACTCCCAACTAATATACAAAAAATATTTTAAAAAAGAGACAATGAACATAATTTGAGAGGAGACTTAAACTTTACAAAACCCAAGATACGAACAACCAAGAAAAGTATGTGCATATCTGTCTGTGGGGTGGGTTTGTGGAACAGTCTGGAGCCGGAACTGAAACTATGTACAAACAAAAATCAATTCAAAAAGAGGTATAAACACCATTTGCTGAAAGGATATATGTTACAAGGGTAGTATTTATATGTACGATTCATTATGTTCACTCTGGGACATTATGGGACACTATGGAATGGTGGGTGGGACAGCACTGTGTATATCTGTGTTGTTTGAGGCTGGTTTTGATGTATGGACATCAATGTATGTTAGGATGGATGGGTGTTAATGTTGATTTGTAAAAAATACAGTAAATTGTTTACTTGGGGTCTTAAAGGTGGTAATTTGTATAAAATTCACATGGGTGTATTTATGGAAAAGAGGAGATGGAATTAATAAGTGTTCACTTCTTCCATCTCCCTTTCGAACAGTGTATACTGTTACTTTATTGCATTTGCCATTTGTTTGTTTTTGTTATATATATATATATATTTTTTTTTTTTTGTTCAAAATAAACTATCTATCTATCAAGACTGCCATCATCAATAATGAGCTGAAGAGACTGGGAGTGGATATCGCCACTGTCCAGGAAACACGGTTGGCTGACGCAGGCACACTGAGAGAGAAGGACTACACGTTCTACTGGCAGGGAAAGGGCAGTGACAAACACAGGGAACACGGAGTGGGCTTCGCAGTGAAGAACACCTTGCTGAAGATGGTGGAACCGGGCAGCACTGGCTCTGCACGACTCCTCGCCCTCCGCCTGAACACCACTCAAGGCCCAGTCACTCTTGTCAGTGTGTATGCCCCAACACTGACAGCCACACCGGAGGCAAAAGACGAGTTCTACGAAAATCTCGCAACAACTGTCAGGATCATCCCCAACTCTGAACAACTCATTCTCCTTGGAGACTTCAATGCCAGAGTGGGTGCTGACTATGACTCCTGGCCCTCCTTTCTTGGACCTTTTGGCGTGGGCAGAATGAACGACAACGGACAGCGGCTGCTCGAGTTCTGCACATATCACGATCTGTGCATCACAAACTCGTTCTTCAAGACCAAGCCCCAGCACAAGGTTTCCTGGCAACATCCGCGCTCAAAGCACTGGCACCAGCTGGACTTGATCCTGACCAGGCGCACCTCACTGAAAAATGTGCTAATCACCCGTTCGTTCCAGAGTGCAGATTGCGACACAGACCATTGATTGGTGTGTTGCAGGGTCAAGCTGCAGCTGAAGAAATTCCATCATGCTAGACAGCCTGGAAAGGCACGGATTGACACCAGCAAGGTGGCTCAACCAGAACTTGTTGAGCAGTTTGCCTCCACCTTTGAGAAGGAACTTGGTGTACCACAAGAAGGAGAATCTGCAAAGCAGAAGTGGGAAGAGCTGCGAAACACCATCCACCGCACAGCCTTGGCTACCTTTGGGAGTCACAGGACTGGTTTGATGCCAGGTTGACTGAGATGACCCCCGTCATTGAAGCCAAGCGCTCAGCACTTGCTGAGTACAAGAAGTACCCAAACGAGAAGAATCTCCAGATTCTCAGGGCTGCGAGAAGCAAAGTTCAGCAGCCTGCTCGGCACTGTGCCAACAAGTACTGGACTCAGCTCAGCCAAGACATTCAAACCGCTGCCATAACAGGGAACATCCGTGGTATGTACGATGGCATCAAGAAGGCACTTGGTCCGGCTCAGAGCAAGACGGCCCCCCTCAAATCCTCCACTGGGGAGATGATCACAGAAAAGAACAAGCAGATGGAGAGATGGGTGGAACACTACTCCGACCTTTACTCCAGACAGAACACCGTGACACCGTCAGCCCTTGATGCCATCGACTGCCTGCCATCCATGGACGAACTTGATGCTGAGCCAACCATCGACGAACTCAGCAAGGCGATTGATAGCTTGGCCGCTGGCAAGGCACCCGGCAACGACGGCATACCCCCCGACCTGATCAAGCACTGCAAGACCGCCCTACTGCTGCCATTGCATGACGTCCTCTGCCAGTGTTGGAAGGAAGGTGCCGTACCACAGGACATGAGGGACGCCAAGATCATCACCCTCTACAAAAACAAAGGGGAGAGAAATGACTGCAACAACTACAGGGGCATCTCCCTCCTCAGCGTTGTTGGCAAAGTCTACGCACGAGTTGTTCTCGTTCGTCTACAGAAGCTTGTCGAACGTGTCTACCCCGAGACTCAGTGTGGCTTCCTCGCTGAGCGATCGACGGTAGACATGATATTCTCCATCCGCCAACTGCAGGAGAAATGCAGAGAACAGAACATGCCCCTGTACGTCGCCTTCATCGACCTCACCAAAGTGTTCGATCTGGTCAGCAGAGAGGGCCTTTTCAAGATCCTACCAAAGATAGGATGCCCACCAAAGTTGCAAAGCCTCATCGAATTGTTTCACACCAACATGCAGGGGATAGTGCAGCATGATGGCAACGTCTCAGAGCCATTCAACATACGCAGCAGTGAAACAGGGCTGTGTACTTGCAACAACCCTCTTTGGGATTTTCTTTGCTATGCTCCTGAGGCATGCCTTCAGCACAGCAACAGAGGGAATCTACCTGCACACAAGATCTGACGGCAGGCTTTTCAACCTCGCCCGCCTGAAAGCCACAACCAAAGTACGCGAGGCTCTAATCAGAGATATGCTGTTTGCAGACGACGCTGCAGTCGCAACCCACACACAGCAGGAGCTTCAGACCCTGATGGACCGCTTCTCCCAGGCATGCAAGGACTTCGGGCTTACCATCAGCCTGAAGAAGACTAACGTCTTGGCGCAAGGCACAGAAGCACCACCAACCATCACCATCGACGACTACGAGCTGGAGGTCGTGAATCAGTTCACGTATCTGGGGTCCACGATCAGCAACAACCTCTCCCTTGATGCAGAGATCAACAAGAGGATTGGAAAATCAGCCTTCACACTCGCTCGCCTCACCACACGAGTGTGGGAGAATCCCAAACTCTCTGTCAAGATGAAGATGGCAGTGTACAACGCCTGCGTCATCAGCACACAGCTCTATGGGAGTGAGATGTGGACAACATACGCCCGGCAGGAAAAGAGACTGAACTCCTTCCACTTGCGCTGCATTCGCCACATCCTGGACATATCCTGGCAGGACAAAGTGCCCAACACAGAAGTTCTGTCCCGCACCGGCCTTCCCTCCATGTTCACTCTACTTAGGCAGCGCAGGCTCCGCTGGCTAGGCCATGTTCACCGTATGGAGGATGGCAGAATCCCCAAAGACGTCCTCTACGGAGAACTGGCGACTGGCAGGAGAGACGTTGGCCGCCCACAGCTGCGCTTTAGAGACGTCTCTCTTCACAGGCGCATTCTTCTGGCGAGTGACTGTTCTGTAGCAGTGCGGTTTTTGCTATTCAATAAAACATTCACACATGTGTACTGTTTGATTGTCTCTTTGTTGCTGCACCTTTCACATGGGTTGTATTTAGGGAAAAGAGGAGCTGGAGTAAATTAGTGTTAACTTCTTCCTTCTCTCTTTCGAGCACTGTATAACTGTCACTTTTATTGCACTTGTCATTTGTTTTGTTTTTTGCTTTTTTGTTCGAAATAAAGTATCTATCAATTTTTCTCTTGTGTTTGAAAGAGCTTGGATCATTATTACGCATCATTACGCTGAGGCACTATTGCTATTGTGCCCTGCATGAGAATTAGGCCAGAGTTGAATATACTGGGACAGTATAAGACTGTTGAAAATTTATTATTTCTTAATAAAAATTGATAAGTAGTAAAAGCACACGAAGTAACACAGACACATTCACTGGAGTCACCCCAGTTTTATTATTTCTCTTTTCCCTTATGATCATTGACATTTCTTAAAAGACAGCACATTTATTTAAATTGAAAAATACACATTGTAAAAATCTGCATGCTAATAATTTATTTTTATTTGCACAGTAAAGTGTCTGTTGTGTTTCAAAGAGCTTCGATACAACAGTAACACATCATTATGCTGAAGCACTATTGTGCCCTGCAGGACAATAAAGACAGAAGAATGTACTGAGAGACAGTATGACTGTTGGGAAGTTATTTCTTAACAAAATGGATAAGAAGCACAAGCGCATTCACTGTAGTCACCTCAGTTTTATTATTTTTCTGCCTTATGATCATTTTTATTTCTTAAAAGACGGCACATTTATTGAAATTGAAAAAATACACATTAAACGAACAATACCCTTGACCCTTGTAAAAATCAGCATGTTGTATATATTTTGTCCACTAGATGGCCTGGTAAAGAAAATGAAGTCACGCATGGGACCTTTTCTGTGAACCATTTTGATGGAAGGTGTCAAGTCCTCCAGAAAACCTCATTTGGCCATCACTATCAATAGCTGAACCGATGCTTATTCTGGTCTTGCTCCTTTGTTTATCCTTTATTACTTGAGAAAGATAAGGGAATGACTTTTTACTTGCAGAAGCAGCCATGGTAGCGTACTAATCATTGATTGGCAACACTAGTGCTCCGGAAAAGCAATAGCACGTGACATCCAAAAATTAATTGTTATTGGATAAGGAAAACTCACGGAACACTTCTTTGTCATCAGAAATTTTCTGGAATGTAAATATTTATATGATTTACGACCCGTAAGAAATTACAAAATGTTTTTTTTTTCATCAATATTCTTATTTTTTGAAGAACATTAGGACTTACATTGTGCAAGTTTCTAAACACTTTCTTGATGTATTTTTTTTTTTTTTTAAATCTTTTGTCATAAAATTCTTCTAAATTTCACCTTTAGCATCATTCAATGGAATTTAGCTGTTGTCATGATATTCTGTTAATGTTTGTATTTGCTGTTGCACAAGAGTTTTTCTGTACAGTTCAGTTCAATTCAACTTTATTTATATAGTGCCATTTCACAACAACAGCCATCTCATAGCACTTTCAACTGTAGGGAAAAACCTCACAATTGCAGAATTGCCCAGCAACAGGTGATCCCCTGTGAGCAAGCACTTGGTGACGGTGGAGAGGAAAATCTCCCTTTTAGCAAGAAGAATCCTCCAGCAGAACCAGGGTCAGGGAGGGGCACGTTCTTCAATTAATATATCACAGGCGTGGTGGCATACTTCCAAGGGCAGCAGGCCACCACACGGAAATATTAGCAGAGGAGACCCTGCCCTATCATCTGCTTTCTCTAGATCCACCAAGACACAGTGCATCTCCTTCTGACCTTCTCTATACTTCGCCATCAATACTCTGAGAGCAAACATTGCATCTGTAGTACTTTCTTGGCATGAAACCGTACTGCTGCTCATTGATTGTCACCTCTCCTCTTAACCTGGCTTCAACAACTCTTTGCCATATCTTCATAGTGTGGCTGATCTGCTTTATGCCTCTGCAGTTACTACAGCTCTGAGCATCATATTTGTTCTTGAAAATTTATACCCAAACACTCTTCCACTCCTCAGACATCTCTCCAAGATTGTGTTAAACATTCTGGTTTAAAAAGTCCACTGCCATCTGTCCTAAACATCTCCATACCTCCAAAGGTATGTGATCTGGACCAACCACCTTTTCATTCTTCAGCCTCTTCAAAGCTGCCCTCACTTCTGCCTTGCTAATCCTCAGGACTTACTTGTTCACAATCTTTCCTTCATCCATCCTCCTCTCTCTCTCGTTTACTTTATTCATCAGCTCTTCAAAGTACTCCTTCCACCTTCTCAACACACTCAAATCATTTGTTAGTACATTGCCATTTCTGTCCTTAATCAACCTAACCTGCTGCACATCTTTTCCAGCTTGATCTCTCTGTCTAGCCAATCGAAACAAGTCCCTTTCTCCTTCCTTAGTGTTTAGCCTCTCATACAACTCACTATATGCCTTCTTTGCCTTTGCTACCTCTCTCTTTGCCATCTGCCTAGATTCCAAATACTCCTGTCTACTTTATTCATCTTCCTGACTATCCAGCTTATTTTTTTGCTAACCTCTTCCTTTGAATACTTTACTGTACCTCCTCATTCCACCACCAAGTCTCCTTGTCTTCCTTCCTCTGTCCACTGGATACACCACATACCTTTTACCCATTTCCCTGAATACTTCAGCTGCACTTTCCCAGTCATCTGGTAATTCTTCCCAGCCACCCAGAGCCTGTATCAACTCCTTCCTGATCTCTGTGCAACCTTCTTCCTTCTGTAACTTCCCCCACTTAATCTTTGGCTCTGCCTTCATTCTCTTCCTCTTCTTGCCTTCCAAAGTCATCCTACAGACTACCATCCGATGCGGTCTAGCTACATTCTCCCCTGCCACCACCTTACAGTCTCCTATCGCTTTCAGATTTTTCTTTCTGCATATGTAGTCCACCTGTGTGCACCTTCCTCCACTCTCGTAAGTCACCCAATGTTCCGCTAGGTTGTTCCACTCTCTTCTTATAAAGTATGGGTTGTTATTTGGGTTGTTACATGTCTGATGTATTTCCTCATCAGTATGAAACTTTTCTCATGAATTCCTGACTTTTATCTTATAAATTCCCATTTTTTTGTTGTAGTTTTGCACTTGTTTCAGGTTAAGCAACAGCCCGTCTAAATGTCTGTGCACGTCCCTGCTGTTCTTGGGAGGAAAACTAAAAAGACGACAACTATAATTGTGATTGGCTGTTGTTACCAGATGCTGCATTCACTTGCATTAATTAATCTGAATTAATGGTGAGAATTTAGGTTTAAAATCAGCTGAAAGTGCTCCGTGGTAACTAGGGATACAAGTTATCAAAAATTCATTAATCAAGATTTAATTCACTTTATCAATGGATTAACAATTAATTGCTAAGCAGCAGTCTTCCTGAGAATCTGAATTCACCTCAGTACAATACGGTCTGTCTATAACGTAAACAACTAAATACTGTTTTTGATGTACCAAATAAAACATGAGCATCACATTTGTCAGTGATTTACTGCCACATTTGCAGTTTTTTTTGTGTGTGTGTGTGTCTGTACTATGTGCTGGTGCATCTCGTTAAATTAATTATCTCTTATACCTGCCCGGTGGATCATAGTGAAGAATGCATCTATTTTCTGATTGTTGCAGGAACGGTTTGTTGAGAACGTTTAGCTGGTCGGTGTTGGTGGTTCAGCTCCTGTTCTGCTCCTCATGGATGAATAGCCGATGGAGCTCTGTGGAGACCTGCCATTGATGGTCTGTGCTGAGTGCTGGAGAATAAAGAACCACGTAGAAGTCCACATTCTGAGTCTGAGGACTTTTATTGGGCCTTTAGGCTAACTGAACTAGCGTCATCTTGCTAGCTCTGACCATCAGCAGCCACGTCACAACATCTGGAGGAAGTAAACAAACCATAAAGATGTTTTCAGGTCGGTGTCTGAGAGAGGTGGTGAGAGAGCGACTGGCTGCTGCTGCTGAAGAAATAATAACAGAGTTTGAACTAATCACCAACCAGTACGAGGAAGAGATCGATCGTCAGCGCAGACTGCTGAATATGCGCTGGTGCTCCCAGATAAAAATTCACAGAATAGGTATGTGGGACTATAATGGTCTGAATGAGGCTTTAGAAAACTCTGGATCTGTTTTTCAATCATGGTTGTTGGACTTTTTTGTCTTTGTTCCTCCAGATTTCTCACAGCAACCTGAATGTAAAGCAGAGGAAGTTGTGACTGAGCAGCAGCTCTGG
Organism: Pholidichthys leucotaenia; assembly: GCA_020510985.1. Taxonomy (NCBI): domain Eukaryota; kingdom Metazoa; phylum Chordata; class Actinopteri; order Cichliformes; family Pholidichthyidae; genus Pholidichthys; species Pholidichthys leucotaenia. The sequence goes on along the minus strand of CM035841.1, from coordinate 34,883,269 downwards.
AACCAGGAGAGGAACTCTGTCCTGGACCAGGAGGAACCAGAAGCTCCACAGGTTAAAGAGGAACAGGAGGAACTGTGCATCAGTCGGGAGGGAGAACAGCTGGTAGTGAAACTGGAGGCCGATCCCTTCGTGGGGACTCTTGTTTGTGAGGAAAAGCAGCAGAGTGAAGCAGAACCAAACAGTGAGCAGCTCCTCTCTCACAACTCTGCTGGAACTAAGATCCAAGATGAGGAAGGAAGCCGGCATGTAGACTCAGGATCCACTAAAGAAGAAGAACCCAAACCAAAGAAGAGACGACTGAAAACGGGAAGTCACAGTAACAGTGATGACGACTGTCTGACCTCAGAGACTCTCTGTGAGAAGGAAACGGGTAAAAAGTTAGAAAATGTTCAGGTTGAGTCTTTGAGAAAATGTCCTAATATAAAATGATAATATTAAATTGATATTTTCAATAACTACATGAATCAGACGTACTTGTACTGGTCTTGGTTTGTGTTTGACTTTGACTGATCTAACCCAGTGGAAAAATAATTTAAACTCTTTGACTATACAGTTATACAGTGAATCTGGAAAGTCTTCACAACACGTCACTTTTTCCACATTTTGTAATGTTACAGCCTTATTCCAGAATGGATTAAATTAATTTTTCCTCAAAATTCTGCACACAATATCCCATAATGACAACATGAAAAAAAGTTTTTTTTCTTTAAGACTTTTGCAAATTTATTAAAAATAACAAACTAAAAAATCACATGTACATAAGTATTCACAGCCTTTGCCATGAAGCTCATAATTGAGCTCAGGTGCATCCTGTTTCCACTGATCATCCTTGAGATGTTTCTACAGCTTAATTGGAGTCCACCTGTGGTAAATTCAGTTGATAGGACAAGATTTGGAAAGGCACACACCTGTCTATATAAGGTCCCACAGTTGACAGTGCATGTCAGAGCACAAACCAAGCATGAAGTCAAAGGAATTGTCTGTAGACCATTGAGATATGATTATCTCAAGGCACAAATCTGGGGAAGGGTACAGAAAAAATTCTGCTGCTTTGAAGGTCCCAATGAGCACAGTGGTCTCCATCATCTGTCAATGGAAGAAGTTCAGAACCACTGACACTCTTCATATACCTTATCGGATGTCTAAACTGAGCCATCGAGGGTGAAGGGCCTTAGTCAGGGAGGTGACCAAGAACCTGATCGCCACTCTGTCAGAGCTCCAATGTTCTTCTGTGGAGAGACTGCAGCAGTCCACCAATCAGGCCTGTATGGTAGAGTGGCCAGACGGAAGTCACTCCTTTGTAAAAGGCTCATGGCAGCCCATCTGAGTTTGCCAAAAGACACCTGAAGGACTCCCAGACCATGAGAAACAAAATTCTCTGGTCTGATGAGACAAAGATTGAACTCTTTGGCGTGAATGCCAGGTGTCATGCTTGGAGGAAACCAGGCACCACTCATCACCAGGCCAATTCCATCCCTACAGTGAAGCATGGTGGTGGCAGCATCACGTTGTGGGGATGTTTTTCAGCAGCAGGAACTGGGAGACTAGTCAGGATAGAGGGAAAGATGAATGCAGCAATGTACAGATACATCCTGGATGAAAAATGGTAAATGGCATTCACTTATACTGTATATCACTTTTATTCTCATCTCTTGATGACCAAAGCACTTTACAGAGCCTGCTATCCACCCATTCACACACACATTCATACACTAATGGTGGCATGCTGCCTAACGTGGCGCTTCCAGACCCACCAGGAGCAATTGGGGGTGAAGTATCTTGCCCAGGGACACAACGGCAGGATATCTGGGGAGAGATGGATTCGAACCCCCAACCATGTGGTTATTGGACGACCTGCTTTACCTCCTGAGCCACTGCCATCCTGCTCCAGAGCGCTCTTGACCTCAGACTGGGGTGACGGCTCATCTTTCAGCAGGACAATGACCCTAAGCACACAGCCAAGATATCTGTGATGGAGTAGCCTCGTCACTGACTTCAGGCACACCAGCACTCACACAGATGCACACTCACCTACGCACAACTATGTGCTGTGGGTGATTTTGCTAGCTTAGGCGGTGTGCACGCACACACTTGCCATACATTTTTTCTTTTACTTCTCTGTTTGTAAATTCTCTTTTTTTTTTCCCCTTACCTGTTTTGTAGCGCAGCCAGGGGTGCACACTTGGTTGTTCTGCCACACTGAAAAACAGACACTCATATTTCCATGCCATGTGGACTTGTTTTTGTTTGTTCCATTGCACGTCTGCCCAGCTGCCTCCGTTCATGGTTCAGATGTCTAATGAGCTAAAGACATGGAATCAATTGAGCAAATTAAAGAGGAGTTTTTTTCACATGCCTTTTGGTCAGGTGACCCAGGGGGTTATGGTCATAAATTTTAAAAAAATATTTCTTTTGTAAATGGACTGACTTTGTGTGGGGAAAAACTTGTTTTTGTATTTAAATATTTATGTGTAAAATATACATTGGAAGATGGTGCATTGTAAATTGTTTTTATAGAAATATTTATTGAAGTATGGTTTTTCCATGAATGATACACCCAGAGGGAGAAGCTTGGTCTTTAAAATGGGGCTGTTGTGAGTCTGAACAGTCAGTCTGAAGTTTGTTGCAGAGGAGGCATTATGTGTTCTGCTGTCTGTAAGTAAGAGGGTGACCTGTTTTCTCCCATTTTGAAGAAGGAGTTAATAGAGGACTACATTTTAAAGAGACAATTTGGTACAGAGACTATTTGGGGTTTTCTCCATTTGTTTCCACCGATTTTTTTCCTCCTCAATTGTATATAATTTGGCACTTGGGAGGCTGGCAAAATAAAAAAAAAAGCTCATTAATATCTGCCCGACTTTACCATCATTTTTTGGGATTTGAAGAAGTTGAAGTAGAACCCTGTGACAAAATCAAAGGAGTGACTTTACAACAGCTCTGTGAATGTCCTTGAGTCTTGCAGCCAGAGCCCAGACTTGAATCCAACTGAACATCTCTGGAGAGATCTGAAAATGGCGGTGTACTGACGCTTCTCATCCAACCTGATGGAGCTTGAGAGGTGCTGCAAAGCAGAATGGGTAAAACTGCCCAAAGATGCAGACGTGGACAAAATTGTTGGTACCCATCTCTTAATGAAAGACAAACCCACAGTGGTCACAGAAATAACTTGAATCTGACAAAAGTGGTAATAAATAAAAATTCTATTAAAATTAACCAATGAAAATCAGACATTGCTTTTGAATTGTGGTTCAACAGAATATAAAAAACAAACTCATGAAACAGGCCTGGACAAAAATGATGGTACCCCTAGAAAAGATTGAAAATAATGTGACCATAGGGACATGTTCAACCAAGATGTGTCTTCTAATTAACATCACAGGTGTCTACAAACTTGTAATCAGTCAGTCGGCCTATTTAAAGGGTGACAAGTAGTCACTGTGCTGTTTGGTGACATGGTGTGTACCACACTAAACATGGACCAGAGGAAGCAAAGGAGAGAGTTGTCTCAGGAGATTAGAAAGACAATTATAGACAAGCATGTTAAAGGTAAAGGCTATAAGACCATCTCCAAGCAGCTTGATGTTCCTGTGACTACAGCTGCACATATTATTCAAAAATTTATGATTCACGGGACTGTAGCCAACCTCCCTGGACGTGGCCGCAGGAAGAAACTTGATGAAAAATGGAAGAGACAGATAATACGAATGGTAACAAAAGAGCCCAGAACAACCTCTAAACACATTCAAGGTTAACTCCAATGTCAAGGTACGTCAGTGTCAGATCGCACCATCCGTCGTTGTTTGAGCCAAAGTGGACTTCATGGGAGACAACCAAGGAGGACACCACTGTTGAAAACAAATCATAAAAAAGCCAGACTGGAATTTGCCAAACTGCATGTTGACAAGCCACAAAGCTTCTGGGAGAATGTCCTATGGACAGACGAGACAAAACTGGAACTTTTTGGCAAGGCACATCAGCTCTATGTTCACAGACGCAAAAATGAAGCATAGCAAGAAAAGAACACTGTCCCTACTGTGAAACATGGAGGTGGTTATGTTGGGGAGCTGCTTTGCTGCATCTGGCACAGGGTGTCTTGAATCTGTGCAGGGTACAATGAAATCTCAAGACTATCAAGGTATTCTAGAGAGAAATGTGCTGCCCAGTGTCAGACAGCTTGGTCTCAGTCGCAGGTCATGGGTCTTGCAACAGGATAATGACCCAAAACACACAGCTAAAAACACCCAAGAATGGCTCAGAGCGAAACATAGGACTATTCTAAAGTGGCCTTCTATGATCCCTGACCTAAATCTTATTGAACATCTGTGGAAGGAGCTGAAACATGCCGTCTGGAGAAGGCACCCTTCAAACCTGAGACAACTGGAGCAGTTTGCTCATGAGGAGTGGGCCAAAATACCTGCTGAGAGGTGCAGAAGTCTCACTGACAGTTACAGAAATCGTTTGATTGCAGTGATTGCCTCAAAAGGTGCAACAAAATGTTAAGTTAAGGGTACCATCATTTTTGTCCAGACCTGTTTTATGAGGTTGTTTTTTTTAAATAATTCTGTTGAACCACAATTCAAAAGCATTGTCTAATTTTCACTGGTTAATTTTCATAGAATTTTTATTTATTACCACTTTTGTCAGATTCAAGTTATTTCTGTGACCATTGTGGGTTTTTCTTTCATTAACAGAGGGGTACCAACAATTTTGTCCATGTGTGTAGGTGTGCCAAGCTTGTGACATCATATTCATAAAGACTTGAGGCTGTAATTGCTGACAAAGGTGCATCAACAAAGTACTGAGCAAACGCTGTGAATACTTATGTACATGTGATTTCTTAGTTTTTTTATTTAAAAATCTGAAAAAAACTTTTTCATGTTGTCATTATGGGGTATTGTGTGTAGAATTTTGAGGAAAAAATGTATTTAATCTATTTTGGAATAAGGCTGTAACATAAAAAATCGTGGAAAAAGTGAAGCACTGTGAATGCTTTGCAGATGCACTTTAGTTTGCTCTTCAAATGAGTTTTTCTTTTGCTTCAGTGTACCAGGTGGAATAATTGTTGTGCTCTAGCCAGTTAGCCATTAGCCCCTACTGGCAACTCCAACAGGAATCAATGCAGTATGTGGTTATTTGTGTATAAAAACACCATAGTGACATGTTCAGAAATAGAAGTTGGACCGACTAGAAGAGACATATAAAACAGAATTACTAATATATATTGAATTACTAATATACAGTACTGTATACTAATGTACATTATATACTACTGTTGATGTACTGGGAACGCACATCAGAAATCAAATCAAATCAAACTTTGTCATATTGCTGTACATACAACTGTAGTGCAGGCAAGATGAAATTGCGTTTCTCTCGGCATCCATATATGAAGCAGCATGATTAAGACACACTCCCACATAGCTCCACCCCCCACCCCCACCCTCCCATCCATTCACACATCCCTGAGACATACTTGGGGGGGAAAAAGAATAACTAACTATAATATACAAAATGTCCGTAGGTGCAGTAGTGTGTATGAGAGATTCCGGGTCAGCTGTTCAGCATCCTGACAGCTTGTGGAAGGAAGCTGTTGATCAGTCTGGCGGTTCTGCCTCTGATGCTCCGGAATCGTTTACCAGATGGAAGAAGTTCAAAGTGTTTATGCAGAGGGTGAGAACGGTCCTTGACAATGTTCAGTGCCCTGCTCCTATAACGGTTCTGAAAAAGTTCTTGGACAGAGGGGAGGGAGACTCCAATTACCCTCTCCGCCCCCTTGACTATCCTCTGCAGGGCTTTTTTGTCTGACATACTGCAGCTGGAGTACCATGTAGCAATGCAGTACGTCAGAACACTCTCCACCACACCTCTGTAGAAGGTCCTGAGGATGCAGATGGGGAGAGAGGCCTGTTTGAGTTTCCTCAAGAAGTGTAGTCTCTGCTGAGCCCGCTTCCTGATCTCCAAGGAATTCTTGCTCCAGGTCAGGTCCTGCGAGATCTGCACTCCGAGGAACTTGATGTTCTCTACTCTCTCCACTAAACGGCCGCCGATGCTGAGGGGGACGTGCTCAGGCTGTGACCGCCGGAAGTCGATAATCATCTCCTTCGTTTTGTCCACGTTGAGCACCAGATTGTTCTCCCTGCACCAGCCCTCCAGGTCTCTCACTTCTTCCCTGTACATTGATTCCTCATCCCTCTGAATAAGTCCCACCACCGTGGTGTCATCTGCAAACTTAATAATCTGGTTCTCCTCGTGTCTGGATACACAGTCATGTGTTAGAAGTGTAAACAACAGTGGACTGAGTACACAGCCTTGAGGGGATCCGGTACTCAGCGTGACAGAGTTGGAGATGTTGTTTCCAACCCGGACAGACTGAGGTCTCTCAGTCAGGAAATCCAGGATCCAGAGACGTGTGGCGGTGTTCAGACTGAGAAGGAGTAATTTCTCCATCAGTCTCTGGGGAATAATGGTGTTGAATGCTGAACTGAAATCAATGTACAGGAGTCTGGCGTAGGTGTCTTTCTGGTCCAGGTGGGTGATGACAGAGTGTAGGGTGGTGACTATAGCATCCTCCGTGGAGCGGTTTGAACGATATGCAAACTGGAGCGGGTCGTGTGATGCAGGGAGGCAGGTTGTAATGTGTGGTTTGACAAGCCGTTCAAAACACTTCATCACAATTGGTATCAGTGCAACAGGACGATAGTCATTCAAACAGGACACCACTGGTTTCTTTGCCACCGGTACAATGATAGAGGTCTTGAAGCATCTGGGAACGATGGCCTGACTCAGGGAGATGTTATAAATGTCAGTCAGGACATCCGCCAACTCGCTCGCGCAGTCTCGGAGCACACGTCCCAGAATGTTGTCTGGACCTGTAGCTTTGCGTGGGTTGACTCTGGTTAGGGTCCTCCGTGTGTCCGCTGTGTTGATGGTAAAAGCTGGTCCGGCCGATGGTGGGGGTGGGCCAGCCCTCCCTCTGATTGTCGAGTTTGATGCTTCAAAACGTGCAAAGAAGTCGTTAAGCCTGTCTGGAAGCGAAGCGTCGTCATCATCGACCCCCTGCCTAGACTTAAAGCCCGTCAGATGTTAGTGAAATGTTAGTCAGATCAAGCTAGTGAGATCATGGTGGACCCTAACAAAGCAACAGGGTTGTTTTTTGGAATATTTTTATTGATAGCAACTCCAGATAGACAAATTAATGTGTAAAAATACTTAAAAATTTAAAGTTTTCATCCTGTGTCCTCTTTTAGATCTCAGGGAACCATGTTAGCATGTGGAAAAATAATTTTGTCCCCTTTAAATTACTTGGTGAATCTGAAACAGATTCATCACTGCTGTAATTATCACATGCAAGGATAAGAACTATTGGTTACCAGGTGGTGACTTTTGGCCGGTCAGTGTTTTTATTCTTTCTGGTTTTTCTACTACTAGCATTTTCTGTGTCTCTTTGCCCCTCCAGATGCTCCACAGCTACATGACTGTAAGGAGGAGGAGGTTCTCACTGTCCAGCAGCTCTGTAACCAGCAGAGGAACTCCAGTCTGGACCAGGAGGAACAAGATGCTGCACAGGTTAAAGAGGAAGAAGAAGAACTCTGTAGCAGTCAGGAGGAAGAAGACTTTGGACTGAAAGAAGAGACTGATCCCTTCATGATGACTCCTACTGATGAGGACAATGACAAGAGTGAAACTGAAGCAAACAGTGAGCATCTCCTCTCTCACAACTCTGCTGACACTGAGAGTCAAGACCAGGGAGCAGGTAAGAATGTAAAGCCAGGATCAAGTAAACATGAAGAGCCAAAGAAGAGACTTGACAGAAAGAGAAGTGACCGTAACGATGTAGACAACTCCTCCATGTCAGAGAATCAGTGTGATACTGACACAGGTGAAAAGTCTGTAAAATGTTCTAATAATGACAAAGACTGTAAAATTGAGTCCCAGAAGGAGAAAGATCACATTGTTAAGCCACATGTTTGCAGCACATGTAGGAAAAGATTTAGGCAGAAGAAAGATTTATCACTTCACGAGAGAATTCACACAGGTGAGAAGCCATTTTCTTGTGAAACATGTGGGCAGAGTTTTAATCAACGTGTTCATTTGAAAACTCACATGAGAGGTCACACAGGTGAGAAGCCTTTTTCTTGTGAAACATGTGGGCACAGATTTAATCAACGTAGTACTTTGAAAACTCACATGAGAATTCACACAGGTGAGAAGCCTTTTTCTTGTGACACATGTGGGCACAGATTTAATCAATGTGTTCATTTGAAAACTCACATGAGAATTCACACAGGTGAGAAGCCTTTTTCTTGTGAAACATGTGGGCAGAGATTTAATCAACGTGTTAATTTGAAAACTCACATGAGAATTCACACAGGTGAGAAGCCTTTTCCTTGTGAAACATGTGGGCACAGATTTAATCAAAGTAGTACTTTGAAAACTCACATGAGAATTCACACAAGTGAGAAGCCATTTTCTTGTGAAACATGTGGGCAGAGATTTAATCGTCATTTTAGTTTGAAAACTCACATAAGAATTCACACAGGTGAGAAGGAAAAAAAGGAGAAAAGATCAAGTCTGAAGCTCAAGTCCAAGCAATAAAAGACTATCAAGACGCCAACCTACTCGAACAACAAGAATTCAAGCAGAGTCAGTGGAGCATGGACGAAAGATGGATTTTAATATGGGGAATTGAGTACGCTAAGGTGAAATGCAGCAACCAGTGGGAACGATGCAATGAGTGGCAACGAATTTTCTTCCATCACTGCCCGGATAAAACTGGCGTACCCCGAGCCAAACTCACAACCCAGAGACACAACTTCCTCACTCAGAGGTACTTCACAGAGCAACAACTGGAGTACATGCACACAGAAATAGGAGAAATAGCACAGAATAACATCTGCCCAATTGAGTGTCCGCTGCCACTAACTGCAAAACCTCTGATGGAACAACCTTTTCAAACACAACCTACAGAGGTGTCACCAGACCACCCAGGTGACTCCCCTGCAACCCCGAGCTCAGAATCAGAACATCTTAATGAAGCAACAAGGGGACGTGCAGACCAGGAATCAATAAGGAAGAAGATCAACCCCCAAATAGAACTGAGCCAAGATCAATTAGAAATAGAAGAGGATCTTGCCAAGAGAATAGAAGAAACAAAAAAAAGATGACAATGAAAGAACGTCCTAAATTAATTAAGCTTAAAGAGAATAAAGAATTCAAATTATTTCTGCAAAAGGTCAACAGAGGCCAACGTGAACTTGTACCTCAGGGGGTCAGTCTGACAGAGCTTAATTGCATAAACTTCGGTGCAGCGTGGTATATGCAGAGTAAGCTAGCTCCAGAGTATAAAGTAAAAAATGAACATCGAACCAAAACAAAAATCTCCACACCTATTTGGAAAAATAAACTTCAAGGAAAAATTAATCAATTTAGGGCTGAAATTTCTCAAATGACTAATTACATCCAGAACCAAAACTGCACTACTAAATTACTGAGAGTAATCAACAGAATTCTGTCACAGCTCACTCTCGCCCATCTCCAGCTTCAGCTGTGAACACACCTGCGCCTCATCAAGCCCGGGCTATTTAGCCCGCTCTGCCCTGCGCTTCAGCCTGGAGTCGTCTGCTCTTCTGAGATTGTGCTACCCACACTCGCCTTCTCCTCAACGCTCCTAACGACCTTCAACCATCGCTTCCCACATAAGCCATTATCCTATCACTCACCTTTTCTCCAGTCCTCCCCTGTGCACAGGTGGACTCCTTGGCGGCGGAACCTCTCCTCGTCAGCTTCTCTCTCTCACCCGCTGCGCCGAGCGTGCATTGGAGCGCTGTCCTCCAGGCAGGAGACCTGTGGCTCGCCAACAGAAACATCTGCAAGTAAGCCACAGTCCGAGTATTAATTCACCGGGCTTGGCTCGGCGACTAATCTCTCCTCTGCTCTGCCCTAGGGCTGTGTGGCCGTACGGCGCGCTGCTCTGCCCTCGGTGCATCCTGTCCTCCAGCAGCACATTTACTCCCGCACTCACACATCCACACACACTCGCTATTTAATAAACCTTTGTTGCAATTGGCTCGAGCCTGTGTGCGTGTTCCCTGGGTCTGAACTTATGTCAGTACGACTCCAGCAGCGCGACCCAGCGGACAGCGGGCTCGCACACCGGCTAACCAACTTAGAGGCTTGAGTCGATCAGATAATACATCAGCAACAGGTGATATTGAATCAGCTCACCGTTCTCACCCGCCGGATGGATCGTCTGGATCCCCCACATGCATTCCCTCCGGGTCCTCAGGGCGGCCTAGCTCCCGCCGCTCCTCCGGCTTGCCAGGCTAACCTGGGGGCACCAGCCCGGCTCACTCCAATCCCCACGCCCACGCGCTTCGGCAGCAAGCTCGGTGAGGCGCGTGGGTTCCTTCTCCAATGTGAGTCGGTGTTCCAACGTATCCCCGGGGACTTCCCGACGGATCACAGCCGAATTGGTTACATCGCCAACCTCCTAGAAGGGCGAGCGTTAGCTTGGGCCTACGCCGTCATGGTGCGACCCAGCTACGCTAATCTAACGTATGCCCAGTTTGTCCGAGACTTTAACGAGGTGTTTGACCATTCGGACCGTGATAACGTGCTAACAACCCGGTTGCTAAACCTTCGCCAGGGTAGCCGGTCAGCCGCCGACTACGCTGTCGACTTCCGGGTTGTGTCGGCAGAAGTTGGATGGGGAAATGCTGCCCTCTGCAGCATTTTCGTCCGTAGCCTGAATGCCAGCCTTGGGGACGAATTGGCCTGCAAGGATCTGCCGGAGCGGCTCTCCGAGCTGATCTCCCTCACCATCAGCCTGGACAACAGGTTGAGAGAACGGGCCGCTGAGCGGAAGTCCACCAGCCGCTCGAGCGGTACTCCTCCCCGCTCCTCTCAATCTCGCCCCCTGGCGTTGCCCGCGCCTGAGTCCACCGACGACCCGGAGGCGATGCTGATTGGCCGGGCGAAGCTCCCACAAGCAGAGAAACAGCGCCGGAGGGAGCTGGGGCTCTGCATGTATTGCGGAGACGACCAGCACGCCTTGGAATCTTGCCCGGTTCGGCCAAAAGGGGGAGTCCGCGAGTCACCATAGGGGGCCTCGCGGACGCATCCCAGCCTAACCCCCTATCCAAGTGCATGCTGCCAATTTGATTCTGTCACAACCACACTGAACATCTCACTCACGCACTGGTGGACTCGGGGGCGGAGCAGAGTTTCATCTCCAAGGGCCTGGCAACCCGTTTGGGCATCCCCTGCCTTCCTCTGCCGGCCCCCTTGAATCTGGTCTCTCTCGCTGCCACCCCCCTGGAGCGGGTTACTCACCGGACAGCCCCAGTCCCGGTCATTATTTCTGGAAATCATCGAGAGGACCTCAGCTTCTATGTGCTGCCCATCTCGGCCACCTCTGTCATTCTGGGCTACCCCTGGCTGCGCCTGCACGGCCCAACATTTGATTGGCAGTCGGGAAGCGTCCTCTCTTGGAGCACCTTCTGTCTGGGCGCCTGCCTCCAGTCTGCTGCTTGTGCCCTGTCACTCCCTCCTCCTTCCTCCACTGTGCCTCCTCCGGACCTCTCCTTAGTCCCTCCGGAGTTTCATGACCTTGGCATAGTTTTCAGCAAGTCTAAAGCGCCGTCTCTTACCCCCACCGCCCCTACGACTGTGCCATCAACCTCCGCCCGGGGGCGCCCTTGCCTTCCAGTCGCTTGTACAACCTGTCAGTGCCTGAGCGCGAAGCCATGGACTCCTATATCAAGGAATCGCTGAACTCCGGCATCATTTGGCCTTCTTCGTCTCCTGTCGGTGCTGGCTTCTTCTTCGTGGCCAAGAAGGATGGGTCGCTCCGGCCATGCATCGACTACCGGGCATTGAACGACATTACAGTTAAGGACAGGTATACGCTGCCGCTGATGGATTCAGCTTTCGATTCTCTGCAGGGGGCCACCTGGTTTTCGAAGCTGGATCTCTGCAGCGCCTATCATCTCGTCCGGATCCGGGAGGGCGACGAATGGAAGACGGGGTTCCGCACGCCCAGCGAACATTTCGAGTATCTTGTAATGCCGTTTGGGCTCACGAACACGCCAGCCATCTTCCAGCGCCTAATAAATGATGTCCTCCGCGATTTCCTGGGGGTGTTTGTCTTTGTTTACCTAGACGAAATCTTGATCTTTTCCCAGTCGTGGGAGGAGCACCAGGTTCACGTGAGGCGGGTCCTCCAGCACCTTTTGGAGAACAGACTTTGTTAAAGCGGAGAAGTGTGAATTCTACGCTGACAAGACCTCCTTCCTGGGGTTTATCATCTCCCATAATCGGATCATCCCCGACCCTGCTAAGGTCAAGGCTGTTGTCGAGTGGCCCACCCCCTCATCCAGGAAGCAGGTCCAGCAGTTCCTCGGCTTCGGCAATTTTTACCGGCGCTTTGTCCCGAACTTCGGCACCATCGCTTCTCCCCTGACCCGCTTCACCTACCCCAAGGTGCCTTTTCTGTGGAGTGAGGATGCCGAGGCCGCTTTCGCGGCACTGAAGACGGAGTTCTCCTCCTCCCGGGTCCTGGCCCAGGTGGACCCTGCCCTGCAGTGCCTTGTGGAAGTGGACGCCTCTGATACGGGGGTGGGGGCGGTGTTATCTCAGCGCTCACCGGTGGACGGGGCGATCCGCCCCTGCGCCTTCTTCTCCCGGTGCCTATCGGCCGCGGAGAGGAACTATGACGTGGGTGACGGAGAGCTCCTGGTGGTCAAGCTCGCTCTCCAGGAGTGGCGTCACTGGCTCGAGGGGGCGGCTCAGCCCTTCGTGGTCTGGACCGACCACAAGAACCTGGAGTACCTGAGAGCGGCCAAGCGTCTGAATGCCCGCCAGGCACGCTGGTCTCTGTTCTTTGGTCGCTTCAGGTTCACAATCACCTTCCGCCCGGGCTCGAAGAATGATAAGGCGGGCGCTCTGTCCAGGCAATTTGCCCCTGAAGCCCCCAAGGACCGGGACCATACCATCCTTCCAGCTTCGTGTGTCGTGGGCGCCGTCTCCTGGTCCATCAGGGACAAGGTCCGGAGGGCACAGGCAACCGAACCCGACCCGGGTGGCAGACCAGCGGGTAAGCTGTTCGTTCCTTCCTCGGTTCGGAGTGACGTCATCCACTGGGCTCACACCACCAAGCTCGCCTGTCACCCTGGGATCTCCCGCCTGATTGAGCTTCTTCAGAGGTCCTTTTGGTGGCCGGGCCTCCGGGGCGACATCGCCAATTATGTCCGCGCTTGCCCCCAGTGCGCGACTGGGAAGACGTCTTCCTCCACCCCAGCAGGCCTTCTCCACCCTCTGCCGACCCCCAGCAGACCCTGGTCCCATGTGGCCTTGGACTTCGTTACCGGTCTCCCGTCTTCCAACTCCTTCACCACCATCCTGACGATCGTGGACAGATTTTGCTAGACCGCCCTCTTTGTGCCGCTCCATGGTCTTCCTACTGCTCGGGAGACGGCAGACCTATTGGTCCAACACGTCGTGAGGCCGCATGGGATCCCAGCGGACATCGTCTCTGACTGGGGTCCCCAGTTTGTGTCTAGAGTCTGGTCCTGTTTCTGCAAAGCCCTGGGAGCCACGGTGAGTTTGTCCTCCGGCCACCACCCCCAGTCCAACGGGCAGTGCAAGCGGACGAACCAGGAATTGGAGGCCACTCTGCGCTGCGTCACCTCCTCCAATCCTTCCTCCTGGAGCGCCCATCTGCCCTGGGTTGAATATGCGCACAACGCCACTTTGTCGTCGGCAATCGGGATGTCCCCCTTCCGAGCATCACTTGGGTATGACCCCCCGTTGTTCCCTGAAGAGGAGGTGGAGGTGGCGGTGCCTTCCATCCAGGCCCATCTCAGGCGTTGTCGGCACATATGGACAACGGTGCGCCGTGCGATTTACGCACGGCTGAGCGCAACATCAAGGCGGCTAATCCCCACAGGAGGGCCGCTCCGCGCTATCAGGTGGGTCAGCAAGTCTGGCTGTCTACGCGGGATATCAACCTGAAGGCCGAGAGGAAGAAGCTGGCTCGACGCTTCATTGGCCCCTTCCCCATCACAAGAATCATCAACCCGGTGGCTGTGCGTTTGGCTCTCCCCCCCTCCCTCCGTGTCTGCCCGACGTTCCATGTTTCCCGTGTTAAGCCTGTGGTGTCTCACCCTCTCTGTCCTCCTCCTAGGGCGCCACCCCCTCCTGTGATCATCGACGGCGACCCAGCGTGGAGGGTCTCTTCCATCTTGGACTCCTGCCGCTGAGGTCGCGGGCTGCAATACCTGGTGGATTGGGAGGGGTATGGCCCCGAATGGAGGTCCTGGGTGCGCCCATCGTTCGTGCTGGACAAACGCCTCATCTCGGAGTTCCATCTGGCGCACCCAGGTAAGCCAGTGCCGGGAGGCGCTTCTCGGGGGGGGGGGGGGTGTGGGGGAGTACTGTCACAGCTCACTCTCGCCCATCTCCAGCTCCAGCTGTGAACACACCTGCGCCTCATCAAGCCCGGGCTATTTAGCCCACTCTGCCCTGCGCTTCAGCCTGGACTCGTCTGCTCTTCTGCGATTGTGCTACCCACACTCGCCTTCTCCTCGACGCTCCTAACGACCTTCAACCATCGCTTCCCATGTAAGCCATTATCCTATCACTCACCTTTTCTCCAGTCCTTCTCCCCTGTGCACAGGTGGACTCCTTGGCGGCGGAACCTCTCCTCGTCAGCTTCTCTCTCTCTCACCCGATGTGCCGAGCGCGCATTGGAGCGCTGTCCTCCAGGCAGGAGACCTGCGGCTCGCCAACAGAAACATCTGCAAGTAAGCCACAGTCCGAGTATTAATTCACCGGGCTTGGCTCGGCGACTAATCTCTCCTCTGCTCTGCCCTAGGGTTGTGTGGCCGTACGATGCGCTGCTCTGCCCTCGGTGCATCCTGTCCTCCAGCAGCATATTTACTCCCGCACTCACACATCCACACACACTCACTATTTAATAAACCTTTGTTGCAATTGACTCGAGCCTGTGTGCGTGTTCCCTGGGTCTGAACTCATGTCAAATTCAAGAAAAATATAACATTAGGAAAGAGCAAATTACAGGAAAAATATCAGAGCATCAGGCGCAAGTCAAGGCCCTAGCAGCCCAAATTAGAAACAGGCAAAGGAGAGAGAACTCAAAACTGATCAATAAATTATTTGCAGAAAACCCAAAACAAGTCTACAGGAGGCTTACGGATGAAACCATAGAGGTAGAGGCACCTCCTGAAAAAACCTAGCTGGAAACGTTCTGGAGAAACCTGTTTGAGGACCCAGTACAACATAAAAGCAATATTTGGGTTCAAACCATTGCTGATAAAAATAAAGGAAAACAACAGATGCCCTCAATAAAAATCACAGAAGAAACTGTTCAAGAAAAAATCAGGAAATGTCTCAACTTCAAGTCCCCTGGAATAAGATAAGATAAGCCTTTATTAGTCCCACAATGGGGAATTTCCAGGATTGCAACAGCACAGGGATAGCAACAATCAGAAGGCAAGAGAAAAAAAAAACAAGAGCAGCAAGTATACATATGTACATATAAATATATATATATACAGTATATACACACACACAGTGCAGGGCATTGTAGCGAGATGGGATAGATATATAAATATATAAACACAGTGCGGAGCATTGTAGCTTGATGGAATAAATATATGAGTATATAAACACACAGTGCGGAGCATTGTAGCTAGATGGAATATGTAGATATATAAACACACACAGTACGATAAAATAAAATACCAAACTTCTGGCTCAAAAAGATGACAGCACTGCACAAACACTACGCAGAGGCATTTAGCCGACTTGTTAGGGAAGAAGAAGAAGCACCAGAGTGGCTCACGTATGGAAACACCATACTCCTGCCTAAGAGTCCTGAAACCCAACAAGTCAATAAATATAGACCCATCTGTTGCCTCCCGACCACATACAAATGGCTGACAGGACTCATTACTGAGGCCATCTATGAACATCTGGATACAGGAAACTACTTGCAACCACAGCAAAAAGGTTGTGTAAGAAATAAGCTGGGAGCCAAAGAACAACTTCTCATTAACAAAACCATCCTGGAAGACTGCAAGAGGCGTGAGAGAAATTTAAGCATGGCGTGGATCGACTACAAAAAGGCATTCGACAGCATCCCCCATTCTTGGGTAAGACACTGTCTGGAATTGTATAACATCAACCCAGAGGTTAAAATTTTTCTGGAGGTCCAGATGGCTAAGTGGAAAACCACAATTACACTTAACCATAAAGAAGGACAAATAACAATCCCGGACATCAGGATCCAGCGAGGAATATTCCAGGGGGACAGCCTTTCGCCACTGCTGAACCAACTTGTCAGTACCGTTCACATGTTCTCAAAAGACATCTGCATGGAATTTGGACTTGACAAATGTGCAAAATGTACAATAAAAAAGGAAAGAAAACAGCATCAGAGAATATCCAAATAGAAGACCGTAAGCACATCAAAGACCTGGCAGGGGAATCAGCCTATAAATATCTGGGCATAGAAGAAAATACAACTATTGAACACAGAAAAATGAGGGAAATTAAAAAAAAAAAAGAATACCAACATCGCCTAAAGAAAATCTGTAAATCAAACTTAACACCTAAAAATAAAATCACTGCAATAAACCAGTTGGCAGTGCCAATTGCCACATATAGATTTGGGGTGATAGACTGGTCACAGGGGGAACTGAACAAGTTGGATGTTCGGACCAGGAAGACCCTGACCCTTCATAAGGTAACATACAGAAACCAGTGCTTAGATAGGATATATATGCCCCGTAAAGAGGGAGGGTTGGGCCTAATTGAAATAAATCAGGCCTACAGGGCGACAATAATCAGCATTGGGCAATACCTAAAAAGCGCCAACGAAGAGACGGTGGAAAAAGTCACCCAACATCATGAAACCCTCAGTCATTCCACATCCTTAACTAAACAAGCCGAGACCTTTGCAGGAGATTTATTAGATAACATGAAAGCCAGTCAACAAAACCCAGCAACAAAAATAGCTAGAAAGACGAGGGAAAAATAGAACAAAAGGACACAGGAGGAAAGAAAAGAAAGATGGAAACAACATAAATGAGCGGGGTGTTTCCAGGAGGAACTCAATAGGGATTACATTGATAGGGGAGAAACATTGCGCTGGATCAGGAACGGAGATCTGTGGTATGACAAGGAGAGACTAGTGGTGGGAGCCCAAGACCAGGGACTTCTGACCAATGGCTTTAAAAAAATGGCAGGACTGTCACAGAGTGACAAATGTCGATTCTGTCATGCAGCGGTGGAGAGTGTAAGCCACCTACTCTCCGGATGCCAGGTCCTCATGGCCGATGGACGCTACACTGCTCGCCACAACAAGATCTGCTATTATACGGTGGGGCAAAAAAGTATTTAGTCAGCCACCAATTGTGCAAGTTCTCCCACTTAAAAGATAAGAGAGGTCTCCAATTTTCATCATAGGTATACCTCAACTATGAGAGACAAAATGAAAAAAAAAATCCAAAAAAAATCACATTGTCTGATTTTTAAAGAATTTATTTGCAAATTATGGTGGAAAATAAGTATTTGGTCAATAACAAAAGTTCATCTCAGTACTTTGTTATATACCCTTTGTTGGCAATGACAGAGGTCAAACGTTTTCTGTAAGTCTTCACAAGGTTATCACACACTGTTGCTGGTATTTTGGCCCATTCCTCCATGCAGATCTCCTCTAGAGCAGTGATGTTTTGGGGCTGTCGCTGGGCAACACGGACTTTCAACTCCCTCCAAAGATTTTCTATGGGGTTGAGATCTGGAGACTGGCTAGGCCACTCCAGGACCTTGAAATGCTTCTTACGAAGCCACTCCTTCGTTGCCCGGGCGGTGTGTTTGGGATCACTGTCATGCTGAAAGACCCAGCCACGTTTCATCTTCAATGCCCTTGCTGAAGGAAGGAGGTTTTCACTCAAAATTTCACGATACATGGCCCCATTCATTGTTTCCTTTACACGGATCAGTCGTCCTGGTCCCTTTGCAGAAAAACAGCCCCAAAGCATGATGTTTCCACCCCCATGCCTCACAGTAGGTATGGTGTTATTTGGATGCAACTCAGCATTCTTTCTCCTCCATACACGACAAGTTGAGTTTTTACCAAAAAGTTCTACTTTGGTTTCATCTGACCATATGACATTCTCCCAATCCTCTTCTGGATCATCCAAATGCTCTCTAGCAAACTTCAGACATGCCTGGACATGTACTGGCTTAAGCAGAGGGACACGTCTGGCACTGCAGGATTTGAGTCCCTGGCGGCGTAATGTGTTACTGATGGTAGCCTTTGTTACTTTGGTCCCAGCTCTCTGCAGGTCATTCACTAGGTCCCCCTGTGTGGTTGTGGGATTTTTGCTCACCGTTCTGATGATCATTTTGACCTCACGGGATGAGATCTTGCGTGGAGCCCCAGATCGAGGGAGATTAACAGTGGTGTTGTATGTCTTCCATTTTCTAATAATTGCTCCCATAGTTGATTTCTTCACACCAAGCTGCTTACCTATTGCAGATTCAGTCTTCCCAGCCTGGTGCAGGTCTACAATTTTGTTTCTGGTGTCCTTTGACAGCTCTTTGGTCTTGGCCATAGTGGAGTTTGGAGTCTGACTGTTTGAGGTTGTGGACAGGTGTCTTTTATACTGATAACGAGTTCAAACAGGTGCCATTAATACAGGTAATGAGTGGAGGACAGAGGAGCCTCTTAAAGAAGAAGTTACAGGTCTGTGAGAGCCAGAAATCTTGCTTGTTTGTAGGTGACCAAATACTTATTTTCCACCATAATTTGCAAATAAATTCTTTAAAAATCAGACAATGTGATTTTCTGGATTTTTTTTTTCTCATTTTGTCTCTCATAGTTGAGGTATACCTATGATGAAAATTGGAGACCTCTCTCATCTTTTAAGTGGGAGAACTTGCACAATTGGTGGCTGACTAAATACTTTTTTTCCCCCACTGTATACACTGGAAAATATGCAAAGAATTCAAAATAGAAGTAAAAGGACCAGTATGGGAGCACGATCCAGAGCCAGTCAGCTCCAACGGAGATATTACTGTCTTTTATGACAAGGAAATCCCAACTGGAAGACACATAGAAGGGGGAGCAATAAAACCAGACATAGTTATCTTGAACAAAAAGGACAAAACTGCCAAATTAATAGATGTGACTATACCAAATGACTACGGCCTCAACAGAGCAGAAAGAGAAAAAATAACAAAATATCAAGACCTCAAAAATGACCTAAGGAGCATCAGGAATCTGCAGGAAGCAGATATCATACCTGTGGTGTTGGGAGCCACTGGGATGGTGAAGAAGAACCTGAAAAAATATCTACAGGCGATCCCCGGCTGCCCTAGCATCTGTGAAATACAGATCTCAGCAATAAGAGGAACAGTCTCTATCTTGAAGAGAGCCCTCAGATACAAAGCTTTTTGATTTAAAGTGTAACCATAGACCCCTGGTTGGGGCCCATTGCACTTGTAATGAAATGAGATGTAAATAAATAAAACAGTGAGAAGCCATTTTCTTGTAAAACATGTGGGCAGAGATTTAATGTACATAGTACTTTGAAAACACACATGAGAATTCACACAAGTGAGAAGCTGTAGTCTTGCAAAATATGTGGGAAATGCTTCATTCAGTGTTTTGGTTTATCATGAGAACTCACGGTTGAGGTGCTGTAGTCCAGTAACGTCTGTACATCTTTATTTTCAGGATTAAGTTTCTTTTGTGTGAATTAATTGTTCTTTAAATTTCTGAGGCATTAATGCAAATATAAATTTTGTATAACAGTCTTTTATCAGATAATCTGCTTCTTCACTCTGCTTTGGACCCTCAGACCTCTCATCTTTAATGTGCTGGATGCATGGACATCATGAGCATTTTTGATGAGGGGGGCATTGTTGTCAGGGTCTGGAGTGTCCTCCCCACCATAAAAATTAAATGGAGTAGATGGCATTTCCTCCATTTGTGTATTTTAGGAGCTCATTAATTGATTGAATATTTTATTTTGAACATGTGAATAATCCATTAAAATGGTAAACAACAAAAGTGCTTTGTGAACTGATGAACAAAGGAAAAAAAAGACACTGAAATACCTTTCATTTGTACACACAGTTAATGTGTGTTGGTATTGTATCAAATTTTCTTTAAGATCAAGAAGTTTTTAGATCAAGAAATACTCCGTCAATGTCTTTTTATCTGTGGAATTAAGGATTTCTTCTGAGTTCTGTTAATGTTAATGATGGAGACCAGTTTGCTCTAAATCCATATTGACTGTCACAGTAGTTTATCCATCCATCCATCCATCTTCTACCGCTTTTCCGGAGGTCCGGGTCGCGGAGGCAGCAGTTCAAGCAGAGAAGCCCAGACTTCCCTCTCCCCAGCCACCTGCTCCAGCTCTTCAGAGGGGATACCAAGGCGTTCCCAGACCAGCTGGGAGACATAGTCTCTCCACCGAGTCCTGGGTCTGCCCCGGGGTCTCCTCCCAGTGGGACGTGCCTGAAACACCTCAAGTGGGAGGCATCCAGGAGGCATCCTAATCAGATGCCCATACCACCTCAACTGACTCCTTTCAATGTGGAGGAGCAGCGGTTGTACTCTGAGCCTCTCCCGGATGACTGAGCTCCTCACCCTATCTCTGAGGGTGAGTCCAGCAATCCTACGGAGAAAGCTCATTTCAGCCGCTTGTATCCGCGATCTCGTTCTTTCGGTCATTACCCAAAGCTCGTGACCATAGGTGAGAGTAGTAACGTAGATTGACTGGTAAATCGACAGCTTTGCCTTAGAACTAAGCTCCCTCTTCACCACAACAGACCGGTACAACGTTCGCATCACTGCAGATGCTGCTCCAATCCGTCTGTTGATCTCTCGCTCCATTTTCCCCTCACTCGTGAACAAGACCCCAAGATACTTAAACTCCTCCACTTGGGGCAGGAGCCTGTCCCCAACCCGGAGAGGACAATCCACCTTTTTCCGGCTGAGGACCATGGACTCGGACTTGGAGGTGCTGATTCTCATCCCAGCCGCTTCACACTCAGCGGCAAACCGTCCCAGCAAGAGCTGTAGGTCATTGCTGGATGAAGCCAACAGGACAACATCATCTGCAAACAACAGAGATGAGATCCTGTGGTCACCAAGCATAACACCCTCCATTCCCTGGCTGCGTCTAGAAATCCTGTCCATAAAAATTATGAACAGGATCGGTGACAAAGGGCAGCCCTGGCAGAGTCCAACTCTCACTGGGAATGACTCCGACAGAGTGTTGGCAATACGAACCAAACTCTCACAACGGTCGTACAGAGACCGAATAGCTCGTAACAACAAGCCCGATACCCCATACTCCCGAAGCACCCCCCCACGAAAATCCACAAGGGACGCGGTCAAATGCCTTCTCCAAGTCCACAAAACACATGTAAACTGGTTGGGCAAACTCCCACGAACCCTCAAGAATTCTCGAGAGGATAAAGAGCTGGTCCGATGTGCCACGGCCAGGACGAAAACCACATTGCTCCTCCTGAATCCGAGGTTCGACCAACGGCCGGAAGTCACAGTAGTTTATGTTGGTCTATAAACTTTTCTAATCCTTGTCAGAAGTTTTTCGAGAATTTTTGACAACTATCAGAAGAGCAGCTCATCACAGGATCGGTCCCACCCCCTGACCATCGTGACCCTTCTGTGGGGAGTTTGCATGTTCTCCCTTTGTCTGCGTGGGTTTACCCCAGGTACTCCGGTTTCAGAATCAGAATCAGAATCAGAATCAGAATCAGGTTTATTGCCATTGTTCATGTAGTACACAAACTAGGAATTTGTCTCGGTACAATGCTGCAACATTAAACATGATAAGATAAGAGAAATAAACTATACATGTAATAAAGTGTAGGATAAGATTAAGTGATACTGGTCAACAGTTAAAATATATATTAGCCAGCAGCAGATACTGTGGAGAACTATATAGTGCAGTCGGTAATGCAGGAAGAAAACAGTGATGATTGACATGAGTCTGGTTGAGCTGCTGTACATGGTGCACGAGAGTCACTTAGTGTTCAGCAGTCTAATGGCAGAGGGGAAGAAGCTGTTCATGTGACGGGAGGTTTTAGTCTGGATGGACCGAAGTCTTCTACCAGAGGGGAGGGGGGCAAACAGTATGTGACCAGGGTGTGAGGGATCGGCTATGATCCGGCCAGCACGCCTCCGGGTCCTGGAGATGTACAGATCCTGGAGAGATGGGAGCTTGCAGCCGATCACCTTCTCAGCAGTGCGCACGACGCGCTGCAGCCTTAGTCTGTCCCTGGCAGTGGCTCCTGCGTACCACACGGTTATGGAGGTGGTGAGGATGGACTCGATGATGGCTGTGTAGAACTGCACTAACATCTTGGTGGGTAGCTTGAGCTTCCTCAGCTGCCGCAGGAAGAACATCCTCTGCTGGGCTTTTTTGATGAGTTTTTTTTCCTCCCACAGACCAAAAACGTGCAAGTTCGGTTAACTGGAGACTGTAAAGTGGCCCTAAGTGTGAATGTGTGTGTGAATGGTGAAGGGATTGGTGCTGCACTGTTGCTGCCTCATCCATCCAGGTGGATGCGCTGTAATTTCCCTCTGGGATTAATACAGTAAACCAAAAAAAGAGAGAACTGTGAAGTGCTACTTGTCACCAGATTTATATCATGGAATGACTTTTGATATTACACTGAAAAGCAATTCAAAAGTCAAGTGCAATTAGATGGTAAACTGTCAATAATACACTTCAATAGCAGAAGTCTTAACAAAAACTTTCCACAGATTCAGGACTATTTAAAACAACTAGACAGAAAATTCACAGCTATTGCAGTCTCTGAAACCTGGCTTAATGAAGAACAGGCTCCCCTGATGGCAATAGAGGGATATCAGATGTTTTATATTAACAGAACTCAAAAAAAGGGTGGTGGTGTTGCACTGTATATTGATGACCTGTATAGGTGTAAGCTTGTAAATGAAATGTCCTTTGCACTACCAGGGATCTTGGAATGTGTTACTGTTGAGATTGACCGAGACAAAACAAAAAATCTAACCATAAGCTGTATATATAGAACGCCGGGAACTTGCATTGAGACATTCAGAGATAAATTAGTCGAGCTGTACAATAATATTACTAGTAAGAAAATGGTAGCAATTTGTGGAGATTTCAATATTGATTTAATAAATCCACATCAACAAAATGTAGTTACAGAGTTCATGAACTCTATGTACAGCATGAGTCTATATCCCACAATAACACATCCCAGTAGAATCACAGTTCACTCTGCTACACTTATTGACAACCTGTTTGTCAATGTTACCGATAAGAAAATAGTGGATTATTGATAAATGATATAAGTGACCACTTGCCAACCTTTGCACTTATCCATGGCCACACGGGGCCCAACGCAGAAAGAATTTCAAAGTCGTTCAGATACAAATCACCAAATGCAATCAATTCTTTTAAAGAGGACTTGCTGAAGCAAGACTGGACAGAAGTCTATGTATCAGATGTAAATGAAGCCTATGACACATTTATAAACATTGTAACCACTCTTTATGAAAAAAACTGCCCATTAGTAAAAAAAAAGCTTAAACACAAATTTGCTGATAAGCCATGGTTAACCAAAGGACTACAAAAGGCGTGTAAAAAGAAAAATTTATTATATTAAGCTTTCCTAAAGAAAAGGACAAAAGAAGCAGAGCAGCGGTATAAAACATACAAAAATAAGTTAACATATATAATAAGATGTAGTAAAAGAGACTATTACAGTAAAGAACTGGAGAAAAACAAAGACAACATTAAAAATACATGGACAATACTCAACAGTATCCTTGGAAATAAAAGCAGAAATACAAGCAACCCAACTAATATTCCAAAAAATAATAAAATGACTCAGAGTGTGAATGCAGCTTCACCTGCAGATGAATTTAATAATTTTTTTGTTAACATTGGACCTAATCTGGCCCGAGAAATACCCACTACGGTGCCTACAGGTGATACAATATGCAATAACACTGCTGAAAAAGACTCCATCTTCATAAAGAACACAGACGAAAGAGAGGTCATTGAAATTGTTAAATCGTTCAAAAGTAAAACATCTACGGACTGTGATGGTATTGACATGCTACTAGTCAAAACTGTTATCGAATGCATAGTAAAACCACTGACGTATATCTGTAACCTGTCTCTCCAATCAGGTATATTTCCCAATGCAATGAAAATAGCTAAAGTAATTCCGATATACAAGACGGGCGACAGGGGAATTCTCAAACTATAGACCAATTTCATTATTACCGCAATTTTCCAAGATACTTGAAAAAATATTCTATGAGAGAATTGACAACTTCATACTGAAGAATGATTTATTGTGTGAGCAGCAATATGGGTTCAGACACAAGAGGACAACTGCATATGCCCTAATGGAATTTACAGAAAAAATATCAACAGCCATTGAAAATAAAGAGTATTCAGTTGGAGTATTCCTAGATCTTAAAAAAGCATTTGATACAGTAGATCACAATTTATTATTAAAGAAACTACAAAATTGTGGTATTAGAGGGGTAACACTGTCCTGGTTAAGTAGTTACTTAAAGAATAGATATCAGTATGTATGTGTTAGCAACAAAAACTCAGTTACTGAAGGTCACCTGTGGAGTCCCACAGGGTTCAGTTTTGGGACCATTATTATTCAATATGTATATAAACGATATATGTAAAGTTTCAGAAAAAATGGACTGAATATTGTTTGCCGATGACACTAATCTGTTATGCAGTGGAAACAATTTGGAACAACTTCTGCATACACTCGGAAAGGAATTAGGAAAGCTTAAACTGTGGTTTGATTCAAACAAATTAACGCTCAATTTAAGTAAGACAAAATTTATAGTCTTTAACAACCATCACAACAACCCAGTACCCAAACTCAGTGTAAATGGTGTAGAGATTGAAAGGGTATCTGAAACTAAATTTCTTGGAGTAATAATTGATAACAAACTGTGTTGGAAGTCACATATTAATTATATTAAAGGTAAAGTATCCAAATCAATTGCAATATTACACAGAGTGAAATATCTGCTGAATCAACCCACACTATACACCTTGTATCATTCATTAATACTCCCATACATGACATATTGTAATGAAGTATGGGGAAATACATATAAAACAAACATATATCCACTCTTTGTGCTTCAAAAGAGAGCTATTAGAATAATAAACAAAGCAGCTTACAGGGAACCAACAAACCCACTTTTTCTTAAACAAAAAACTCTCAAGTTGAAAGATCTGGTTGACTTTAAAACCGCAATAATAATGTTCAAAGTGAAGAATTTATCACTGCCTGCAAATATCCAAAAGTTGTTCCAAACAAGGGAGAAACAATATCACTTCAGAGGAACATGTATATTTCAAAAGCCTACAGTGAGAACAACCACCAAGCAACACTGTATTTCAGTGCAAGGAGTCAGATTATGGAACGATTTAGGACCTGAATTAAAATCATGTACAACGCTTGGACAATTTAAATGGAAACAAAGGAAGAAATACTCCAAACATATTTACAAGACGACATGTAAACTCACATAAGGATCGACATATCCAGCCTGTGCTGTGTTGTAGCTTAGTTTTTTTTTTTTCTTTTTTTTCTCTGTCACATTTTGTCTTAGATTTGTTTTTGAATAGTAACCGCTTAACTTAGCCTAGCTTAGTTTTCTTTTTTCTCTCAGTCACATTTTGTCTTAGCTTTGTTTTGAATTGTAATCGCTCTTGTCTTGTTTTCTCTTTTTTCTCTTTTGAATTCTTGGATGGAATATGGGTGGGCAATATAAGCTGCGGCTTCAGCCATCACCCATTTCGGATAACTTACGTGGAATTGTATAATAAGAGGAGTCTTTGTCTAATTTGACCTTGTTGTTATATTATTCAGTTTCTTTTAACCTGTACTGTACTATCTGAAATAAATTCATTCATTCATTCATTCATTCACTTTTGCATTGGGGTCTAACAGTACACCAAAATCATAGTTTGGTACGTACCTTGGTTTTAAGGTCACGGTTCAGTTCATTTTCGGTACAGTAAGGAAAGAAAATGCAAAACATAAAACGGCTGATCTTTTGTTTAAGTGGGAACAGCTTTACTGACAAAAAAAACCTGCCAACTGTCAGCAGTAAATGTTAGATATTAAGTTGGGTGTACCAATATGGCGGTGCCCTGGGTGTAGTGGGAGGTGACGCCCCGCCTTTCCGGTGGTGACATCACGGGGAGTATAAGAGGCCATGGTGGAAGAGGCTCTGCCTCTTTGCTGTGCACCCTTGATCCTGTATGAAGCGACTCCTGCTTGAGCCCCTTTTGATATTAATAAAGAGTGTAAAGTGTCACCTCACCACCTCCTCTTTTACGGACACAACATTTGGCGATGAGGAGTCAAGGTATGGAGCGATCTGCTACCACTTTTTGCCTTTTTCTGGAGGTTCTGGGAGAGCCGCCCCTGCCCTGGGCCAGGTGGTATGCAGCCTTTGAGAACTATCTGGTCATTCTGGACCTCGGCGAGCTCAAAAAGCTGCATGCGAAGGCAATTCTGGTCTATAATCTCGGAATGGAGGGCCAGAGGATTCTTAGTATGCTGGGAGGTGGTGATAGTTTCCACAATGTGGTGCAGCTAATGGCGAGCTATTTTCGTGCCCCAGAAAACATTGTGAGAAGAATTCAGTTTTGACAGCGCCGCCAGCAGCCAGGGGACTCGGTGCAACTATTTGTTGCTTACTTGCTGCAGCTTGCAGGGGAGTGCCAATTCGGCATTTTAGAGGAAGAAATTGTCCGCGACCAGCTGGCGGAGCATGTTCTTAGTTCCTCAGTGAGGGCACATCTCGTGGCGTTCACCAGAGAATTGACGCTGATCACCGCCATGGAGCTAGCACAGTAGTACGAGGCAGCAGACAAGCTAGCCAAAAATCTTGATGAGAAGCTGCAGAGGGACAAGAAGCAGTGGAAGGTGCTGACCACGGACCTGGACAGTGAAGATGGCACGAGTGATGAGGAATATGCTGCCGCTGTAAAAATTAGGTCCACCCCGGGGACGCCAAGGTGTTATGGCTGTGGTTCCGTTAGGCACAGCTACAAGGCAAGAGACTGTCCAGCAAAGGGGAAGCGCTGTGGAAAGTACAGTCTGTTCCACCACTTCGCCAGGACCTGCAAGAATTTTGAGCAAGGGAACCGAAGACCGGAGGTGGGCTCCTCAACAAAGGAACCTGCAGTGGTCCACACGGTCTCACCAAGCATGGATGGACGAATTTATTGTAATATTAAATTTGACGGGGTCGAAATATCACTGTTGCTGGATACGGAATCAGCGATCTCCATCCTGAATTGGCCCTCGGTGAAAAACTTTTTCCCACATTACAGGGTGAGCAAGTTGGAGGCAACCTGCTACGGCCACTGATTCAACCCATTTGACATCATGGGTTCACTGATGCTGTCGGCGAAATACAGGTCAGCAGCAATGTGTGGTGTTGAGTTCATAGTGTCTGCCAAGGGGTCGAATCTAATGGGCTGTGACCTGTTCTGTGGGCTTGGGTTCTCGATGGCCTGCGGTGTCGGGGAGGACTGGTCCGGCTGCGGGTTATGGGAGCGACCCTTCTTACTGAGAGATGACAGCAAAGTGTGGGACTTGGATTGGCCCAGGATTAGTGAAGACGGGCTGGACCAGCACTATGGAGCGCCATGGTGAGGAGGTTCTGGTGCCAGAGTTTGTGTTATCCTGGACGAGGGAACCAAATGGTATGGACGGACACCTGCGGTGGTGAGTGGAGCCAGCATGCAGGCACCTTTCGGTTCCAGAGTTCGGTCGAGTACCACCAAGGAACAGGGCGCTGCTGTGGCTTTGGTGCAGGAACTGAAAGAGAGCGGGGCGAGGCCGAGTGGTACGATTCCCAGACGTGCCTATGAGCAGGATCCGAGGCGGATCTCAGACTGGGTCAGCGGGACTCTCCGACAACGAAAAGAAGCCCGGTCACGACATGGTGGACCAAGAAAGCCAGTGAGAGCTCTCCTATGTATTGGCGATGAGGTCCGCCCTAGGGTTGAGTCTCGGCTTGGAGGAGTCTGCAGAACACGGGATCAACAGGATGACCAGGGGCGGTTGTGGGTGGTGACGACCCGCGAGGACGGTTATCTAAAACTGTCTGACAGATCCAGGAGGCACCCGAACGAGCTGCAGCGTGTGGGGGAGAAGAAACACCAGCGCAGCCCGTCTCCAGAGAGAAAGTGGCGGAGACGCTCTGGGAGAGAGCTGCCTGATGGACATCCCAGGGGTGGGCCTCCAGAGGGTCCTTAGTGTGACTTTAAGGGGGGGAGGGGTAGCGGTATGTTATGTTTTGTTAATGTTGATGCTGTTTTAGTCTTTGAAGCCGCATAGCCTGTGTGTGATTTCCCGTGTGTGTGTGTGTGTGGGGAAAAAAAAAAGAGAAAGACGGGTGAAATGTAAATGACTTCAGCACTGTGTGTGTTTGAATTGCCCATGTTGTGGGGTGGGAGTGTTGGGGTGAGGGGATGTAGGGACCGCCATTAGGTTAATGTACATATTGTTCAATGGTGTTTACAGTTTGATGTGTTTTAGAAATGTATATATGCTTCGGGATTAATTTCTTTTATACACATCCCTTTTATGTTCATGGACTGTAATGATTAAGGCAGCAGAATAATCTGCCAGGCCATGTAGGGGGTGCCAGTAGTCCACCTGGCCCCACTAGATGCATTTTGTGGTGTGTATGAATAGATTTTGTATATTTGTGTTGGATAATTTGATGCTTAGAGTGGGGGGGTGTTGGATATTAAGTTGGGTATACCAATATGGCGGTGCCATGGATGTAGTGGGAGGTGACGCCCCGCCTTTCAGGTGGTGGCGTCACAGGGAATATAAGAAGCCATGGTGGAAGAGGCTCTGCCTCTTTGCTGTGGACCCTCGATCCTGTACGGAGTAACTTCTGCTTCATCCCCGTTTGATATTAATGAAGTGTGTAAAGTGTCACCTCACCGCCTCCTCTTTTAGAGACACAACAGTAAATTCTCCAATAAAAAAAAAATTCAAATAAACAAAATTAAAATGTGTACAATAAATAAATTCTCTTTTTAGGAAATTCAATTCAATTCAACTTTATTTATATAGCGCCATTTCACAACAACAGTCATCTCATAACACTATCAACTGTAGGGGGGAACCCCCACAGTTGCAGAAAGACCCCAGCAATCAGGCGATCCCCTGTGAGCAAGCACTTGGCGACGGTGGAGAGGAAAAACTCCCTTTTAACAGGAAGAAACCTCCAGCAGAACCAGGCTCAGGGAGGGGCAGTCATCTGCTACGACTGGCTGGGGGGTGAGGGGATAGAGAAGATGAAAAGAACAGACATGTAGAGAGCAAACAGCACGATGGGGACTCAATCTATGGGAGAGAACAAACAGATGTTAATGACCAGCAAAAAAAAATATTTCATTGAGAGTGAGGAAAGGAGTGAGGCCCAGTGCATTACTGGAGGTCCCCCGGCTGACTAAACCTATTAGCAGCATAACTAAGGGAGGGTTCAGAAACACATGATCCCTCCCTAATTGTAGGCTATATCAAAAAGGTAGGTTTTAGCCCTATTCTTAAAAACAGAGATCGAGTCTGACTCCCGAATCCAGATTGGCAGCTGATTCCACAGGAGAGGAGCTTGATAACTGAAGGCTCTGCCTCCCATTGTACTTTTGGAGATTCTAGGTATTACAAGTAATCCTGCATTTTGGGAGCGTAGTGCTCTGTTAGGATAATACGGTAGTATCAGATCTTTTAAATAAAAAGGAGCCTGATTGTTTAGAGCTTTGTAAGTAAGAAGAAGGATTTTAAACTTAATTCTAAACTCTATGGGAAGCCAATGAAGGGAGGCCAGAACCGGAGAGATATGATCTCTCTTTCTAGTACCTGTTAAAACTCTTGCTGCAGCATTTTGGATCAGCTGAAGACTTTTTAAAGATGTTTTAGGACAGCCTGATAATAAAGAATTACAATAATCTAATCTCGAGCTAACAAAAGCGTGGATCAGTTTCTCAGCATCACTCTGAGACAAGATGTTCCTAATCTTGGCAATATTACGCAAATGATAGAAGGCAGTCTTAGAAACAAATTTAATATGTGAATTGAAGGACAAATCCTGATCAAAAATAACTCCAAGGTTCCTCACAGAGCTATTAAGAGAAAGAGTAACTGCATCCAAACTGAAAGTTTGATTTGGAAAATGAACGATGCAGACAAGTGCAACAACACAAGTTTGAACAGCCTATTATAAAAAATTCCCATCATCATCATAGCAGTCGGTCGTGGGCGACAATGACTGTTTCATTTAGGTCTGATCAGATTCCTCCACACAGTTCTGTCCTTAGCCTTCTGCTGCCAGGAACTTCTGTCTATGTCCAACTTCTCCAAGTTTCTTTTTACAGTGTCTTTAAATCTGAGCCTTGGTCTACCCTGATTGCGTTTGCCCTCGCATAACTGTGAGTAGAGTAACTGCCGAGGGAGACGCTGGTGGTCCATCCTCTCAACAGCATGTCCTCCAGTGATGGTAGACCATGTCGTTTCAACACTTCTATGTTGGTTATCTTGTCTTTCCATGAGATGTTCATTGTGGCTCAAAGGTGTCTCATCATGTACGCGTGGAGTTTCTTCACCTGCACTCTGTAGACAGTCCAAGTTTCAGCACCATACAATAGAGAAGCCAGTACTGTTGCTCTGTACACTTTGCATTTCACACGGATAGACACATGTCGATTGTTCCGCAGTCTCACCCTCAAGTTTCCAAATACAGCGCTCGCTCTTCCCATTCTGAGAGATAGTTCATCCTCCAGCCTTGCATTCTCTGAAACCGTACTCCCTAGGTATTTGAAAGTCTTGCACTTGATTAGTGGCTCTGTACCAATGCTGATCTCTTCTGGTAGCAATGTTGATAATTGGAACTTTGGTGGTTGATAAAGGCACTCTGTCTTCTTGATGTTGATTTGGAGGCTGAATTGGCTAGCTGCTCTTGCAAATTTCTCCACTAAAGATTGCATATCTTCCATGCTGTGCGCAACGAGAGCACTGTCGTCGGCAAAGAGCATTTCTCTTACTATCTTGATTGATCGTCACTTCCTTGTGGTAACGTATCGTCACTTCCTGTTTTGCTGTCTGTCTGTGTGGTTTGCTCTACTCACTCTCCTGAGCTTTTGGGTTAGCCAATAGTGATGGCTACTAGCTCTCCTTCCTCTCCTCCTCTGGTGTGCTCTCTCTGTCAGATGTTTAGCTACACCTCTGCCTCTTTTAGTGATAATGGTAAATGTAATAAATGTTGTCTTTTTGAGGCGCTCGAGGCGAGGTTGTCTGATTTGGAATCCCGGCTCCGCTGCATTGAAACACTGTCTGCGCCAGTTACTCTTGACGGACGCCCCTTAGCTGCAGCGGAGCTAGCTAGCATAGCTAACCCTGTTAGCAGTCCTCCGGCTCTCCTCAGCAGCGAGGAGACTGGGTGGGTGACGGTGAGAAGGAAGCCTAGTCACAAAGCCCCGGTACACTACCAACCTGTTCACGTTTCTAATCATTTTTGCCCGCTCAGCGACACACCCGCTGAGGAAAAAACTCTGATCATTGGCGACTCTGTAGTCAGAAACGTGAACCTAGAGACTCCAGCGGCCATAATCAAATGCATTCCTGGGGCCAGAGCAGGCGACATCGAGTCAAATTTGAAAATGCTGGCTAAAAGTAACTGTAAATACTCCACAATTGTTATTCACGCTGGCATTAATGACATCCGTCTCCGGCAGTCAGAAGTCACAAAACTTAATGTAGAATCGGTGTTTGACTTTGCAAAAACGATGTCTGCCACTGTAGTATTCTCTGGGCCCCTCCCCAATCTGACCAGTGATGACATGTTTAGCTGCTCGTCATCCTTGAACCGCTGGCTGTCTGTGTGGTGTCCTGCAAATGACGTGGGCTACATTGACAATTGGAGCTCATTTTGGGGAAAACCTGGTCTTATGAGACGAGACAGCATTCATCCCACTTTGGATGGTGCTTCTCATTTATCTAACAATCTGGCATCTTTTTTATCCAAATTTCCAAAACCTTGACTACACTGAGTTGGGACCAGGAAGCAGAGTCGCAGTCTTACACGCCTCTCTGCAGCTCCTCTTCATCCGCCACCCCTCAACTTAGCCCCCGTCTTCCCCATCAGAGAATCATTGTCTGCTCCCTCCAAAGTAAATAAAAATATAATATATAAGCATCCCAAAGTGATTAAGAAAAATATTGGTAAAACTCAAATTAAACATAAAGCCTCTAAATTGAATGATTTGGCCTCTGTTCCTCCTCATAATTTAAAAATTAAATGTGGTTTATTAAATATTAGGTCTCTAACTCCCAAGTCTCTGTTAGTCCATGATCTGTTCATTGATCATCAGATTGATTTAATTTCCCTTACAGAGACTTGGTTAGGGCAAGAGGATTATGTTGGTTTAAATGAATCAACTCCCTCTGGTTATTTAAACTGTCAAAATCCCAGAAGTTCTGGTTGTGGAGGAGGAGTAGCAACAATTTACCATTCCAAATTACTAGTTAATGTAAAGCAAAAAACATGTTATAATTCCTTTGAGGGCCTGGTCCTCAGTATTGGGCACTTTAGCAATTTTAGGTTAAACCCAATTTTATTTGCCATAGTTTATCGTCCCCCATCAACCTACTCAGAATTTTTATCCGAATTTGCTGATTTCTTAGCTGATTTAGTGCTAAAATCTGATAGAATAATTATAGTAGGGGACTTTAATATACATGTGGATGTAGATAGTGACTGCCTTAATGTGGCATTTAATTCAATATTAGACTCGATTGGGTCTTCTCAGAAAGTAGGAAATTCTACTCATTACCTCCACCATACATTGGACCTTGTTCTGACATATGGCATAGAAATAGAAAATCTTGTAGTGTCTCCTCATAATCACATTTTCTACGCTGATGACCTCTGTTTAAGTTTATCTACCGCAGCGATGCAACATCTCCTTTCTGTATGTGAAAAATTTGGTAAAAAAAATGACATCCTGTTCAACTGTACTAAATCTATGTGTATGGCTTTCAAACCAAAGGGCGTCAATACGTCGAATCCTGTTATGTCACTTTGTGGTAATAGCTTGAACTTTGTCGAAAAAGTCAAATATCTAGGTGTGTGGATTGAATCTGATAAGACCAATGCTGATTGTAACAGGCATCTCAGGAAACTGTACGCTCAAACCAATTTACTGTTGCGTAATTTCCATAGATGTTCTCCTGAAGTCAAATGTATGTTGTTCAAGACCTTCTGTACCTCAATGTACTGCTCGCCGTTATGGTTTAATAGCAATGTTACTGTTAGGAACAAAATCCGCATTGCATATAATAACTCCCTAAGAAGGTTGTTAAATGTACCACGAAGGTCGAGTGCAAGCAAGCTGTTTGTGTCTGTGAACATTCCGTCTTTTGGAGAATTGATACGTAAGAATGTTTACAGTTTTTTGAGAAGACTGCTGGAATGTAACAATCATCTTATATCAGCAATTGTCAACTCGTCACTCACACTTTATTCCAGCATTTGGAAGTGGTGGCGTTCCATTTTACACTGAGCCCATTATGTTTTTTGTTGTTACAAGAGCGCCGAGTGTCTGCTGATCTGTATATACTTTATTTATTTATCTATTTGTAATATGAACCCTGAGTTTGAAATAAACGTTTGAATTGAATTGAATTGAATAACCCTGTACTGTCAGACCATTGTCTGTTAACCTTTGATTTTACTATTTCTGACTATTTGGCTCCTAAAGAAAAATATTATTACAGTAGATGCCTCTCAGATGGTGCTGTTACCAAATGTATGCAGATTGTTTCCTCTATGCCATGTGTCAACACAACGGCAATAAGCTATAGACAGCTTGCTCCTTCTGTAATTGATAACATAGTGGATAGTGTTACAGCTTCTCTGCATCAGACTCTAGACTTGGTGGCCCCCTTAAAAAAGAAAAAGTCTAATCAGAGATTTCTAACTCCTTGGTTCAACACAGAAACTCGTAGCTTAAAACAGAAGACTCGTCAATTAGAAAGAAAATGGCGCTCCACTAATTTAGATGAAATCTATTTAGCTTGGAGAAATCATCTTTTAATTTATAAAAAATCTCTTAGAAAAGCTAGAACGAGTTATTACTCGGCATTAATAGAAGAGAACAAGAATAATCCCAGGTTTCTTTTCAGCACTGTAGCCAGGTTGACAAAGAGTCAGGACTCTGTCAATCCTAGCATTCCCTTAGAGCTTACTAGTCAGGACTTTATGAACTTTTTCAATAATAAAATTTCATCCATTAGAGATAAAATCAATCAGATTCTTCCCACAGTTAACTTAAATACTGTAACTACTACAACTCCTTCAGTTGATGTCTGTCTTGATGAGTTTACTCCAATCGACCTTTGTGAGTTAGACAAAATAGTTTCCTCATCAAAACCTTCAACTTGTCTTTTAGACCCTATTCTTACCAGGTTATTTAAAGATGTCTTCCCACTTATTGGTAGCTTTATTCTTCATATAATCAATTCTTCATTAACTTTAGGCCATGTACCGCAGGCTTTTAAAACGGCTGTAATTAAACCCTTACTCAAAAAGCCAACGCTAGATCCAGGAGCTTTAGCTAACTATTGAGTTTTTGCATATGACGTCAGGGGGCGTGCCGCACTGGCCCGTTAGAGTGTGCCGCCATATTGGATGGCAAGAAACAACAGCAGCCGCAGGGTGAAACAAACCACATAGCTCACGTGTACCTACAAACTCGGCAAAATGGTGTTCTCCTGTTGTTCCCCCTGATAAGGGGATAAGCGGGGAATTAAATGGCCGGTGTGAAATGCAAAAAAAAAAAAAAAGTTGGATTTTTGAATAATTACCTTCACTGACATAATCTCTCGCTTTCTCATAACGGGCTGCACGGTGGAGCGGTGGTTTAGCACTGTGGCAGCACAGTTTACCCTTGGCTGGGGGATCGCAGGGATCATGAGACCGTGGGCTCGATCCCATCCCCCGACCAACAGTGAGCTGTGTGGAGTTTGCATGTTCTCCCCGTGTTGCGTGGGTTTACTCCGGGATTTCTCCGGTTTCCTCCCGCATACCAAAAACATGTAGGTTTAGGGCGCTCACGCACGCAGCGGCCGGTGGCTTGTCACCAGACTGCAAACCAAATCTACCTACAGGTACAAATAAGTAACAAAAAAAAAAAAAAAAACTTTCTGGTTTGGGGGCGCCTCTCTGCTTGCTACAAAGGACAATGCACACATGAAAGGGGAGAAAACTATTGTAAATGTGCATAAAATCAGGTACGTTTTAACGCGGCGCGCCGTGGAGAGCCTTTAAAAAAAAAAACACGCAGCGCGCTTCACTCACCTCCGAGTCCGAGGAGCTGCTGTTGTTTTCCGACTCGTTCACCAGCGAAGACTTCACATCATCCACATCCCTTTCCGCTGACACGTTTTCCGATATCTTATCCTCCTGCTCCCCTTCGTCTTTGAAAGATATCATTTCATCGTTTGCCCCCAAATCATCCCCGCTGAGCAGATTACTGGCAGTCATTGTTCTGCTAATTGCTCCAGCTGTGCGCTCTGCTTGTCCGTGGGGGTTACCCCACACCAGCCACCTCCGTTCAACTGAGGCATTTCGGCACACCAGAGGAGCGCACGGGAGCAAGATTAAAAACACTTGTCTGCTGTTTTGACTGCTGACAATGACTCCACTGAATGTGACACAGACATTGCAGACACAGTGTCAGAGGCCACAGTGTCAGTTGTTGAAGAGGATGATAGGGATGTTATTATGTCAGACTGTGACTGTGTGTTCTCCTCACTCATTCTGATCGCTAAACAGTACAAGTTACGCCTGGGTTGTCACAGTGCAACTGCTGCTCTTGCCATCCAAGATGGCGGCACCTACGGCGTGTTTATGTTTACCCCCGCGAGTCACGTGAATTTTACGAGCCTACGCAAAAACTATATAGACCAATCTCTAATCTCCCTTTCATTTCAAAAATCTTAGAAAGAGTTGTTGCTACGCAATTATTTGACCACCTGCAGGGAAATGGTTTACTTGAAGAGTTTCAATCTGGGTTTAGAATCCATCATAGTACTGAAACAGCCTTAGCGAAGGTCACTAACGACCTCCTCATCGCATCTGATAATGGACTGGTTTCTGTACTTGTCCTTTTAGACCTGAGTGCAGCTTTTGATACTATCGATCATAATATTCTACCTGATAGATTAGAACACTATGTTGGACTTAATGGAACTTCGTTGCAGTGGTTTAGATCTTATTTATCTGATAGGTTCCAGTTTGTTCATGTAAATAATGAGTTTTCTTTCAACTCAAAGCTTAGTCATGGAGTTCCACAGGGATCTGTGCTAGGCCCTACTCTTTTTACTTTATATATGCTTCCGTTAGGCAACATTATTAGAAAGCACTGTATACATTTTCATTGTTATGCAGATGACACACAATTATACCTATCAATGAAGCCAGATGATAGTAATCATTTAGCCAAGTTAGAAGCTTGTCTTAAGGAAATCAAAGCTTGGATGACTTGTAATTTCCTGCTATTAAATTCAGATAAGACTGAAGTCATTCTTGTTGGTCCAAAAAACCTTAGAAATACCTTTCCAAATCAAACTTTCAGTTTGGATGCGGTTACTCTTTCTCTTAATAGCTCTGTGAGGAACCTTGGAATTATTTTTGATCAAGATCTGTCCTTCAATTCACGTATTAAATTTGTTTCTAAGACTGCCTTCTATCATTTGCGTAATATTGCCAAGATTAGGAGCATCTTGTCTCAGAGTGATGCTGAGAAACTGATCCACGCTTTTGTTAGCTCAAGATTAGATTATTGTAATTCTTTATTATCAGGCTGTCCTAAAACATCTTTAAAAAGTCTTCAGCTGATCCAAAATGCTGCAGCAAGAGTTTTAACAGGTACTAGAAAGAGAGATCATATCTCTCCGGTTCTGGCCTCCCTTCATTGGCTTCCCATAGAGTTTAGAATTAAGTTTAAAATCCTTCTTCTCACTTACAAAGCTCTAAACAATCAGGCTCCTTTTTATTTAAAAGATCTGATACTACCGTATTATCCTAACAGAGCACTACGCTCCCAAAATGCAGGATTACTTGTAATACCTAGAATCTCCAAAAGTACAATGGGAGGCAGAGCCTTCAGTTATCAAGCTCCTCTCCTGTGGAACCAGCTGCCAATCTGGATTCGGGAGTCAGACTCGATCTCTGTTTTTAAGAATAGGGCTAAAACCTACCTTTTTGATATAGCCTACAATTAGGGAGGGATCATGTGTTTCTGAACCCTCCCTTAGTTATGCTGCTAATAGGTTTAGTCAGCCGGGGGACCTCCATTAATGCACTGGGCCTCACTCCTTTCCTCACTCTCAATGAAATATTTTTTTTTTGCTGGTCATTAACATTTGTTTGTTCTCTCCCATAGATCGAGTCCCCATCGTGCTGTTTGCTCTCTACATGTCTGTTCTTTTCTTCTTCTCTATCCCCTCACCCCCCCAGCCAGTCGCAGCAGATGACTGCCCCTCCCTGAGCCTGTTTCTGCTGGAGGTTTCTTCCTGTTAAAAGGGAGTTTTTCCTCTCCACAGTCGCCAAGTGCTTGCTCACAGGGGATCGCCTGATTGCTGGGGTCTTTCTGCAACTGTGGGGGTTCCCCCTACAGTTGATAGTGCTATGAGATTACTGTTGTTGTGAAATGGCGCTATATAAATAAAGTTGAATTGAATTGAATCTTTATCGATGTCTTACTCTTGGCTTTAAACTGTGCCACATTGAACAAGTCTGCTTCTTTCCTTGTTTGAATGTATACTCCTTCT
Source organism: Pholidichthys leucotaenia (assembly GCA_020510985.1). Taxonomy (NCBI): domain Eukaryota; kingdom Metazoa; phylum Chordata; class Actinopteri; order Cichliformes; family Pholidichthyidae; genus Pholidichthys; species Pholidichthys leucotaenia. Next base: position 34,845,304 of record CM035841.1, on the reverse strand, counting down.
GAAGTGTCTTTGAAGGCCACCTCAAGCATGGCTGCCGGATATAGCGAGAAGAGTGTAGGTGCCAGCACACACCCTTGTTTCACCCCGTTGCTTACTGAAAAGTCTTTAGATACTGAACCACTCATTGCCACATTTGCTTGCATACCTGTATGGAGTGCCTCGATCAGGCTGACAAACTTCTCTGTACAACCATATTTCTTGAGTACCTTCCCAAGTCCTTGTCGTGAAACAGTATCGAAGGCTTTACTGAAGACTACATAAAGATGGATAGATAGATAGATTATTTCGAGCAAAAAAGTAAAACAAAACAAATGACAAGTGCAATAAAGTAACAGTATACAGTGTTCGAAAGGGAGAAGGAAGAAGTGAACACTTATTAATTCCAACTCCTCTTTTCCATAAATACACCCATGTGAAATATATACAAATTACCACATTTAAGACCCCAAGTAAACAATTTACTGTATTTTTTACAAATCAACATTAACACCCATCCATCCCAACATACATACAGTCCATACATCAAAACCAGCCCCAAACAACACAGATATACACAGTGCTGTCCCACCCACCATTCCATAGTGTCCTAGAGTGAGCATAGTGAATCGTACATATAAATACTACCCTTCTAACATATATTCTTTCAGCAAATAATATTTATACCTCTTTTTGAACTGATTTCTGTTTGTACATAGTTTCAGTTCCGGCTCCAGACTGTTCAACAAATCCACCCCACAGACAGATATGCACATACTTTCAGATATCAGTCGTACGCCCATGCCGCTACAGGACTGAGTGGTGAACATGCTTCCATAAGTGAATCAATGTCCTTAGAAAACCAAGTGCTTCAGTTCCTTAATGATAAAGACATTAAGGTAGAAGCCAATGCGATCTCAGCCTGTTATGCTTTACTGAAGAAAGATAACAAAACAAAGAAATCAATTGTGATGCGCTTTGTGAACAGGAGGGTGAAAAATGACATACTGAGGCAGGCCAAAAAACTAAAGGAAACTCAAGTTTACCTAAATGAACACCTGACAAAAAAAAACCGCTGAATTAGCACGGCAGGCACGGATGCTAAAGAAACATAATAAGATACAGTCAACCTGGACAAGAAATTGTAGAATTTGGATTAAACTAAATGGAACACCTGAGCAAGCAAAAAGTATAATGATCAGAGATGCTACTGACTTAGATAAATACAGATGAACACTGACTATGAAACACAGAGTGAGGAAACTCAAACTCTAAAAATATGCCACTATGCTGAACATAAACCACAAGAGATGGAGAATGATATTGATCCTGATAACCACTTTTTCAATAATATTCATAACCACTGTGAATATTACACTGAAAAGCAATTCAAAAGTCAAGTGCAATTAGATGGTAAACTGTCAATAATACACTTCAATAGCAGAAGTCTTAACAAAAACTTCTCACAGATTCAGGACTATTTAAAACAGCTAAACAGAAAATTCACAGCTATAGCAGTCTCTGAAACCTGGCTTAATGCAGACCAGGCTCCCCTGATGGCAATAGAGGGATATCAGATGTTTAACATTAACAGATCTCAAAAAAAGGGTGGTGGTGTTGCACTGTATATTGATGACCTATATAGATGTAAGCTTGTAAATGAAATGTCCTTAGCACTACCAGGGATTCTGGAATGTGTTACTGTTGAGATTGACCTAGACAAAACAAAAAATCTAATCATAAGCTGCATATACAGAACGCCGGGAACTTGCATTGAGACATTCAGAGATAAATTAGTCGAGCTGTACAATAATATTACTAGTAAGAAAATGGTAGCAATTTGTGGAGATTTCAATATTGACCTACTTAATCCACATCAACAAAATGTAGTTACAGAGTTCATGAACTCTATGTACAGCATGAGTCTATATCCCACAATAACACATCCCAGTAGAATCACAGCTCACTCTGCTACACTTATTGACAACCTGTTTGTCAATGTTCTCGACAAGAAAATAGAAAGTGGATTATTGATAAATGATATAAGCGACCACTTGCCAATCTTTGCACTTATCCATGGCCACACGGGGCCCAACCCAGAAAAAATCTCAAAATCGTTCAGACACAAATCATCAAACGCAATCAGTTCTTTTAAAGAGGACTTGCTGAAGCAAGACTGGACAGAAGTCTATGTATCAGATGTAAATGAAGCCTATGACACATTTACAAACATTGTAACCACTCTTTATGAAAAAAACTGCCCATTAGTTAAAAAAAAGCTTAAACACAAATTTACTGACAAACCATGGCTAACCAAAGGACTACAAAAGGCGTGTAAAAAGAAAAATTTATTATATTAAGCTTTCATAAAGAAAAGGACAAAAGAAGCAGAGCAGCGGTATAAAACATACAAAAATAAGTTAACATATATAATAAGATGTAGTAAAAGAGACTATTACAGTAAAGAACTGGAAAAAAACAAAGACAATATTAAAAATACATGGACAATAATCAACAGTATCCTTGGAAATAAAAGCAGAAATACCAGCTACCCAACTAACACTCCAAAAAATAATAAATCGACTCCGAATGTGAATATAGCTTCACCTGCAGATGAATTTAATAATTTTTTTGTTAACATTGGACCTAAACTGGCCCGAGAAATACCCACTACGGTGCCAACAGGTGATTCAATATGCAATAACACTGCTGTAAAAGACACCATCTTCATAAAGAACACAGACGAAAGAGAGGTCATTGAAATTGTTAAATCGTTCAAAAGTAAAACATCTACTGACTGCGATGGTATTGATATGCTACTAGTCAAAACTGTTATCGAATGCATAGTGAAACCACTGACGTATATCTGTAACCTGTCTCTCCAATCAGGTATATTTCCCAATGCAATGAAAATAGCTAAAGTAATTCCAATTTACAAGACAGGCGACAGAGGGGAACTCTCCAACTACAGACCAATTTCACTATTACCGCAATTTTCCAAGATACTTGAAAAAATATTCTATGAGAGAATTGACAACTTCATACTGAAGAATGATTTATTGTGTGAGCAGCAATATGGGTTCAGACACAAAAGGACAACAGCATATGCCTTAATGGAATTTACAGAAAAAATATCAACAGCCATTGAAAATAAAGAGTATTCAGTTGGAGTATTCCTGGATCTTAAAAAAGCATTTGATACAGTAGATCACAATCTATTATTAAAGAAACTACAAAATTGTGGTATCAGAGGGGTAGCACTGTCCTGGTTAAGAAGTTACTTAAAGAATAGATATCAGTTTGTATGTGTTAACAACAAAAACTCAGAGCTACTGAAGGTCACCTGTGGAGTCCCACAGGGTTCAGTTTTGGGACCATTATTATTCAATATGTATATAAATGATATATGTAAAGTTTCAGAAAAAATGGACTTAATATTGTTTGCTGATGACACTAACCTGCTATGCAGTGGAAACAACTTGGAACAACTTCTGGATACACTCGGAAAGGAATTAGGAAAGCTGAAACTGTGGTTTGATTCAAACAAATTAACGCTCAATTTAAGCAAGACAAAATTTATAGTCTTTAACAACCATCACAACTACCCAGTACCCAAACTCAGTGTAAATGGTGTAGAGATTGAAAGGGTATCCGAAACTAAATTCCTTGGAGTAATAATTGATAACAAACTGTGTTGGAAGCCACATATTAATTATATAAAAGGTAAAGTATCCAAATCAATTGCAATATTACACAGAGTGAAAAATTTGCCGAATCAACCCACACTATACACCTTGTATCATTCATTAATACTCCCATACATGACATATTGTAATGAAGTATGGGGAAATACATATAAAACAAACATATATCCACTCTTTATGCTTCAAAAGAGAGCTATTAGAATAATCAACAAAGCAGCTTACAGGGAACCAACAAACCCACTTTTTCTTAAACAAAAAACTCTCAAGTTGAAAGATCTGATCGACTTTAAAACCGCAATAATAATGTTCAAAGTGAAGAATCTATCACTGCCCGCAAATATCCAAAAGTTGTTCCAAACAAGGGAGAAACGATATCACTTCAGAGGAACATGTATATTTCAAAAGCCTACAGTGAGAACAACTACCAAGCAACACTGTATTTCAGTGCAAGGTGTCAGATTATGGAACGATTTTGGACCTGAATTAAAATCATGTACAAAGCTTGGACAATTTAAACAAAAACTAAAGGAAGAAATACTCCAAACATATTTACAAGACGACATGTAAACTCACATAAGGATTGACATTTCCAGCCTGTGTTGTGTTATAGCTTAGTTTTTCTTTTTTCTCTGTGACACTATGTCTTAGATTTGTTTTTGAATAGTAACCGCTTAACTTAGACTAGCTCAGTTTTCTTTTTCTCTCAGTCATATTTTGTCTTAGCCTTGTTTTAAATTGTAATCGCTCTTGTCTTGTGTTCTCTTTTTTCTCCTTTGAATTCTTGGATGGAATATGGGTGGGCAATATAAGCTGCGGCTTCAGCCATCACCCATTTCGGATAACTCACGTGGAATTGTATAGTAGAAGGAGTCTTTGTCTAATTTGACCTTGTTGTTATATTATACAGTTTCTTTTAACCTGTAATGTACTATCCGAAATAAATTCATTCATTCATTCATTCATACTTTTCTTAGTTGTTCGTATCTTGGGTTTTGTAAAGTTTTAGTCTCCTCTCAAATTATAATCATTGTCTCTCCTTTTTTTTTTTATTAATTTAAGTTTTTGTAAAGGGTATACAGGTCATTACAGCATTGCATTGTTTACATTTTCATCACATGTTCCCTTATTTTTTGCTATTTGACAACATTGGTAGGATAATTATTACAACGCCCCCTTTTTTTTTTAAAGTGAAAGAAAAAGTGAAATTAAAGAGAATAAAATAAAAAAAACGAACAAACAAACAGAACAGCAAAAAACAAACAAACAGAAAATTAAGATAAGATAAGATAAGATAAGCCTTTATTAGTCCCACAACGGGGAAATTCCAGGATTGCAACAGCACAGGGATAGCAGCACTCAGAGCAACAATCAGAAGGCAAGAAAAAAAAAAAAAAAAACAAGCAAGCAAGAGCAGCTAATATACATATGTACATATTACTATAAAATATATATATACACACACACACACAGACAGTGCAGAGCATTGTAGCTGGATGGAATAAATATGTAAATATATAAACACCCACAGTACGGAGCATTGCAGCTAGGTGGAATAAATATGCAAGTATATAAACACACACAGTGCGGAGCAATGTAGCTAGATGGAATAATATGTAGATATATAAAAACACAGTGCGGAGCATTGTAGCTAGATGGAATAAATTTTTTTTTTTTTTTTTTTTTTTTTTTTTTTTTTCTCTCGGCGCCACACGAGTCGGCTGCCTTTTGCAACAGCGGCTCGATTCCGAGTCTTTTTCCCTTCCTCTCTCTTTTGATCCGTCTTTTTTTTTCACCCCACTTATATCACGGACACACAGATCGTCCTAAATGTCTCCTGAGCCGGTGGACGGAGCCACTGTCTATAGCAGGATACGATACAGCAGAGAACAGCTGCTAGCATTCAACCGCCACCCGGTCCCACTGGAAAAACTCGACATACCGAGTGAACTGAGGCGAAAACGCCGCGGCTGCCGGGCTGGAGTAAGGCGGAGGACAAAAAATATAAGGTACAGACCCTCCCTTCCATCTGTTGTCATGGGAAATGTACGGTCGATACTGGGAAAGTTAGATGAGCTAGCGGCTATCTCCCGTTATGATAGCACATACCGGGAGTGCTCTCTCCTTTTGTTTACTGAGACGTGGCTAACTGAACTAGCAGCAGATGCTAACATTGAGCTGGAGGGTTTTCACATGATACGAGCTGACCGAACACCAGACAGTGGCAAGGCTAGGGGCGGTGGAGTGATCATGTATGTTAACAACAACTGGTGCAGACCGGGACATATCACTGTTAAACAACGACACTGCAGCAAAGACATTGAGTTGCTAGCTGTTAGCATGAGGCCTACATATCTCCCGAGAGAACACTCACACGTGATCTGCATTGTTGTTTATGCAAATCCGACGGCGAACGCTGGGACAGCACGTGACGTCATCCATTCAGTAACCAGCAGGCTGCAGACAGAACACCCAGATGCTCTTCTCCTCATCTCAGGCGATTTCAACCATGTTTCACTGTCTCCCATTCTACCCACGTTCACCCAGTATGTCACATGCCACACTAGAGACAATAAAACACTGGATTTATTCTACGCAAACACTAAGGAGGCGTACACCTCATCACAACTACCCCCACTCGGGAGATCGGATCACAACTTGGTTCATCTCCGGCCGGTGTACAAACCCCTAGTGCACAGACAACCTCCGGCCATGCACACTGTGGAGTTATGGTCTGAGGAGACAATGGACACCCTAAAGGGCTGTTTTGAAGCCACCGCCTGGAAGCAGCTCTGCGATCCACATGGTGAGGACATCGATGGCCTCATTCACACCTTCACGGGCTACCTCAGCTTCTGTGGGGACAAATCCGTTCCCACCAAGACCATACGGCGTCACTCAAACAACAAACCCTGGATCAACCCTGAGATAAAAACACTTCTGAGAGAGAAGAAGAGGATCTTCAGGTCGGGGAACAGGGAGATGCTGAAGTCCGTACAGAGGGAGCTGAGGAGAAAGATCAGAGAAGGCAAGGACAGCTTCAGGAAGAAGATGGAGGACAAGCTGCAACAGAGCGACATCAGCGGGGTCTGGAGAAACCTCAAAACCATCTCGGGGCTCCAGAATACCTCCCCCCAGGCCACAGGGGGCAGGGAGTGGGCGAACAACCTGAATCTGTTTTTCAATAGATTTGACCAACCGCCCTCCCCCCTGACTGCACAACAACCACTGCTGCCTCTAAAAAGCT
>CM035841.1:34697630-34838180 GCA_020510985.1 Pholidichthys leucotaenia | reverse complement strand
AAACGCATAACTTCATCCAGTGCGTGGGCTCATTTTTCTCCCTCTGCGCCTCATAGGGGCGCATATGACAACTTATACTTGGCTTCTATGGGCATGCACGGGTATGCACTAGTATTTTAAAATATCTGAATCTTCCAGTTTCAAGATAATGATTGACTAAATCTATCACTGAACTTGAATTTTGATAATGTTTTGATTTTATATTTTATGAGGGGGAAAAAAAGCATAAAAACAGGGTGGAAATGACAGAAAAATGTATATTCACTGAAAACATTTTCTCATTTAAACACTAATGTTAAATGAAGTTGTAAGTTAAAACTGTAAATCTCTGCAGATGCTTTTAAAGGCCTCGGCCGGACGAAATTACAATATCGCTAAATCATATCTTAAATTTGTGTGTGAGACGAGCTAATTTGAACCGCACATGTTTTGGTGTCAACAAATGTCGCATAAGGTGACAATGCGCTATTAAGTATGATTTCCTTGAGAGCTGTCTGACTCTGCCAAGCGAACAGCGCTAAGATGGCCACTGACTGTGTGACGTCAGGTCAGGAAGCGACCAGCAAACACTCGACGGACATTGCGTGTTGTTTACGTTTAAAATCGGCGATTACGGATATTTCTAGGAGTACTTGTGGATTACAAATAGAGTATTTATTACGATTAGGATTTCAGTGATCGAATTAATTATGGTTTGGCGTTGTGTTGTCTACGGGTGCGACGGTATACCGGAGGAGCACGCGGTGAGTGTTTATGAATTTCCCCCCTGGGAAAATCAGAACCGCATGGGTGAAATTCGTTCAGAAAACGCGAAAAAATTGGAATGATGTTGGAAAATCACCAAACATTGCAGTAGACATTTCGTTGACAGCGATTTTCACAATAAGATGCAATTTGAAATGAAATTTGCAAAAAGATTGCTGCTAAAAAAATCGGCTGTTCCAACTATATATCCGTTCATTTCAAAGTCCCACTCTCAGACAAGTGTCAGTGACAGTGGCGTGAAAAGCAAGGGTGATCTACCGATGCGATCTGCTGTCAGAAAAGAGAAGTAAACAGGGTAAGTTTTTTTTTTTAATATTCACTGCCAATATTTACTAAAATTATTTACAAGCAATGAATTTCATTGCCTTAACAACTTATCAAATATTAGAATTTTAGGGTATTCATACTAATCAAATATGAAATATTCAGTGCTGTATAGGGAGGTGGTTGTGCCTGTTTGCTCAAGTTATATTTCTATATATGTAATCCAATTTGACACCTCTGTAATGAAATTATGTTGATCTACTGTTTTTGCAGATTTTATCCACTGTCACTCAACCTTCAAATACTGTGGATTTTTCTGACCAAGCAGAGGAAGCTGATGACCAGGATTTTTATGTAAATCCACTTTCAGATCCACTAGACCAACATGTCCCACCTACACTAAATACAGCCCAGGCTATACCAGATCCTCTTCTGACAACACCCAATCCAGATCTCAAAGCCGAACCATCACTGCAACCAAAGTACAAAGATGCGAGCACTACATACGATCCACCAGCTCCTGAGAGACTGCAACCTAACACAAAAAACAATTTCACACAAACCAGAAAGTTAATTGTCCGACCAGAGAAAAAACCTGTAAAACGTGAGTATCATTGATTTGAAATCAACAATTTATTTACATTATTGTTCATGTGAACTATCAGAATAACTTGTTAACCCTAATACATTGTTAAAATTATTGATCTCCAGGCTCACACTGTCAGACCGATCCGAAGATCACACAATGGGACACAAGTCATCTGAGCACATGCCATACGTGCCGTAGATCACTGGCAACAACAGGGCCTCGCACATCGACACCAAGGAAAGCAAAGAGGAAGTTTGAGGACGTTGACACGGATGATATTGACTCTGTGTCGTCTTACGCCTCTAACAATGACCCACATGATGTTAAATACCATCCAAGTTTTATGGATGTATCAGACCAAAGGTATGATTCAAATTAATGAAACATTTTAAGACATAAAATGAAATATGAATTTTTTAATTTTTTATAATACTAAAGATATATAATACTAAATAATATAATATTAAAGTCTATATACACTGTTTTTTTTTATAACATTTCAGTTTCAACCAAAAGGAGTCCCATAACCACCACGAGGAGGAGAAATACATAGTTTACAAAAGTTGCCTCTGGAAATTATTCAGCAATTGTCATCATTGCAGTCATCCATGTGAGGTAACAAGTCACACTAAAGGCTCTCTGTTGGTGATCAAACAACATTCTCCACATTGTGTTGAGGATCGATCCTGGCACAGCCAGCCGATGATCAGGGACATGCCAGCTGGTAACATACAGCTTTCATCCGCCATTCTCTTCACTGGGGCGTCATATGTCAAGGTCCTCAGAGTTCTAAATGCAGCCGGTATCGTTGGAATTTCCGCGACCACTTACAAGGAGCACAAACAGCAGTATCTGGAGCCAACAATCTGGGGTGTATGGTCAGACCGCAGGATGGACCTATTTCGACAGCTGCTGTCCATGCCAGGTGGCCTTGTTTTGGGAGGAGATGGACGTTCAGATAGTCCTGGCCATAGCGCCAAATATGGTTCCTATACAACTATGGAATTGCGTCTAAAGAAAGTGATTGACATCCAACTGGTTCAGGTAGTTGCTTATTCATTTCTGGTTACTCAAGTATTTTTGTGAAATATTTTGGATTATGTAAGATAATTAAATAAATGCAACAAAATTAGAAAATTAAATATGGTGCAATCCATAAATTAATGGACAATGCAACTTCATAATATTTTATATGGAGTGAATATTTAACTGATCTGCCACTTTTCTTTTTTCATTGTACAGAGCAACGAGGTCGGAAGCAGTAATGCTATGGAGAAAGAGGGCTTCATCCGCAGCATGTATCTGTTACAGCAGCATGGTTTGGCTGTTGATACCATCATAACTGATCGTCATCCCCAGATACAGAAATATATGCGAGAACAGATGCCGGATGTCACACACTACTATGATGTGTGGCATGTTGCAAAGGGTCTGTATAATTATATAGTGCATTTCAAACGCTGCCAAAATGTTATATTAACCTACAAATATATCGAATGAATAATAATTATTTCTTCTACACGATTAATTGTATTATTCTTTGCATTTTATATAGGCTTCATCAGAAGTCTTGAAAAACTGTCAAAGGTATGTCCTGAAGTCAAGCCGTGGTTGAAATCAGTCTCCAACCACATGTATTGGTGTGCGGCCTCAAGCCATGGTCAATCTCCAGATGTGATTGTTGCCAAGTGGCAATCGCTTGGAAACCACATCCAGAACAAGCACATCAATCATGGCCCTCTATTCCCTGCTTGCCTCCATGCCGACCCAGGAACGCAAACAAAACCCAAGAAGTGGCTCAAACCCAGTGAGTGTAGTTATGGATTATTTTCAATAAATATGTATCGATCTGTAGTGCATGCATGCATATGTATAAATTATTATCCCATTGATTTTCATCATTTTTGGCGATATATCTCACACCTAAAATTTATTTATTTCAGGCACAAAGGGCTGTGAAAAAGTTGTTCATATGATCAACAAAACACAGGTCCTCAGGGATGTGCGAAAGCCGAGTCCAGGGCAGCAAACTTCTAATGTGGAGGCTTTCCACAGTCTGATTATTCACTTTGCCCCAAAGAGTGTACACTTCTCATTCCTTGGGATGTTGACAAGGTGAGGAGATGCAATATGTGACCAAAAGTATTAAATGGAATTATAATAACAGTGCCAATTATATAGAGTTTCTGCTGATAGACAGATCACTTATATGTCCATAAATAAATCATTGTGATAATATTCTAATTACAGACTTTGTTTAGCTGCAATGCACTTTAACGAAAATGCAGGCCGTAAGCAGGCACACAATCGTGGTGGAGAGCCGGTCTTCATCATCAGATACCCAAAATTCAAAAAAGGAGGATATACACTGCAAGCAAAGAAAGTTAATCCAACTTTCGGTGAGTATACGAAATATTACAATCATTTTCTAGGCTTGTGTATGATATTTAGGGTGGGTGGAGGGTTGGTCTTCATTCAACTTTTACATTTCATAGCTTTTATCAAATTATGTTAATTTGGGTCAAATATGTATTTCATACTGTAATCAAATGGATTTCTAATTTTTATTAAATTAATTTTATTTCAGAATATGTGGATGATCTGATGAATACTCTTTTCGACAAAACCTTGGTTGATCCAACCCACTTATTGGAGCAGTGGCACTCTGTACAAGCCAGAGTTCCAGCAACATTGAGTGCCAAATTTCAGCGTCCCATCAAAGCTGATGCTGTTGAGCAACATGTATCTAGATTTTCAAAATCAAACATGTAAAAGTACAATAAATTGCCAATTATCAATGAAAGTTCAGCTTTCAATTGTTAGGGAAGCAACATATTTTGCTAAGACAAACAAATATAAGCCTAAGATTGTTAGAGAAATGTGCTTTTAAAAATTGAACACGAATTTTACAACATAAAATGGTAGAAAAATTAGTCTAATGTATATGAGATCCGACTTTGATGAATGCTGAAATATTAGAATTATAAAATTGACATGCACATTAATAAACTCAATATATGATTTTAAAAAACTTTATTTAAATAACCTTGATCACAAATCTAATCTTGGTAGGCAAAATCCCTTGTACTGATCGGATGGGAATGTTTCTCTGATGAGGCTCACAGCACAGGCAGGCAATATCACCCTCACTTCTTTGCCAAGATATCCCCAACACCAACGGATGATTTGCCTGTAGGCCATGAATCTGTATCGCCTGAAAAATATGGGGTTGGCATTGATTATTCCGTTTGCATTGATTATTGAATGTATTGAATGATTTCTTCATAATTGATCTGGAAAATTAAAACACATGAATAAATGTTGTTTAAAAACTCACTCGTGTTGACTTGCGTCATGATCACCATATTGCTGTCTGTAGGCCAGATAAGCTGTCTGTAAAACCCGGACGTCAAGACAGAACGGAAACCGGGGTGATCAGTGATACACCTTGGTAGGTTATCATCTGTGTATCCACAGCCCATCAGTTCTTCTAGTTTCTCCTTCACCTTCAATACCTCCTGGCAGCACCGAGATTCAGTTGCTGTTGGCATAATGTTGCATTTCTCACAAGTGCACCTGTTAAAAAAAATGGTATAATCAGATGCTTATAATAAAATAATGGCTCGTGGGAGTGCTATATAAATTGGTCTATGAAGTTTGATTAGAAAATATTAAAAACATGTAAAAAATTTTGAGCAGAAAGAGAAGTTATAGGAAAACAATAATGAATCACAATAATCATGATCCATCATGATCCATGATGGATCATGTTGATCAATCAATCTCTTAAGAGAATTATGTAGCTTTTGAGACTAGGATTAACATGATGATGATTAACAACATCTCCTAACAAACTCGTAAAGTACACATATTATCCATCACATACATTATCCTTTTATTTCCAATGATAATGTTTCTAAATGTTTCTAATGTTTATAAGTTGCCAAGTAAGGCAGCGAGGGAACAATTGGCAGTTTTATTTTGATAATTAAGTGTGTGACCATGCATATCGCCTAAAAATAAAAATTCAAAGCATATTTTACCAATATAAATCGGCGAGCCTCTCGTTCGTAACGTGGTCTGCTCCGGTCGGTGTTTCGTCCGCGTCTTCCGCCGCATCCTCGGGCTCGAACAAATACGGCTGAATAACCCCATCAGCACCACCCAAAACTACTTCATCATCAGATTCTTCAGTTTCAATATCATCAAGTGTGGATCAAGCAGGTTTCTGCAAGGACCGCAGTACAGGAGAACAAGTACTGGCCCTAACCACCTTCATCGAAAATGGCTTCGAGAGCAGACTGAAGACAGGGGCTGTGTTTCTCGATCTTACAGCCGCCTATGATACGGTCTGGCACAAAGGCCTCCTCCTGAAACTTATAAAGGCGATCCCTACTTGGGCAACAGCAATTATAAAAACCCTGCTGACCAACCGAATGTTCAGAGTCCACCTCAGTCAGAACACAAGTGCATGGAGAATGCAGAAAAACGGACTCCCACAAGGCTCAGTTCTAGCTCCAACTCTGTTCAACCTCTACATAAACGACCTGCCTACTACAAAATCCCGCAAATTCATCTATGCAGACGACATTTGTTTGGCATTCCAAGCACCAGACTTTGAACCACTGGAACGGGTGCTCACGGAAGATCTTGCCAAACTGGACCAGTTCTGCAAAATCTGGCGCCTAAAACCAAGCCCAGCAAAAACCGTCTCCAGTGTATTCCATCTCCACAATGCAAAAGCTGCCAGAGAACTAAACATCCACCTGAGCGGACTCAAGCTTAAGCATGCCCCAAATCCAACTTATCTTGGAGTGACCCTTGATAGGACCTTATCCTTCAAGGAACATCTAAAGGGGACGGCTGCTAAGGTGAAGGTACGAAACAACCTGCTCTGCAAGCTCGTTGGTGCAAAATGGGGGGCGGCAGTCTCCACCCTGCGCACCTCAGCACTGGCCCTTTCATACTCTGTAGCAGAATATTGTGCCCCTGTCTGGTCCAGGTCATCTTACACACACCATGTAGACACCCAGCTCAACTCAACCATGAGAACTATAACTGGAACAATCCGCTCAACACCACTCCCCTGGCTCTCTGTACTGTCAAACATAGCCCCTCCACACATCCGGCGAGCAGCATTAACTCAAAGGATGCTCCAAAAAGTTAAAGATTCTCCTCACTTACCAATCCAGGCAGATATCTACACCCCACCCACTGCCCGACTTTCATCCAGACGGCCGATTTGGAAAAACCCTCCCCCAGCTGACTTTACCATCCAGACAGCTTGGCAAGAGGAATGGGAGACCAAGGAGGTCCCAGACAAACAGCTGGTGATAAACCCCAACCAACAGGTCCCGGGCACCAACCTCCCAAGGAGACAGTGGTCTACACTCAATCGCTTCAGGACTGGACATGGCCCCTGCTTGGCCAGCCTTCACAGATGGGGCAGTAGCCCTAGCCCACTGTGCGCATGTGGAGAGGAGCAAACAATGGAACACATCATAGAGGCTTGCCCGCTCCAAAGACTGGAAGGAGGATTACACACCCTCCATACAGCAAACCAGGAGGCAACTGCTTGGCTTAAGGACTTTGCATTCGCTAAATAAATATCACTTATATTGCGGTCGTCATACTCGATAAAATAATCGCTGTCCGAATCACTCTGCTGTCGTTCAGCCATTTCTGCAGGCAGGTGATCATCCATTTCCTGCAGGCATTTCCTGTTTCTCCCTGACCTGACGTCACTGCTGCACGCCCCTAGCGGGAGATGGCGGTACTGCAGCATCACTAAGTGAAATATGGGCTATTAACAAATAAAGTCATTTATGGAGGCTGGTGACACATTTTAAATCACTGGAATGGCCAGAATGGAATATTTTCATACAATCAGTTTATTGGTTCAATAAAAAAATGTCACCGTCCGAGGTCTTGAAGACCACTGGGAGAACTGAGTGATGATGAATGGGAGTGAACCTTGCTTGCAAGTACCATGACCCCAGGCTCTGATCAGAGGTCAAATAGGAACAGGCTCTTCTACAGTGGGCAGAAAAAGGAAACTCGTATGCAACTGGTCAAACTCCTTCAGAAGACTATAGTAACATGCTGTGACTTTTGTGTGAATCCTTTGTACAAAATCTGATGAAAGACTGTGTACCCCATTGCAAAGATACTAAACTTATTTCTAACTGCATCTAATCCTCTCATGTTTTTATCATTTCAGTGGCTAAAATTGACAGTAAACAAGCCAGCTATCTCATGTGATTTTTTTTTTGGCACACGGTACTGCACAGTGGACTCACCAGAGCAACGTAAGAAAGAGGAGGCAATTACTCAATGGAAAGGCTGCTCAACACTCCCTGCACTCATCCTCCCAGGAGAAGATTAGATTAGATTAGATTCAACTTTATTGTCATTACACATGTATGAATACAAGGTAACGAAACACAGTTTAGCATCCAATCAGAAAGTGCAAAGGACAGCAGTGCAGTATATACGGTAATTAGCAGTATGTGCAATTTAAGCAAATATATGCAAATATATGCAGCAGTGCAGAAAGTTAAGAGTACTGTTGTGTGCAAATAATGTACAATAAGTTAGATGTAGTTATGTTATGTAGTTATGTACAGGTGAGGATGGTAAGAGATGATGGTAAGAGAGTCAGCGGGGAACTAAGTTCAATAACGTGACAGCTGTTGGAAAGAAACCTGTTGGTTCTAGTCCGAAGGCTTCTGAAACGTCTTCTGGAGGGGAGAAGCTGGAACAGTCCATGAGCAGGATGGTTGGAGTCCCTAAGAATGCTGCGTGCCCGGCGCAGACATCTTTTCTAACTAACTAACTAACCTGCACTTATATAGCGCTTTTCTAGTCACAAAGACCACTCAAAGTGCTTTCACTAGTACTAACCCTCTATTCTAAGGGCCTATAGGAAACAGATATCTAGGGACAATTTTAGAACAACCAAAATTTTTCCTGTAGACGTCCTCTATAACTGGAAGTGGAGTCCCTGTGATGCGTTGGGCGGTTTTCACCACCCGCTGCAGCGCCTTACGGTCAGCGACAGAGCAGCTCCCATACCAGACTGTGATACAGTTGGTCAGGGTGCTCTCTATCACGCAGCGGTAGAAGTTGCCCAGGATGTCAGTTGACAGATGGTTCTTCTTCAGTGTCCTCAAGAAGAAGAGGCGCTGATGGGCCTTCTTGATCAGGCTGGTGGTGTTAACTGACCAGGACAGGTCCTCCAAGATGTGGGTCCCCAGGAATTTGAAGCTGGGGACACGTTCACCAGCTATACCATTGATATGGATGGGGTCATGTGTCTCTTCCCTCTCCTTCCTGTAGTCCACTATGAGCTCCTTGGTTTTGCAGGTGTTAAGGAGCAGGTTATTGTCAGCGCACCAAGTAGCCAAGTGCTCAACCTCTGCCCTGTAATCTGACTCGTCATTGTCCCTGATGAGTCCAATCACCGTGGTGTCATCTGCGAACTTTATGATGGAATTGGATCCATACATAGGCCTGCAGTCATGGGTGAAGAGGGAGTAGAGGAATGGGCTGAGCACACAGCCCTGTGGTACACCAGTGTTGAGTGTGATGACGGAAGAACGGTTGGGGCCTGACCTAACATGCTGGGGTCTGTTGGTCAGAAAATCCATGATCCAGTTGCAGGTGGAGGTACTGATTCCCAGGTCCCCAAGTTTAGTGAGCAACTTGGAGGGGATAACTGTGTTGAATGCTGAGCTGAAGTCAACAAACAGCATTCTTGCGTAGGTGTTCTTGTCATCCAGGTGTGAGAGTACATAGTGCAGCGCTGTAGAAACCGCATCCTCTGTACTCCTGTTGCTCCGGTAGGCAAACTGGTGAGGGTCCAGTGTAGGGGGCAGGCCTTTTTGAGCTGTGCCAAGACCAGTCGCTCAAAGCACTTCATGACTATGGGCGTCAGTGCCACAGGGCGATAGTCATTTAGGCACGATGGTGTTGAATGTTTCGGCACTGGAACTATTGAAGTGGTCTTGAAGCACGCTGGTACCACGGCCTGGGCCAGGGACAGATTGAAGATGTCTGTGAAGACCCCTGCCAGCTGCTCAGCGCATGCCCTCAGCACACGCCCAGGAATGCCGTCAGGGCCAGCAGCCTTACGTACGTTGACATGACTCAGTGCGTTACGGACGTCGGTGTGGGTGAGTGTGAGGTGGTGGAGGTCATCAGAGGGTGGGAAATTGATGTTCTTTTCGTTATTGTCCTTGTCAAAACAAGCATAGAAGTCATTTAGCTCATTGAGAAAGGGCACAGTCATGGCTATAGGTATGGAGTTGCTGGGCTTATAATCAGAGATAGCTTGAATGCCCTGCCACATGCGTCGGGGGTCAGAGTCCCTAAAATGTTCCTCCACCTTCAGCTTGTAGCTGTGCTTGGCCTTCTTGATGCCCCTCTTCAGATCTGCCCTGGATGAACTGTAGGCCTGTGCATCACCAGATCTAAAGGCATTGTTACGTGCTTTTAGCAGAAGCCGCACTTCTCTGTTCATCCACGGCTTCTGATTTGGGTACGTGGTGATCTGTCTTTCCGTGGTGACACTGTCAATAGTGGTGTTGATATGGTCCAGGACTGAGTGGGTGTAAGAGTCGATGTTTATGTGGGAGCCACAGGTAGCCTGAGAGGTGAACATACTCCAGTCTGTGTTCCTAAACTTCTCCTGGAGTACAGAGTCAACCCCCTCTGGCCACACTTTGATGGTCCTCACTGATGGCTTCACCCGGTTGATGAGCGGTACATACTTGGGGGTAAGGAACAAAGATAAGTGATCAGACTGACTTAGGTGGGGGAGGGGAGTTGCTGTGTAGGCTCCCACAATATTGGTGTAAACATGGTCCAATGTTTTGTCCCCTCTTGTGTGACAGGAGACATGCTGGTAGAATTTAGGAAGCACTGTCTTGAGGTTAGAGTGGTTAAAATCACCCGCCACAATAAATGCTGCCTCTGGATGTGCAGTTTGTTGTTTGCTAACAGCTGCATGCAGTTCTTTCATAGCAAGCTTACCATTAGCATCCGGAGAAATGTAAGCGGCTGTGATGATGGTACAAGTGAACTCGCGTGGCAGATAGAAAGGTCTACATTTAACCATGAGAAACTCCAGGTTAGCTGAGCAGTGTCTCTCAACAGTGACAGAGTTCGTGCACCAAGCCTTGTTAATATAAATGCACAATCCCCCACCTCTTTTCTTACCGGAGTCAGCTGCTGCTCTGTCTGCCCGGAGCGTGTGTAGGCCGGCTAGCTCGATAGCATTGTCGGGTATTCCACTGTGAAGCCATGTTTCCGTAAAAATCACGATATTGCAGTTCATAAGTCTCTTATTGTTGGTGATCCGAAGCCGTAGTTCACTCATTTTGCTCGCCAGTGACCGTACATTAGCAAGGAAGATACTAGGTAGAGAGAGCCGGTACGATGTTAGCTTTAGCTTAGCTCTTAGCCCACCGTGCTTACCCCGCCTTTGTTTACGGTTCTTACGCCGCCTGCGAGCACTTCCGGTCGGCCGGGAAGCCTGCCGAGCGTCGGGTGTTCTCTGGAGCTCAGGGATGAGACATAGGTTGAGGCGTAGGTTGCTGATAAAAAGATTGTTATCGTTGCTTTGTAATCCAGTGTCCAAAAGCTCATCTCGGGTGTAAGATGTAAAAGCAGAGCTGTTCTGAACGAACATACCCGAAATGAGCAGAAATAACACTGCTAATCCCCAAAATCTGATAGGACGCTGAGCCTCGCGTTGTGCACGCGCCGCCATCTTGGTCCAAGATGAGGATTTCATCATGACTCTGCAAAGCTGGATTCCTACCTGTACTTTTTGTTAGAGGAATTCTTACTTAAAAGAAATAAGCTGAGGCAACGTCAGAAGTAAAAAAGGGTTTATTCCTGCGCAGTGAGTTTCATACACAGAAGTACCAAGTGAAAAATGCATAAACATTCTGTTGAGACATCCAACTTATACACGCTGTTCACTGTATCTAAATCTGTGCCATATGACTAAAGAAACATACAGACATACGAGGTGCCTGTTTGTTGGTAGAATCACAAGACATCACAAGTGTACAGATAATTTAAGAACACAGTATTACTCTTTGACATATAGAAGGTCATGGCCCGGCAACTGACCGGCACCGAGTCTTAACTAAGGAGATACAGGGTCATGTGTTGACCTCAGAAGGCACATGCTGGTCACAAGATCAGTTTTATAGAACAGTATACACTCAATTCAGAGAATCGGATACATATGGTGAAATGCAAATTCAGAATAATGATTAAATGTCATGTCATGAGAATAACAATCAAAAATAGACTAGAAATATGATTTCTCCATCATTTTTCATCAGATAAGGGTAAGATAACCTATTGTGTGAATTTTGAAATGGGTCTAAGACAAAAGAAAATGTTTATGTAACATAAATGAACCAAAATAAACAAGAGACTAAAATGTCAACAGTTTTCATCGACTAAAACTAGACTAAAATAGTACTGATCAACTGACCAAAACTAGACAAAAATGCAGACTTTTAGTCAACTAAAATTTGACTAAATTTAAAAAGGATGGACATGACTTAATATGATAAAAACTAAAATGAGCATTTGACAGGTCCAAGATTCAAAACTGCTTTTATGATAACATCGTGATCTCTGATCATGCACCCTGCTGTCTAATATATGTAGATAAGAAATTGACAAAGGAATCAGGTAGATGGCAATTTCAGCATAAATGGCTTCAGGATGAGGAATTTGTCAAGTACATAGAAAAACAGATAGATGAGTTCTTTGACATCAATACTACACAAACATCAGCATGTGTAAAGTGGGAGGCTTTCAAAGCTTTTATTAGGGGACATATTAGTTATACAGGTTCAAAATCTAAGAAGACTCGAGAGGAGAGAGCCCAATTGGAACATAAAATAAAAAATCTTCAGGAAAAAGTGTATGCAGGAAGTGATCCAAGGTTGGAGAACGAATTACTGATTTTGAGAGCTGAATATGACAAAAAAATCAGCGAATAGAGCTGCCTCGAGTCTTCTAAGATTGAAACAATCTTTTTATGAACAAGGTGAAAAATCAGGAAAATTATTGGCATGGCAGATTAAACAATTAGAATTTAAAACACCAATTACCAGTATTATAAGTAACGGACAGGTAGTTATAGATCCTTTAGAAATTAATAGAGCCTTTAGAGATTACTATGAAAAATTATATGATACCAAAAATGAATCTGACTTAACAAAACTAATTGGGTTTTTGAACGAACTATCTATACCGTGTATTCCAAATGAAAACAGGGAGATACTGGAGTCTGAAATTAGTCAAGAAGAAGTTGGGCTAGCCATTGATAATATGAAATCAGGGAAAAGTGCAGTACCAGATGGTCTTCCAGTTGACCTTTATAAAAAATTTAAGAATAAATTAATAAAACCTTTTTTAGAAATGGTTTTAGAAGCATTTCAAAATAGTAATTTACCATCATACATGAATAATGCCTTAATTATACTGTTGCCAAAACCAGGTAAACCCTCTAATAAATGTGAAAATATGAGACCAATAAGCCTATTAAATGCCGACCTTAAGATAATCTGTAAAATTTTAGCAAGACGAATACAAGAAATTTTACCAAATATTAATCGAGATCAGAATGGCTTTATAAAGGGAAGACAAGGCTTCCATAATGTAAGAAGACTATTTAATATTATTTATTCTAATAAAGAAGCACCGGATACAGCTCTCCTATGCTGCTCCTATGCTGACACAGCCCACCAAACTGTCTCCTGTTCTTGTCCAGGTCTGCAGATTCTCTACACTCTACTGCAGAACGTGTCTACAGAGGAAGCAGCAGCACAGAGCTTCTACCAGACATACTTCTGTGACATCCTGCAGCACATCTTCTCTGTCGTTACCGACACATCTCACACTGCAGGTCTGACTATGCACGCCACCATTCTAGCCTACATGTTTAACTTGGTAGAGGAAGGCAAGGTCAGCATTGCTCTGAGTGCTGGAAACCCTGCTAACAACCAGGCACATATTCAGGAGTACATCGCCAACTTTTTTTTTTTTTATTGTATCGTATCCTGCTATAAACAGTGGCTCCGTCCACCGGCTCAGGAGACATTTGGGACGATCTGTGTGTCCGTGATATAAGTGGGGTGAAAAAAAAAAGTGATCAAAAGAGAGAGGAAGGGAAAAAAAAAACTCGGAATCGAGCCGCTGTTGCAAAAGGCAGCCGACTGGTGTGGCGCCGAGAGGGTAAATTTTTTTTTTTTTTTTTCTCCTCTCGGCGCCACACCAGTCGGCTGCCTTTTGCAACAGCGGCTCGATTCCGAGTTTTTTTTTCCCTTCCTCTCTCTTTTGATCACTTTTTTTTTTTCACCCCACTTATATCACGGACACACAGATCATCCCAAATGTCTCCTGAGCCGGTGGACGGAGCCACTGTTTATAGCAGGATACGATATAACAGGGAAGAGCTGCTAGCATTTAACCGCCACCCGGTCCCACTGGAAAAACTCGACATACCGAGAGAACTGAGGCGAAAACGCCGCGGCTGCCGGGCTGGAGTAAGGCGGAGGACAAAAAATATAAGGTACAGACCCTCCCTTCCATCTGTTGTCATGGGAAATGTACGGTCGATACTGGGAAAGTTAGATGAGCTAGCGGCTATCTCCCGTTATGATAGCACTTACCGGGAGTGCTCTCTCCTTTTGTTTACTGAGACGTGGCTAACTGAACTAGCAGCAGATGCTAACATTGAGCTGGAGGGTTTTCACACGATACGAGCTGACCGAACACCAGAGAGTGGCAAAACTAGGGGCGGTGGAGTGATCATGTATGTTAACAACAACTGGTGCAGACCGGGACATATCACTGTTAAACAACGACACTGCAGCAAAGACATTGAGTTGCTAGCTGTTAGCATGAGGCCTACATATCTCCCGAGAGAACACTCACACGTGATCTGCATTGTTGTTTATGCAAATCCGACGGCGAACGCTGGGACAGCGCGTGACGTCATCCATTCAGTAACCAGCAGGCTGCAGACAGAACACCCAGATGCTCTTCTCCTCATCTCAGGCGATTTCAACCACGTTTCACTGTCTCCCATTCTGCCCACTTTCACCCAGTATGTCACATGCCACACTAGAGACAATAAAACACTGGATTTGTTCTACGCAAACACTAAGGAGGCATACACCTCATCACAACTCCCCCCACTTGGGAGATCGGATCACAACTTGGTTCATCTCCGACCGGTGTACAAACCCCTAGTGCACAGACAACCTCCGGCCATGCACACTGTGGAGTTATGGTCTGAGGAGACAATGGACACTCTAAAGGACTGTTTTGAAGCCACTGCCTGGAAGCAGCTCTGCGATCCACATGGTGAGGACATCGATGGCCTCATTCACACCTTCACAGGCTACCTCAGCTTCTGTGTGGACAAATCCGTTCCCACCAAGACCATACGGCGTCACTCAAACAACAAACCCTGGATCAACCCTGAGATAAAAACACTTCTGAGAGAGAAGAAGAGGATCTTCAGGTCGGGGAACAGGGAGATGCTGAAGTCCGTACAGAGGGAGCTGAGGAGAAAGATCAGAGAAGGCAAGGACAGCTTCAGGAAGAAGATGGAGGACAAGCTGCAACAGAGCGACATCAGCGGGGTCTGGAGAAACCTCAAAACCATCTCGGGGCTCCAGAATACCTCCCCCCAGGCCACGGGGGGCAGGGAGTGGGCGAACAACCTGAATCTGTTTTTCAATAGATTTGACCAACCGCCCTCCCCCCTGTCTGCACAACAACCACTGCTGCCTCTAAGAAATCAAGTCCTGCTACCCACTCCCCACTCCACCGACACCCCCCCCACTCCCAACACACAGCCCCCCATCCTGACCCTGACCAAGACCCAGGTGAGGACGGAGCTGAGGAAGATCAAGGCGAGGAAGGCGTCGGGACCGGACGGCATCAGCGCAAAGCTCCTCAAGTCCTGTGCAGACCAGCTGTGTGGGATTGTGACGTATATCTTCAACATGAGCCTGAAACTGGGGAGGGTACCACAGCTGTGGAAAACATCTTGTGTGGTACCTGTACCAAAAACTTCCCACCCCAAAGACCTGAACAGCTTCAGACCGGTGGCCTTGACGTCCCACTTGATGAAGACCCTGGAGAGACTGCTCCTTGCTCATCTCCGCCCCCTGGTGGAACCAGCGATGGATCCACTCCAGTTCGCCTACCAGCATGGCATTGGGGTGGAGGATGCGGTGATCTTCCTCCTTCACCGTTCTCTGTCCCACCTGGAGAAGCCCGGGAATATGGTGAGGATCATGTTCTTTGACTTCTCCAGTGCTTTCAACACCATCCAACCGATGATCCTGAAGGACAAGCTGCTGCGCGCAGGGGTGGACCAGCACCTGTCATCATGGATCCTGGACTACCTCACGAACCGGCCTCAGTTTGTGAGAACCCGGGACTGTGTTTCCGACACGATCATCAGTAGCACGGGGGCCCCCCAGGGAACGGTGCTGGCTCCCTTCTTGTTCACTCTTTATACTGCGGACTTCTCACACAACACAACACATTGCCATCTACAGAAGTTCTCTGATGACTCTGCGATCGTTGGTCTCATCTCCAGCGGAGATGAAGCTGAGTACAGAGGGCTTATCCAGGACTTTGTGGACTGGTGCCATCGGAACTGCCTCCAGATCAACGCGAGGAAAACTAAGGAGCTGGTGGTGGACTGCCGCAGGCATGGGCAGCCCCTCACAGCACCAGTAAATATACAGGGAACAGACATCGAGATGGTGACATCCTACAAGTACCTGGGTATTCATCTGAACAATAAACTAGACTGGTCACACAATACTGACGCACTCTACAAGAAGGGACAGCGCAGGCTGTTCCTGCTGAGGAGACTCAGGTCTTTTGGTGTACAAGGGGCGCTGCTGAAGTCATTCTATGACACGGTGGTGGCATCAGCCATCACTTTTGGAGTGGTCTGCTGGGGCAGTGGCATTACTGCAGCCGATAGGAAGAGACTGAACAAACTGATTAAGAAAGCTAGCTCTGTCCTGGGGCAACGCCTTGATCCGATGGAGGAGATAGGAGAGAGAAGGACGGTGGCTAAACTGTCATCTCTGCTGGAGTCCGAGTTCCACCCTATGCAGGACATACTGGATGCACTGAGGAGCTCATTTAGCAGCAGACTACATCATCCCAGGTGCACAACCGAGAGGTTTCGTAGGTCCTTCCTACCAACGGCTGTCAGACTGTACAACCTAAGCAGGGCTGCTCGCAGAGATAGCAAAAAGACTTAACAAACTAATAGGGTTTTTTTTTTTTTGAATGCAAAAGATGCAATAGACTTACACAATGGTCCTCTCCGGCATACAACTAGGAACATACCGGTCGCTATGGAGGGTGAGAATATGTATGGGCACATAATCATACCATGTAGGATAACTAAATAGACGGTTATGCTGTTTCATCCCACCTAGCAACAATGCTCTGCACTGTGTGTGTTTATATATTTACATATTTATTCCATCTAGCTACAATGCTCTGCACTGGGTGTGTTTATATTTATATATCTATATATTTATTCCATCTAGCTACAATGCTCCGCACTGTGTTTTTATATATCTACATATTCCATCTAGCTACATTGCTCCGCACTGTGTGTGTTTATATACTTGCATATTTATTCCACCTAGCTGCAATGCTCCATACTGTGGGTGTTTATATATTTACATATTTATTCCATCTAGCTACAATGCTCTGCACTGTGTGTTCATATATTCATATATTTATTCCATCCAGCTACAATGCTCTGCACTGTGTGTCTGTGTGTGTGTATATATATATTTTATAGTAATATGTACATATGTATATTAGCTGCTCTTGCTTGCTTGTTTTTTCTTGCCTTCTGATTGTTGCTCTGAGTGTTGCTATCCCTGTGCTGTTGCAATCCTGGAATTTCCCCGTTGTGGGACTAATAAAGGCTTATCTTATCTTATCTTATCACTGGACGCTGAAAAGGCCTTTGATAGAGTCGAATGGCCCTTTCTTTTTGAAGTCTTACAAAGGTTTGGACTTGGAAATAATTTCATAAAATGGGTTCAGATAATATACAATAATGCTACAGCAGAAATCCTAACAAATAACAATATTTCAAAATCAATAAAAATCAATAGAGGATGTCGACAAGGCTGTCCACTTTCACCTTTACTGTTTACTATGGCAATTGAACCTTTAGCGATGGCGATACGTTTACAGTCACAAATATATGGAATTAAAGTTGGACCAACAGAACATAAAATCTCCCTGTATGCCGATGACATAATTTTGTTTATGTCGAATCTTAAAAAATCAATTCCGACCTTGTTGAATTTAATAAAGAATTTTGGGGAAATATCAGGATATAAAATAAATAAAACTAAATCTTCAATATTAATGCTAAATGAGACCCAGAGAAATTACCCAGACCCTGAGGTAAATCAATTCAATGTTGTAAATCAGTTTAAATATTTAGGAATCCAAATTGTGCCTAAGCTAGAATCAGTCGCCAGGGTCAATTATGAAGCCTTAATGACAGATATTAATGAGTTACTTCAGAGATGGATGTCACTACCAATGTCGATGATCGGGAGAATTAATATACTTAAAAGTAATATCTTACCTAAAATACTTTATTTATTTCAATACATTCCCTTACCACCACCTTTAGATTTATTCTCAAGAATTAAAAAAAAGTTAGTGGAGTTTATATGGAACAACAGGAGGGCTAGATTACGTCTGTCTTTATTATATTTACCATTTGATCGTGGAGGTCTGAAATGTCCAAATTTTATGTTGTATTACTGGTCGGCACAACTGAGGTCTATGACATATTATTTTTCATCAAATGATCTCCCTCACTGGACTGAAATGGAATCATACAATTTACCTTTACCTCTTCCCATATTCATATACTCAGATTCGGCAAAAAAATTACAAAAACAAGTTAAAAATCCATTTGTAAAGCATATGATCAAAATATGGTGTGAAACTAAAAACTATTTAAAAGAACCACACTTACTGTCACAATTTAGCTCAATATGGGGTAATCAATATTTTACACCAGGGAGAGCGGATGCTGTATTTAAAGTATGGAATTTAAAAGGGATTCAAAAGATTCAAGATTTATATCTGTCATGTGCAGATAACATAATGTCTTTTGAAGAACTGAGGATCAAATTTAATCTTAATAGAACACATTTTTTTTAAATATCTTCAACTTAGGAACTTTATTCGATCAAATCAAAATAATGCCCTCACCCGACCTATTTACTCATCCTTGGAAAAAATGTTGATGAAAGATAGTAAAAGAAAGGGTATTATTTCAGAGTTTTATAACTCATTGACACTATCCTCAAGTGAAAACTCACAGAAAAGATTAAACTACTGGAAAGAAGATCTGCAAACTGAAATTTCAGAGGAACAATGGGAATTGGCTTGTACAGAAGCTCAAACCAAATCAATAAATGTACGTCTTAAATTGATACATTTTAAATGGTTAATGCGGATGTATGTTACACCGGAGGAGTTAAATAGATACAACAAAAACATACCAGATACGTGCACAAAATGCATGGAAAGTAAAGGAACCCTATTTCATTGTGTATGGGAATGTAGAATAATTAGAATGTTTTGGGAAGAGGTGAGGGTAACAGTTGAAAAAATAATTTCAAAACAAATCATATTGAATCCTAAACTGTTTTTGTTGGGTCTGTACCCAGAAAAGCATAACTTTAATAAAAGTGAAAGAACATTCATAGACCTCAGTTTGCTTAATGCCAAAAAATGTATTGCACTACTGTGGAAAAAGACTCATAGACCAGATGTGACTCAGTGGTTAAGACAGATGTTAACAAACCTTCCATTAGAAAGAATAACATACATACTGAAATCAAAGGAAATTGTGTTTGAGAATATATGGAGACCTTTTATTGATTATGTAAAAAATTTAAACATAACTCTTGAAGAAGAAGGTGAATGATGTCTGTGGACCTTGTAAATTCCAAACTGGTGAACATAATATGTATACTTATGTAATGGATTGTCTAGACTAAACAGAGGAGCATTGTTGAAGACTTGATTTTGTTGGTGGTTGTTGGTGTTTTTAGTGCATTTTTTTTTGTAGTACTTTAGTGTTAGTGTTTGATTGTTTGTGTCATGTTTGTTTAAAAAAAAGGTTCAATAAAGATATTGTGGGAAAAAAAATGAGCATTTGACAAAAGACTAAGACTAAAATAAAAAGAGCTGCCAAAATTAACACTACTGACCACAGTCACACAGAAGCCAAACGAGGCACAGGCCGAGCAGTTGTCATTTTAGGTTCTCCAATTTATTTTATTTCTCCATTTAACAAGTGAACTATAGCTAACTATTTATTCAGACAGACATTTGTTGAGAAAGAAACATCCTTACAATTTTAAGTTTCTTTCAAGAACTTATTGTAAAATTCAAACTTTTAAAACCCAGAAAATGCAATATTAAAATCCATGTATTTTTAAGGATTTACAGCACCCGTGGCAACCCTGGTTGTGATTTGGCACTATGCAAATGAAGCTAATTTGAAATAAATTAAGTGAACTGAGTTGATTGAGCAACAGCAACAGAGAAAAGTCAGACATGCAATCAAAACATGGAGCATCTCTGCTTTCTAAATGAAATGTTGTTGGTTCAGACATTTAGGGGATTTGAATCCAGTACAGCCTGATCTCAGGGATGAGGTTGCATTAAATGAAAACTGTCCTTCAACGACACATTTTTAAGCAATGACAGAAAATTCTATTTGACAGTTAACACTGAAGGTGATCTAATTAAAAAAAAAATTAAAATAACAGTTAATAGAAAATAGAATTTTTACAACCCTGTGTCAAAATGATGGATAAAGTCTAGCGCAACCTGTGTCTGAGGGTTTCGAAACTTGAACCTGTAACCACAGGAGGAACTTCCCGTCTCACATGAGGTCAACGTCTATATGAAAGGTGCCTCACTTTTAACTCTACTGTGGATCATTCCATGCGATTTTAAGAGATTCAGTCCAGTAAAAGCCTTTCCACATTCATCACATGAGTTTATTTGACTTGACTGTGGAGAGTTGATGTTGTCCTGAGTTACTTTTCTTCATAAAAGCCTTCAAACATTGACCACATACAGATGGATTACTTTCAATGTGGATGAATTCATGTTTTCTTAAGGTACTCATCGAAGTAAAGGCTTTTCCACACTGTTAACACACAAAATGTTAACTCTAACTGTCCATATTTCATGGACGGTTCATGCGCTCCCAGTGGCGCAGCACAGCAACTGTGCCTGTCAACTCAATGACGTCCCCCGGCAAAACTGAGAATTTGTTCTGATCTGACAGTTCAGAAGGTGACAGGCACGTAATAGCTCAAGTAGGCTCATTTTGTCTTTTTTTAATTATCTTTTGTTCTTATTAAAGACAAGAATAGAAAGGAGATGTCTTTACCTTCTTAACATGTCTTGACTGTACACTGCAGCCTGCAGTGTACAGTCATGTACACTGCAGAACATGTTTCTACAGAACATGTTTCTATTCTTGTCTTTAATAAGAACAAAAGATAAATAAATAGTGACAGGCACGTGTCGGAGGAATCATGCCTGACACGGAATACAGCAAAGAAGAAGAAATCCTCATTATTATTCTTCCTTTATCCGCTTTGAGCTCATAACACCAATGTGGCTGCTGCCTCATGGCGGCGGCAATCCCAACAGAAACTGCATCATACAGGAAAAATAGCCGCTTAATACAAACAAAATTCACATGGGGTAATCATGAGAGTTTGTAGATGTGGTAGAGAGCGTATGACAACCTAGTTCCAAGGTTGTGATAGCCAGGAGCGGCACTGGGGTTAAGCTCCCAGTGCTCATAAAATGCTCCTTACGGCGTGCGTCTCGAAAAGCCTCTGACAACTAAGTCCAACTCCTAGCCTGCCCATGTGGTTTAGTCTCTAAGCCCGGCGGAACTGCTTTTACTAATAGGAGAAGGGGCGAGGGCGGATCTCTGGCGCCTTAAAACCAGATGCTTCGGGTAGATGGTGGCTCATCAACCTGGGAAGGTAGCCTATCTAGGGCAAGGTAAACCCTGATTTCAAACCTCCTCTGCCTTGCGGCACACCCGGTCACGGGAAAGGCTTCGGGAGTCAACCCTGAGGAAAAATCCGGAGTCGGAGCCCCTAAGGCAGTTCTCTGTTGTGCTCAACATCGTTCTGGCAGCTCCTGCGACGGCGCTGGTGCCAAACTATAGCAACCCTGCTGTTCCTTTGGATTCATTAGTGACGTGGAGAGGGGGGACATGCTGTATGGGTAACATCTTGTCCTCCATATCTTCCTGCCCAGGCTTGAATCCTACCAACGCCCAACGCTGGAAGGTAGAACACCGGTGCGCATCGGCCTGTTCAGCCACAGGCGGTGCTGTTCCAGCAGAGTAGACGTTTAGGATTCTCTTCCATGGTCATCATAGACCGACGGAGGCCAACGAGACAGCGTAAATGACCGACCAAACGCAAAACAACAACCACGATGGGCGAAAACTGAGCTCACAACACCAAGATGGCTGAGGCCATCATCTTCATGGATCGTCACAGGGAAATGGCATCATACCGGAAAAATAGCCGTGTAATACAAACAAAATTCACGTGGGATAATCATAAGAGCTTGTAGATGTGATAGAGAGCATAAATGACTGACCAAATGCAAACCAACGAGCACGATGGGTGAAAATGGACCGATCACACGAGCGAGCAAGCCCACGCCCACCCCACCACAGGTAAGTGACGAATTTATGTTTGGGTTTTTTTTTATATTTTATTGATATTCTGGTTCATATACTTTGAAGATTAGATAAAAACATACCCCTGTAGACAAAACGGTGTAAAAAAAAAAACAAAAAAAAACCCCCAAACCATCCTTTGTGTAAATGTGTCCAATGTCCACTTTTCACTGAGTTATGTAATTTATATAGCTGCCGCGACATTATACAGTATTAGATGCGTAAATTTATTCCTATCTGAAACTTGAGATCATATTCTACATCTTTCTAACTGACAGTAAGCCATTATCTCTTGCAACTTTCAAGTTATAGCCTTGGAAATCTGAACTATTTTACTGACAAAATTTTTTTTACCACTCTTGACCACTAGGGGCCTTGACCACCTTTTAACCATCACGGTCACCATACGGCGACTGGGACAGTTACAGAGCTAAACACTAATGTGGATGAGTTCATGTCTTCTTAAGTGACTCATCAGAGTAAAGGCCTTTCCACACTGACCACACACAAACTGCTTAACACCAGTGTGGTTGAGTTCATGTGTTCTTAAGTTACCCATCTGAGTAAAGGCCTTTCCACACTGACCACACACAAACTGCTTAACACCAGTGTGGATGACTTCATGTCTTCTTAAGTTACCCATCTGAGTAAAGGCCTTTCCACACTGACCACACACAAACTGCTTAACACCAGTGTGGATGAGTTCATGTGTTCTTAAGTTACCCATCAGAGTAAAAGCCTTTCCACACTGACCACACACAAACTGCTTAACACCAGTGTGGATGAGTTCATGTGTTCTTAAGGTACTCATCAGAGTAAAAGCCTTTCCACACTGGCCACACACAAACTGCTTAACACCAGTGTGGAAGAGTTCATGTGTTTTTAAGTTACCCATCAGAGTAAAGGCCTTTCCACACTGACTACACGCAATCTGCTTAACACCAGTGTGGATAAGTTCATGTTTTCTTAAGGTACTCATTAGAGTAAAGGCCTTTCCACACTGACCACACACAAACTGCTTAACACCAGTGTGGAAGAGTTCATGTGTTCTTAAGTTACCCATCCGAGTAAAGGCCTTTCCACACTGACCACACACAAACTTCTTAACTCCAGTGTGGATGAGTTCATGTGTTCTTAAGGTACCCATCCTAGTAAAGGCCTTTCCACAGTCACCACACACAAACTGCTTAACTCCAGTGTGGATCAGTTTATGCGTTTTTAAGGTACCCAACAGTGTGAAACCTCTCCCACATTCTTCACAGAAGTACTGTTTATCCCCAATGTGGTGCTTTCTCCGTCTTCTTTTTCTACTCTTGTCACTGTGTGATTTAGCTTTGTTTGTTGTGGTTGGGGGATCTTCATCTTCCTGAAGCTGCTGAGGTTTCACTCTATTTTTCCTTTCATGTTCCTGTTGCAGCAAAGAAAAAGAAAAAAAAAAAAAACAAGTCTGAACATAGTGCTGTGAAAAAGTATTTCAAAAAAGTATTCCTCACATTCATTGATGTGGAAAACTACTTGTCTATCAGCTTGATAGACAATGAAAACTTTTAATGTTTGATGGAAATATTCATCGTTCAAATATACCAAAACTATATCCATCCATCCATCCATCCATCTTCTACCGCTTTTCCGGAGGTCCGGGTCGCGGAGGCAGCAGTTCAAGCAGAGAAGCCCAGACTTTCCTCTCCCCAGCCACCTGCTCCAGCTCTTCAGAGGGGATACCAAGGCGTTCCCAGACTAGCTGGGAGACATAGTCTCTCCACCGAGTCCTGGGTCTGCCCCGGGGTCTCCTCCCAGTGGGACGTGCCTGAAACACCTCAAGTGGGAGGCGTCCAGGAGGCATCCTAATCAGATGCCCATACCACCTCAACTGACTCCTTTCAATGTGGAGGAGCAGCGGTTCTACTCTGAGCCTCTCCCGGATGACTGAGCTCCTCACCCTATCTCTGAGGGTGAGTCCAGCAATCCTACGGAGAAAGCTCATTTCAGCCGCTTGTATCCGCGATCTCGTTCTTTCGGTCATTACCCAAAGCTCGTGACCATAGGTGAGAGTAGGAACGTAGATTGACTGGTAAATCGACAGCTTTGCCTTAGAACTAAGCTCCCTCTTCACCACAACAGACCGGTACAACGTCCGCATCACTGCAGATGCTGCTCCAATCCGTCTGTCGATCTCTCGCTCCATTTTCCCCTCACTCGTGAACAAGACCCCAAGATACTTAAACTCCTCCACTTGGGGCAGGAGCCTGTCCCCAACCCGGAGAGGACAATCCACCTTTTTCCGGCTGAGGACCATGGACTCGGACTTGGAGGTGCTGATTCTCATCCCAGCCGCTTCACACTCAGCGGCAAACCGTCCCAGCAAGAGCTGTAGGTCATTGCTGGATGAAGCCAACAGGACAACATCATCTGCAAACAACAGAGATGAGATCCTGTGGTCACCAAGCATGACACCCTCCATTACCTGGCTGCGCCTAGAAATCCTGTCCATAAAAATTATGAACAGGACCGGTGACAAAGGGCAGCCCTGGCGGAGTCCAACTCTCACTGGGAATGACTCCGACCGAGTGTTGGCAATGCGAACTAAACTCTCACAACGGTCGTACAGAGACCGAATAGCTCGTAACAACAAGCCCGATACCCCATACTCCCGAAGCACCCCCCACAAAAATCCACGAGGGACGCGGTCAAATGCCTTCTCCAAGTCCACAAAACACATGTAAACTGGTTGGGCAAACTCCCACGAACCCTCAAGAATTCTCGAGAGGGTAAAGAGCTGGTCCGATGTGCCACGGCCAGGACGAAAACCACATTGCTCCTCCTGAATCCGAGGTTCGACCAACGGCCGGACTCTCCTCTCCAGTACCTTGGCATAGACCTTCCCAGGGAGGCTGAGGAGTGTGATCCCTCTAAAGTTGGAGCACACCCTCCGGTCCCCTTTTTTGAAGAGAGGAACCACCACCCCGGTTTGCCATGCCAAAGGCACTGCCCCCGACCTCCACGCAATGTTGCAGAGGCGTGTCAACCATGACAACCCAACAACATCCAGGGCCTTGAGGTACTCGGGGCGAATCTCGTCCACCCCCGGGGCCCGGCCACCAAGGAGATTTTTAACCACCTTGGCGACCTCAGCCCCTGTGATAGGCGAGTCATCCCCCTCGTCCCCAAACCCTGCTTCCTCTGTGGAAGGCGTATCAGTGTGATTGAGGAGATCCTCGAAGTATTCCTTCCACCGCCCGACGATATCCCCAGTTGAAGTCAAGAGTGTCCCATCCGCACCATACACAGTGTGGACGGGGAGCTGCTTTCCCCTCCTGAGCCGCCGAACAGTTTGCCAGAATCTCTTTGAAGCCGACCGAAAGTCTTGTTCCATGGCCTCACCGAACTCCTCCCATACCCGGGTTTTTGCTTCAGCAACCACCCGAGCTGCACTCCGCTTGGCCTGCCGGTACACCTCAGCTGCTTCGGGAGTCCCACAAGCCAACCAAGCTTGATAGGACTCCTTCTTCAGCTTAATGGCCCCCCTCACCACTGGTGTCCACCACTTGGTTCGGGGGTTGCCACCACGAGATGCACCGACCACCTTGCGGCCGCAGCTCTGGGCTGCCGCTTCAACAACAGAGGTGGAGAACATGGCCCATTCAGACTCCATGTCTCCAGACTCCCTCGGAATGTGGTTGAAGTTCTTCCGGAGGTGGGAGTTGAAGACCTCCCGGACAGGGGCCTCAGCCAGACGCTCCCAGCACACCCTCACTATACGTTTGGGTCTACCAGGTCTGAATGGCTTCCTCCCCTGCCATCGGATCCAACTCACCACCAGGTGGTGATCAGTTGACAGCTCTGCACCTCTCTTTACTCGGGTGTCCAAGACATACGGTCGCAGGTCTGATGATACGATAACAAAATCGATCATCGACCTGCGGCCTAGGGTGTCCTGGTGCCAGGTGCACATATGGACACCCTTATGCTTGAACATGGTGTTCGTTATAGACAGACTGTGGTTAGCACAGAAGTCCAATAACTGAACACCACTCGGGTTCAGATCGGGCAGGCCGTTCCTCCCAATCACCCCCCTCCAGGTTTCACTGTCGTTGCCCACATGCGCATTGAAGTCCCCCAGTAGGACAATGGAGTCTCCAGGAGGAGCACCCTCCAGCACCCCAGTCACAGACTCCAAAAAGGGTGGGTACTCTGAAACATCATTTGGTGCATAGGCACAAATGATGGTCAGGACCCGTTTCCCAACCCGAAGGCGCAGGGAAGCAACCCTTTCGTCCACCGGGGAAAACTCCAATATAGAGGCAGCAAGGTGGGGCGATACAAGAATACCTACCCCTGCTCGTCGCCTCTCGCCCGGGGCAACTCCAGAAAAGGCCAAGCTCCAGCCCCTCTCCAGGAGACTGGTTCCGGAACCGGAGCTGTGTGTTGAGGTGAGGCCGACTATATCTAGCCGGTATCGCTCAATCTCGTACACCAGCTCAGGCTCCTTCCCCACCAGAGAGGTGACATTCCACGTACCAAAAGCCAGTTTAGAAAGCTTGGGATCAGTCCGCCAAGGTCTCCGCCTTTGACTGCCACCTAATCCACATAGCACCGGACTTCCATGATCCCTCCTGCAGGTGGTGAACCTACTGGAGGGCGGACCCATGTAACTCCTTCGGGCTGAGCCCGGCCGGGTCCCATGGGTGGAAACCCGGCCACCAGACGCTAGCCTTCGAGCCCCTCCCCCAGGCCTGGCTCCAGGGTGGGGCCCCGGTAACCCCATACCGGGCGGGGTACACTGAATCCTTGATATACAATTTATCATGAGAGTCTGTTGGATCGTTCTTCGTCTGGCCCTTCACCCAGGACCAGTTTGTCTTGGGAGACCCTATCAGAGGCAAATTGCCCCGGACAACATAGCTCCTGGGATCACTGGGGCACGCAAACCCCCCCACCACGATAAGGTGACGATCCATGAGGGGGACCAAAACTATATGAAAAGTACAATTGCTTTTCAGAAGCAATCAATTGCATTTACAATTATTTTCAAAGATTTCACAAAGTAATTGATGAGTAGTTGGACCCAACGCTGCTATTTATATACAGTGGTGCTTGAAAGTTTGTGAACCCTTGAGAATTTTAGACTTAGAGACTTAGACTTAACTTTATTAATCCCTTTGGGATGACTTCCTCTGGGAAATTTAAAATTTCCAGCAGCACATAAAAGGAGCGTACAGATCAGAAAAGCAAAAAAGAAAAAAAATAAACACTTAATATACACAATATAAATGCAAGGCTAAATATGGCTTGTACAAGTGTGGTTAAGTTAAGGTTATTGCACTATGAATGCCCTACTGTCCTCTGTACTCTATGCCGTCCCCGCCCCCCCCCCCCAAGTGAGGAGTTATAGAGTGTGATGGCATGGTGGACAAAAGAGTTCTTGAGCCTGTTGGTCCGACACTTGGGAAGGAGCAGTCTTTCACTGAACGGGCTCCTCTGGTCACTGATGACGGTGTGCTGAGGGTGGCTGACGTTGTCCATTATATCCAACAGTTTATCCAGAGTCCTCATCTCTGCCACCGTCACCAAGGTGTCCAGCTTCGCGCCGACCACAGAACCGGCCCGCCTGATCAGTTTATTCAGTCTGGATGCATCCTTCTTGGATATACAGCCCCCCCCACCCCCCCAGCACACCACGGAGTAAAAGAGGACGCTGGCAACCACCGACTGGTAAAACATCCGCAGAAGTTTGCTGCAGATGTTGAAGGACCGCAGTCTCCTTAGGAAGTACATCCTACTTTGCATCTTCCCATACAAGTGGCTAATGAATGTTGTCCAATCCAATTTATTATCCAACCACAACCCGAGATATTTGTATGAATCCACAACCTCCACCTCAGCTCCCTCTAACAGGACTGGTTGAGGTCTTGGTCTAGACCTCCCAAAATCAATAACCATTCTGCATAAATATGACCTAAAACAACATCAGATTTTCACACAAGTCGTAAAAGTTGGTAAAGAGAACCCAGTTAAATAAGTGAGACAAAATATTTGACTTTTTCATTTATTTATTGAGGAAAATTATCCAATATTAAATATCTGTGAGTGGCAAAAGTTTGTGAACCTCTGACGTCAGTATTTGGTGTGACCCCTCTTTTACAGCAATAACTGCAACTAAATGTTTCCAGTAACTGTTGATCAGTCCTGCACATCGGCTTGGAGGAATTTTAGCCCATTCCTCCATACAGAACAGCTTCACCTCTGGGATGTTGGTGGGTTTCCTCACATGAACTGCTCGCTTCAGGTCCTTCCACAATATCTCAGTTGGATTAAGGTCAGGACTTTGACTTGGCCATTCCAAAACATCAACTTTATTCTTCTTTGACCATTCTTCGGTAGAACAACTTGTGTGCTTAGGATCGTTGTCTTGCTGCATGACCCACTTTCTCTTTGAGATTCAGTTCATGGACAGATGTCCTGACATTTTCCTTTAGTATTTGCTGCTATCATGGGTGGTGTCAAGTCTTTTTTAGGGGTGCTGTAGCACCCTTAAATTTAAACTCAGCACTCCTAAATACTGGAATGACAAAAGTTGTGATTATAAAATTTTAGTTAGTCTTTGACGAGTGGAAATAACAACAAAAACATATTCAGTAGTTTGTCGTAGTTGCCCCCCCCCCCCGCCACACAAATGGTATGATCACTCCTCTCACACACGTTCTCTCCCCTGTACCTGCACATGCTGCTCTGGAGTGCACACACAGAGTGGTCCCTCCCTATCCCAACTGCGGGAGGCTGCTGCAGCTTTTCTACAGGTAACAAACTCACAATAATGTATGACGCCAGCCTCAGCTGGAATATTCTGCAATGTTATGAAAAGTCTTTGGCTGAAATTGATCGTTTTATTTTCACAAAGTCACTTCAGCGTCATAGAGTCCCCCATCTTTGGAAAGACTTATAGTCCTGCACTGAACAGCGGGTATGTTTCATGTACCTTTTCGGATCACCATCTATTCATCTATGATTTATCCAAGTTATTTAGCAGTTTTATTTTCCATGGGTAATCCCTTTGTCTATTTGCTGTGTGTATTTCTGTCATTGTGATCGCCTTATGTCATGCTGCTGTTACACTGTAATTTCCCAGTTTGGGATCAATAAAGTACATCTATCATATTGTACCTGTGCCAAAAATTAGAACCCCAAAATTTCTTAATGACTTTCAGCCTGTAGCCTGAACTTCACTTGTTATGAAGGTCTTTGAAAAAATAGTTAAGAATGAGATTTTTTGTGAAATTGAGGGAAAGTTGGATCCCCTCCAATTTACTTATAGGGCAGGCAGAGGTGTGGAGGATGCTGTAGGCACCCTACTCCACCGAGTCCTGGGGCATTTGGATGTTGGGAAATCTTTTGTATGACTGCTTTTTATTGACTTTTCTTCTGCTTTTAATTGTATCCAACCTCATATTTTAGCAAATCAACTAACCTGTTTTTATAACATTAATCCAGGTTTAGTTTGTTGGCTTATTAATTTTTTTAACCGTAAGGTCCCATAAGGCAAGAGTGGAGTTTTATCCGATGTTCTTTTATCATCCACTGGCTCCCCCCAAGGATGTGTTCTTTCACCGCTTTTATTTGTTTTATACACAAATGAGTGCTGAAGTCAACATGAATGCAGAGCCATCATTAAGTGTGCAGATGATTTTGTAATAGTGTCCTTGCTTAATGATGACGATCCTGTCCCTGGTCCAGTGGTGGATGATTTTACTGAGTGGTGTAAACGTTCCTTTTTGGACATTTATGTGACCAAAACTAAAGAAATGATTATTGATTTTCGAAGAAACCCTTCCCCTGTCTACCCTGTCAGTATGCATGGTCACACTGTTGAAGTGGTGAATCAGTACAAATATCTGGGAACATTAATTGACAACAAACTTTCTTTTGACCACAATGTCAATGCTATTTGTGCAAAGGCCCACTAGCACATACGTATATTTTTATTGTAAACTTCGGAGTTTTAATGTTGACACTTTTTTAATGAAAATGTTTTATTCTTGTTTTATTGAGTCTGGTTTAGCCTTCTCTTTAATTAGCTGTTTTGGGTTACTTACGTTGGAAGAACAAGAAGAGGATGGAACGCATTGTGAAAACGTGCAACAAAATTGCTGGCACAAATTTACTCAGACTTGGTCCCTTATATAGTGATAGAGCCATGAAGAAAACTCAGGCTATTTTGGCTGGCAGCAGTCACCCTTTAAGGGCGGAGTACAAGATGCTGCTATCAGGTAGATGGTATGCTCTGCCCAACTGCAGAACAAATAGTTTTAAAAGTTCATTTGTCCCTGCTACCATTGGCCTCCTGAATAGCAATATGTAACTCCCATGGAACTCCTGTCTTTGCAGTATGTGGATCTTGGATGTGTGTTTTTATTTGTTTTTTGAACTGTTGCTGCTGTAGAGCAAATTGCCCCCATTGGGGATAATAAAGTTTAGCTTGCTCTAAATAAATTTAGAATAAAACTGCCATAAATTCAGGAGAAAAACCTCAAACTGTCCAGATTAAAAGTCAAATCTCAGTGACTTCTTAAGTATTTTTCGGTAACTTCTCTGATGTATATTTGAGTGATTATCTATAAATGCACAAAATCTCCTTGTGTCTGTCTTTTCCAAGCATATCTCTTGAACCAGTCGTCAGACTGGCCTCAGAATTTATACGCGCTTTGCTGAGGTTACGCGGGTGTGCATCCCTGAATATGGAGTCGCTCAGTCAAATTTTTATCAATAAAAGTTTAGCCACCCCTCTGTCTCTTCATGCCCTTCAGTGTGTGCAGGAGTTCGGACCGACTCCGTGCTAATTGGATAATACGCGGCATCACAACTATGATGATTGGATAATACGCGGCATCACAACCAGTCAATCACCACAGCGCTTCGCAAACAAAAAAAGGAAGTGAAAAGTGACAAATTTGACAAGAAAGACAGAATAGTGAAGATGTAATGCTTAAAAAATTATACTATAACTAGTACATGCCCGTAGAAACCAAGTATTCTTGTCTGAAAACAGGTAGTCCAATTAGGCTTTACTGGCCCAAATGTAGGCTGTGTTTGAAAGTGGAACACAAAGAGGTGTTGGCTATATGTAGGCCATCACATGTTAGACTTTGACAAATATAAAAAGGACTGAAAAGCACTAAGATTTATTTCATTGTGTGAATATTAATTACAGAATTACTGAAAATGAATGAGACATCCAATGTTAGCAACTAAGAACCCTTGTTTGTTTGTCAAACTTTGTGTGATCTTTTATGACTTATATTCATAAGTGTTGCATCTTGCACTTTGGGGAATGGGAGTTGTTCAGTCATCATTATAATTGTTTTAGTTTATATGTGCAGTTGACAGTCTATCGTCAAACTCATGCAGGACTATAACAGGATACATTTACAGATAGTTGAGACCCATTCTAGTGCAGCCGAGATGCCGTCTTGTTAATCGGGCCTGCTGGGATTGGCTCCCTGGGAAGGACTGCGATAAGCCAGTCCGGTGGCTGTTAGTGGGGACCCAGGGTCTGCTTAAAGAGCACCAGTGTTGGAGAAGCAGCGGGCGGAACGTCGTCCTTCACAGGAAAGAAAGCCCAGCCCACCCAGTCAGCAGTAGACAGGAGTCCCTTTGCAGCACCACGACTCGCCGTTGCCGATGGCGCTCCCCTCGGTGTGCTTGCACAGCTACGTATCTAACAATTAAAAGTTAATAATAATACCACCATCCTAAATCTTTAAATCCTTATTTAAATCTTATTTAAATCCTCCACCTGAACAACGAAAGCAAGTTTTTAGCCAAAGCCAAATTCCTTGTATGTGTTGTGCATACTTGGCCAATAAAGCTGATTCTGATTCTGA
Organism: Pholidichthys leucotaenia; assembly: GCA_020510985.1. Taxonomy (NCBI): domain Eukaryota; kingdom Metazoa; phylum Chordata; class Actinopteri; order Cichliformes; family Pholidichthyidae; genus Pholidichthys; species Pholidichthys leucotaenia. Next base: position 34,805,827 of record CM035841.1, on the reverse strand, counting down.
TTCTGATGACTTCCGGTCTGGACACGATGGTGATAGCAGCTTAACGCTGAAGCTCCCAGACCCCATCTGTGAAAATACCTTGAAAATCAGATTTAACGGATTTTTGGAAGAGTGAAAATCAAAAGACAAAGTCATTATTCCTAAAGGAAAAAAGAAGAGATCGACATTTGCCAGGCCAAGACGCGCATCGGCCGGATAATCTGACCTGGAGGACAACATCCACTTGGAAACAGAGGAACAGAATGAGGCTAGCAACACGGTTAGCTTAAAAATGATATTTCAAGAATTAAGAGAATTTCGCCGAGAGTGTTGGGCTGAATTTCGTGAAATTAAAGACAAAATACAAAGGACAAACAACAGAGTGGACCAGGCTGAGGACCGAATCATGGAAGCAGAGGAAAGAAAAAAAGGGCTGGAAGAAACCGTGCTGGAATTACTCAAACGACAGACAAGACTGGAGGCTAAGCTAACCGACCAGGAAGGAAGACTAAGAAGGGACAACATAAGAATTCATGGTCTGAAAGAAGGAGTCGAGGACGGTTTCACCACAATGGCTGCATGCGTGGAAACCATACTGAGAGAGAAGTTGGAAATTCCCCAATCCACCGACTTGAAGATAGAAAGGGCGTACCGTTCATTAGCCCCAAGGCCGTCGGCGGAAGTGCCCCCACAATCGGTGGTGGTGAAGTTTTCCAACTTCAGAAAAAAAGAAGAGGTTTTGAGAGTGGCCTGGCAGAAAAAAGGATTTATGCACCAAGAAAGAAAAAGTTTCTGTGGAGCACGACTATGCCCCAGAGGTCCTTAAAAAGCATTGGGAATACAACGACGCTAAAAAGGTACTAAGGGAGAAGAAACTGTGCTTTCAAACTCCATTTCCGGTGAAGCTGAGGGTTTTTTACAGGGAAGAGACGTGTCTCTACAACTCGGCGGAAGAAGCAACCAGGGATATGGCGAGAAGAGGGCTCCCGGTAACGGTGTATAAACCCGCAGCAGACCCGATCGAAAGAATCAAGGCTCAAACGTGGTGCACACAGAGACCCTCAAAATCCACGGACCAGCAGCGGGAAACCCAGCGCCAGGGCTATAAGGAAAAACTGAATGCTTTCAGGAGGGAATAACAATATTTTTAATCAATCTGCTCATCAAACCCTCCTCCTACAAGGTAACAAACATTAAAGGAGATGCAGAATCAGCAAGTATGAAGTGGTAAAACATTTCATGGAACAGTCATAATATTAGAAACAAATAAGTCTTTAAAAAAAAAAAAAACTTGTTAAAACAGAAATGTGACAATGAACCACACGAACTCTTCACACTAACAAATACTGTATTAACGTGATTGTTTGCTGTGACGGTGGTGGGAGGTTGTGCACAATTTCATAGGGTATAGGCATAAAAAAAAAAAAAATCATTACAAGTTCGGATTGGGATCTGAAATTCACGTTAAAAACATGGGACAACTTACAGGGGTAAGAGAGGGCCCTCAACACGTAACAGAGTTTGAGGAATTTCCCTCAGATCCAACGCACCATCAAGGCTCTTCTAAGGTCGCTAAAAAGACCTCAGCTCAGGAAGATCTTTTGACAGTTTTTTGTTTTAAAGTTTTATATACTATGTTCTTAATGTTTTTTAATGTTCTTAATGTTCTTTCAGTTTCTGAGTAGCATAAAAGAGGGCCACCACACTGTTATACTAAATAAGACAACACAATGGAGAAACAGGGTGCAACCAAAATAATCTCATAATGTAAAGGGATCCTGAATCCAGTTAAAAGATCCAAGATTCTAAGCAAAATGAAAAAAGACAAAGCAGGAATAATATTTTCACAGGAAACCCACCTAACAGACGTGGAGCACACTAAACTTAATAGACAAGGGTTTAAACTGATCTCTTCATCTTCATATAAGTCAGGGAGGAGGAGGGGGGTAGCGATATTGATCTCAACCAAAATTATATTTGAAAAAAATTCAGAACACAAAGATAAAGATAACGGTTCCGCCGGACCGGTGGCGCCACACGAGTAGGCTGCCCGTTGCAACAGCCTTTTTTTATCTTCCTTCTTCTTTCTACACCTTTCACTCTGTGTATATATATCACGGACGCACGGATCGCCCCGGGGGTCTCCCGGGTCGGCGGACGGAGCCACGGTTTGCAGCAGGAGACGTTACAGCGGGGAGGAGCTAGTGCTAGCTAGCACTTGGCCGCCGCCCGGTGCTAATGGGAAACTCGACATACCGGGAGCTGTAGCGAAAACGACGCGGGTGCCGGGCTGGAGTTTAGGCGGCGTGCAAGAAATATAAGACAGAATAATAAAGAGCGATGGCAAGAACCAAGCAGACCGCCCGTAAAATCTACTGGAGGAAGAAGCCCCCCAGGAGACAGCTAGCCACCAGGGCTGCTCGGAGAGGCGCTCCGGCCACCGGCAGAGTGAAGAGGCCTCGCCGTCACAGGCCTGTGGCTCTGAGAGAGATCCGTTGCTACCAGAAATCCACGGAGCTGCTCATCCGTAAGCTGCCCGTCCAGCGCCTGGTGGGGGAGATCGCTCAGGACTTCAAGACCGTCCTGCGTTTCCTGAGCTTCGCCGTCATGGCTCTGCAGGAGACCAGCGAGGCCCACCTGGTGGTCTCTTCTTCGCTAAGGGGGTCACCATCATGCCCAAAGACTTCCAGCTGGCCCGCCGCATCCGCGGAGAGAGAGCTTAGACTTTCTGCTGCACATTCACCAACCATAATGCTCCGCACTGTGTGTCTATATATATACACATTTATAGTAATATGGACATATGTTTACTAGATGTTTTTTCTTGCCTTCTGATTGTTGCTCTGAGTGTTGCTATCCCTGTGCTGTTGCAATCCTGGAATTTCCCCATTGTGGGACTAATAAAGGCTTATCTTATCTTATCTTATAAAGAAAGGAGATTTAGCATGGTACTTGGTCGGCTAGAGGGAGAAGATATCACCCTGCTGAATGTATATGCACCTCCAGGGGCTAACTGGAAATTTTATAAAAATGTATTTGACCTAATGATAACTAAAGCCCAAGGTTTAGTGATATGTGGTGGAGACTTCAATCTAAGACTGAATCCATACTGGGATGCATCAGGTAATTCTCCACATCAAAATAACACTCAAAGTAGAAAAACTCAGATGCTACTAAAAGAAATGGGAATCTGTGACGTGTGGAGGGAATTCAACCCCAGTGCAAAAGATTATACATTTTACTCAGCACCACATTCATCATACTCAAGGATTGACTATTTTTAAGTTTAATAGAGACATTGGAAGAGTAAAAACATGTAAAATAGGACTGATGGATCTCTCTGACCACAGTCCAATCTATATGGACTTCAGTATCCAAAAATACACAAATAATACATTTTCTTGGAGGTATTCAAGTATTGGAGGTATTAAATTCAAATGTGCTGAAAGGACCACTGAAAGATGAATTGGAATCAGATATTCTCAGATATTTGGAAGAAAATTATAATGGAGAAGTATCCCCTTTAATACTGTGGGACGCATGCAAAGCTGTAATAAGGAGAAAGATTATCGCAAAACTGGCAACCCAAAGGAAACTGACAAGAAAAACTAATCATATTAGAGTCAGAACTTAAGAAACTAGAAAAAAGAGCACAAAGACAACACTCATGCTGATGACTCGCTCAAAATTAAGGAAATTAAAAAACAAATAAATGAGATTTACACAAAAGAAATCCAGAAGAAACTTACATTTCTGAAACAAAAATACTATGAAACAGGTAGCAAATCGGCAAAATTACTAGCCTATAAATTGAGGAAACAACAAATGGAGAGAGTAATCTACAAAATCAGACCCAGTATCAAAGGAAATAAAATTTAGAATTCAGGAAATTCTTAAAAGCTTCGAGAATTACTACAAGAACTTGTACTCCCTCAAAAAACACAAAAACACATCCGAAGCCTTCCTAAATACATTAAATCTTCCCCAACTTACTGAGTCACAAAATAAAACACTACTGTCAGAAATACAACCTAAAGAATTAGGAAAAGCAATTATGAAACTTAAAGCTAACAAATCCCCAGGAGCAGATGGCTATACAGCAGAGTGGTACAAAACCTTTAAACAGCAACTATCTCCTCTCCTCCTGAAAACATTTAACTATGTCCTCCACACAGGGGAAATCCCCCCCTCTTGGAGAGAAGGGGTCATTGAAGTCATATCTAAACCTGAAAAGGATAAACTAGACTGCTCCAACTACAGACCAATCAGTGTGTTAAATCAGGACTATAAACTTTTTACCGCTATCCTTGCCAAAAGGTTATCCCTGCTGTGGAGAGAATTTGGATGTAAAAATTTGGTAAGATTTTTCAGAACACCTGCACAAAACAAATTTACTCAAAGGGTTGAATTGTTGGTGCTTGTGTGGTGAAAAGACTGCAAATCATTTTCATGTGTTTTGGTCATGCCCAGTTATCCACCAATATTGGACCAATGTACAGACAATATTGGGGAAAATATTCAAAGTAACAGTTCCCTTTTCTTTTGTAACTTTGTATTTGGGTTTACTACTGGAATCACTGGAAAGATGAGGAGGAAAATACTTATTCACTGTTTTAATATTGGTAAGTAAAAAAGCTCTAACAAAAAAAATGATGTTGAAAGACTGTCCTACACCTTAAGATTGGATTAATGTGATTCAGGACATTTACTCGATGGAAAAGTTGACATTTGCACTGAGACAGGACATTTTATTTTTATTTTATTTTATTACTTTATTTGTACCCGTAGGTAGATTTGTTTTGCAGTCTGGTGACTTCCGTATTTACAATTCAATTCAACTTACTTTATATAGCGCCATTTCACAACAACAGTCATCTCATAGCACTATCAACTGAAGGGGGAACCCCCCCCCCATTTACAAGCCACCAGCTGCCGGTCGCTGTGTGCGCAAGCGCCCCGTATCCCTAACCTGTATGTTTTTGGCATGTGGGAGGAAACTGTAGAAATCCCGGAGTAAACCCACGCAACACGGGGAGAACATGCAAACTCCACACAGATCACTGTTGGTCGGGGGCTGGGATCGAACCCACGATCTCCCGTTCCCCGGCCAAGGGTAAAATTGTGCTGCCACAGTGCTAACCACTGCACCACCGCAATGCATATGTGTCTTCCATCAGATCTAATCTTTGACAAATACCATTTCAATATTGGCACCTCTCTCTGTTCCAACGCTACTCAGAATCTCTTATTTTTCTGCTCTTTTGTTGTTGTTTTTTTTGTTTAGTTCTTTTTTTAATTTCTCTTTTTCTTTCACTTAAAAAAAGGGTGTTGTTGTAGCACCTTGGGAGAGTCAGATTTCTAGCATCTCAGACAAGGGACAGTGAATAAGCATGGAGACAAAAGAGCAGGAGTCTCCTGGTGAGAGCGTGTGATGCAAATGTCCTGTTGTGTGTGGTGTAAGCCGTGAAACTTGAGAGTCTCTGGTAAAAAGTTCAGCCTGTTCTGTGCTCGTGAGATGTGAGTGTGAAATAAATCATTTTGAAATGAATCTGCCTGTGATTTCACACACTCCACACTGGTGACCAAAGACGTATTATGGAACACGAGGCAAGATCCCCGGAGCCGGCCCAGTCAGGAAGCTACAGCGAGGCGGCAGCCATCCCACAGACAGCCCAGACTGGAACCTCCAGCCACGCGTGTGCGGTTTCAGTCAAGCCACTGGATTTCTGGCAACACAACCCGCGCTCTTGGTTCCACATCACCGAGGCCCAGTTCGCCCTCCGGGGGATAACGGCAGATGACACCAGATTCTACCATGTGGTCGCAGCGCTCGACGCCCGCACAGCTCAACAGGTAGCGAGCCTGCTCGATCAGCCTCCAGCCAGCAAAAGATACGAGGCGCTCAAAGCTGTGCTCATCCAGCGCTACACGCTCTCGGACTGTGAGAGCGGAGAGGCTCCTGACACGGACCGAGCTAGGAGAGGGTTCAGCCGTAGACCTGATGGAGAAGATGCTGGCGTTATTGGGTACGGACGACGACCACTTTCTGTTTGCCCACCTCTTCCTCCAGAACCTTCCGACAGTAGCGAGAGCGTTTCTGGCCAATTCGCCGCGGCTGGCCGTGCGAGACTACCGTGTGCTAGCCCAGGAGGCAGACCAGATCATCATCACCACCAGGGCGACCACAGTCAACGCAGCAGCGGCGGAGCCCAGCGAGACGACCAGAGGAGGCGAGGAGCCACCGACGGTAGCAGCAGCGGGGACCAGGGAGCGCCAGAGGGACACGCTCTGTTCCTACCACCGCCGCTTCGGAGAGAACGCACGCAGATGTACACCACCATGCCAATTCCAGCACTCGGGAAAACGCCAAGGCCGAGGGTCGCTGCTGCTACCGACCCTCGGTGAAGTGAACAAGCTGCTCTACCTAACGGACACACGCTCGGGGAGGCATTTCCTCGTGGACACCGGAGCCCAGAGGAGTTTCATCCGGCCGACCTACGCTGACCGGCTGGCAGGATCTAGCGGCCCTGAGATAGTGGCAGCAAACGGCTCGGATATTAAGACCTTTGGTGAGAGGACTATGCTCTTGTCTCGACACGGCCGTACATATGAGTGGACTTTTGTCATAGCAGCACTGAATTACCATATACTGGGGCTGATTTTCTGTGTGCACATGGTTTATTGGTTGATGTTGCTAACAGGTGCCTGGTTAATGCACTGTCCTTCGATTCTCTTCCCTGTATAGCTCGAGTGACCCGGCCAACAGCACAAGCCAACGTCACAGCTGCAGGCGGTAAGTTCCACACACTGCTCACTCAGTTCCCAGCACTCACGGTCCCGACGTTTTCCGCGGCCATCGCTAAACACGGGGTGGAGCACTTTATCACCACCACCGGACCGCCCGTTTTTGCAAGACCTCGGCGCTTGGACGCAGCTAAGCTGGCCATAGAGCGCGAGGAGTTTGCCAACCTGGAAAGGTTGGGCATCATCAGGCCCTCCAACAGCCGATGGGCTTCCCCGCTACACAGGGTCGCTAAGGCTGAGGGATCGTGGCGACCGTGCGGTGATTTCTGCAGGTTGAACAACGTCACGGCACACGACCGCTACCCGATTCCGCACATACAGGATTTTTCCGTTCACCTTGCCGGGGCACGCATTTTTTCCAAAATAGACCTGGTCCGCGGTTACCACCAAGTCCCAGTGCGCGCTGAGGGCGTACCCAAAACAGCGTTAATAACTCCGTTCGGTCTATTCGAGTTCCTGCGCACGCCATTCGGGTTAAAAGGAGCGGCACAGACGTTCCAGTGCATGATGGATGCAGTGCTGCGCGATCTCCCGTTCGTCTACCTGGACGATATCCTGGTAGCCAGCGCGTCCGAAGACGAACACGAAACCCACCTCACGACGGTTTTCAGGAGGTTGGAGGAGCACGGGTTAATAATCAACCCGGCGAAATGCCAGTTCAGCGTAACGGAGATTGATTTTTTGGGGCACCGCATCTCCCCAGAAGGAGCGATCCCACTGCCCGACAAAGTGCGCGCCATGGCGGATTTTCCCCGGCCTCAAATGGTCAGAGCGCTACAAGAATTTTTGGGAATGGTGAACTTTTATAACCGTTTCCTTCCCCGCGCGGCGCAGCTCATGCAACCATTGTACGCCGTGCTCAAAAAACAGAAACCCGCGGATAGGGTCGAATGGACCCCGGAGCGAGAGCGGGCGCTCTCGGAAGTTAAAACAGCCCTGGCAAACGCCGCACTGCTGGCACATCCAGACCTGATGGTCCGCATAGCGCTCCCCACCAACGCTTCAGACGTGGCCATAGGGGCTGTCGTGGAGCAATGCGCCGCTGGGGCTTGGCAGCCACTCGCCTTTTTCAGCAGAACTTTGCGCGACAGTGAACGTAAATACAGCGCGTTTGACAGAGTTGCTGGCTCTCCACCTGGCCATTCACCATTTCCAGTTCTGGCTGGAAGGGCGCAGTTTCACCGCATTCGTGGACCACAAGCTGCTAACATTCGCGATGGCCAAGGTTTAAGAACCGTGGTCGGGCCGGCAGCAGAGACAGCTGGCCGTGATCTCAGAGTTTACTACCGATATTCAGCATGTCTCGGGTAAACTGAATGTAGTGGCAGACTGCCTCTCGCGTGCCGTGGTGGCCCCGGTCTGCGTGGGGATAGATTACGCAGCCATGGCCACTGAGCAGACTAGCGATGCAGACGTGCGCGCGCTCCAGTCAGGACCAACAGGGTTAAGGCTGGAGAGCAGGGTGCTGCAAGACGGCATGCCCCCCCTAATCTGCGATGTCTCTACGGGTCGCCCGCGTCCTGTGGTCCTGGCCGCGTGGCGCCGCCGCGTGTTTGAGTCGGTTCACACTCTGGTGCACCCAGGAGTGCGTGCGTCGGTCAAAATGGTGGGAGAGAAGTTTGTGTGGCCGAGCCTACACAAACAAATGAAAGAGTGGGCTGCAGCCTGCGTGGTGTGCCAACGAGCCAAGGTACACAGACACACGAAGGCTCCCTTGGAGCCGTTTCATATTCCGGTTAAGAGGTTCGACCATGTTCACGTGGACCTCGTGGGTCCTCTCCCGCCATCACAGGGGTGCACGCACCTCCTGACGATGGTGGACCGCACCACGCGCTGGCCAGAAGCGGTTCCGCTGGCGGCAACCACGTCTGCAGACGTGGCGCGCGCTTTTTTAACAGCATGGGTGACGCGTTTTGGAGTCCCGTCGGACATTACGTCCAACAGGGGCCCCTCAATTTGTTTCCGAACTCTGGTCTGCGATGGCCCGCAGCCTGGGTGTTACAATTCACCGCACAACCGCGTACAACCCACAGGCCAATGGGTTATGCGAGCGTTTTCATAGATCACTGAAAGCAGCACTCAGGGCCTCATTGACGGATGCAAATTAGGTAGACAGGCTGCCGTGGGTTTTATTGGGGTTGCGCTCCGCGCTGAAAGAGGATCTAGGAGCTTCCCCAGCAGAGCTCGTTTTTGCGCAGCCACTACGGCTGCCCGGGGAATTTCTACCAGATAATCCCGCTCCGGGCAGCTCCGTGTCTCAGCTTTTGCAGCGTAGCGCAAACACAGGCACGCTGCCGGGCCCTGCCCACCACAGTTTTCCGTGTGTTTTTGTGCCTAAAACTTTGAAGAGCGCGGAGTTCGTGTTTGTCAGACACGATGCCCACCGCCCTCCATTGCGCCCACCCTATGATGGACCGTTCAGAGTGTTGGAAACAGGGGATAAGCATTTTTTGCTAGACTCGGGGGGTAGGAGGGAAAAAATTGGCATAGACAGACTTAAACCCGCTTTCGTTGTGGCGGACGAGCAAGTGCTGTTGGCTAGGGCCCCTCGGCGTGGAAGACCCCCACGGAGAGCTCCCCAGGGAAACGATTCGCCAGAGCAGCCACACGGACAGACCGAGGTGCCCCCCCTCCCAGCAACCTACCATCGGCACAACGGCGCCGCGGAGGCGGTAAAACCCAGTTACAGCAGATACGGGAGGAGACGGAAGCCCAAACAGCATGTGGACTGATGTTCTGTTGTTCTATCACAGCATGTGGACTGTTATTCTATTGTCCTATCTAAGACGCTGGGTGGGGGGGGGGGGTGTATTTGTAGCACCTTGGGAGAGTCAGATTTCTAGCATCTCAGACAAGGGACAGTGAATAAGCATGGGGGATCAAAGAGCAGGAGACTCCTGGTGAGAGAGCGGGAAGGAGTCAAGGATGTAGGGGATTGAATGCAGTGTGATGCAAATGTCCTGTTGTGTGTGATGTAAGCCATGAAACTTAAGAGGAGAGTCTCTGGTAAAAAGTTCAGACTGTTCTGTGCTCGTGAGATGTGAGTGTGAAATAAATCATTTTGAAATGAATCTGCCTGTGATTTCACACACTCCACATTGTAATAATTTTTTTTTCCAATGTTGTCAAAAAACAAAAAAGGGGGAATATGTGATGAAAATGTAAACAATGCAATGCTGTAATGACTTGTATACCCTGTAGGATGAAGAGCCTATAAAATTATTTTGTCATAAGGTACAGGAATTATTTATTATATTTAATAGTGGGTGTGAAAGGGGCGGAGTTGAACCTTCACTTCTACACCCACTAAATTAAATAAAAGCACTCGTAAAAGGGGCACCAGTCCTAACGGACAATAAGATTAACTTTAATTTCAATTAATTTTGTACCTTAAATTACTTAATGAATCAGTCTCAAAGTTTCAGTGAGTTTTTGTCCTGCCGTGATTAGGAAACCTGTATATGCGAAAGGAAAACGCTTCAACTGCTCTCATTCACTCGTTTATTAAAATCATTCAGGTTACATGGCATGGCGTTCAAATGATGAATAAACAGATTCAGATGATGACAGCGTAAAATATCACATCAACTGATATTGAGTTCCTGAACATAAAATCCAGCATTACACCTCTGTAGAACCAAGGAGAAACTAGACTTATGTTTCAACGGTGAGACTGGAATGTTTTAACAAAACAACGCAATTTTATGGGGAAAATTCATAAGCTAATTATCTAAAAATGACTCCTGAATTAATCTACAAAATTTTAAGGGCAGTTACTTAAAATGACTAAGAGTTTTTGCTTCAGTTTACAGCTCTATCCTGCGGCTGAGAGACTAATTGAGCCCTGAAATACGGGCCATATTCAATTGTAATTTAATTGTTAGGACATCACGTTTTAACCCAGGAAATAGGAGAAATAAGAGTCTCACTTACACACGGCCGTTGGTCCAAGTTCCGCGGGTCGCGGTACCGACCCGCGGAGTTTTGAAGTTAGGACGTCGGAGGAAGCTGCTGCAAGATGCCTCCTCACAGCCGTGGAAGTGTAAACTCAGCTGGGGGCTCTCCAGACAATGGCAGCAGTGGGTGGTCTGTCACAGAGCGGCGTGACAAGTCCTTTGAAAAGGAGTCCAAATTTGGGGTCTCTTGTAGTGGGATCGACCCGAAAACTGAAGAAAAATCTTCTCAGTCTCTGTTCTCTTTAACTAGGCAAATTAAAGGTCCACTTTAATGGCGTGAAAAGTCATTAAAAAAAAAAGTGTTAGAAAAACATTTACTAGGATAAGAATGGCTTCTGAGGTGAAGGAAAAAGTTTGAGAATTTGATTCTCTAAAAAGGGACGAGCTCTAAAGAAAAATGGTTTCTCCTCAGTTTCCAGAATATAAGAAAAGATTTGACAAACACACAGAGAATAAAATAAAACTTCACAGGGCCTTGAAACGGTGGAATAAGATCTTCTTCTGAGGTCTAGATTACTATTCTGCTTCTTTAATCTGAATTTAGTTCCTAATCTTTCTCAAAATCTCTCTCTTCTTTCTGTGTTTCTAATTCTTAATTCTATTTCTAGCTAATCTTCCTGCCTGTTGTCTGATCTCTGACTTTTTTAAAACTCTTAACTGTGCTGTGACTCAACTGTTAACCCTGTTTTTCTTCATGTCTTTTTTTTCATGTGTACTCAAATCTAACTTCTGTCTTTTAAAGTTACCTCGCCGGGTCGTAAAACTGATGAGGTCAGTCGTCAAACGACCAATCTACTCTTTCAGAATCAGTTTGAAATGGCTGTTATCCAATGTGAAAACATTTCTTTGTTTGAGAGCAGCCAACCAAATGGAGACACCATCCCATGAATTTTCAGAGGGAAAAATCAACAGTCAGTTCTTATAAGATAAATGCTCAATATAAAATCTAACTAAATTAAATGACTTGGCTAATATATGGTGATCATGCATTTATACCATTACTCCAATAACACTCATGAATATAACATTTCTTATACATAATTATAATACATGCATTCACATTTAGATCAAGATTAGAACAGCAGAACATGCAGCAAACCATGGTTGGTGATAAGGGGGATGATTTTCAGTGTCCTTAGGATCCAGGATAAGCTGAAAGAAACTTAATATTTAGAACAAATTAAAAGTCATCCTACGTACTGAAAACACATTCCGTAGGTATCCGCTAGGAGGTACTGTTGAGCTGTAGATGATTTCCTTAGTATCTGGCGAAGGCCTGGACAGCATAGGCTATAAAACCGTCAGATTAAGTGGTTTATGACTCTTTTAAAAACATTGGTTTCCTGTGAAAAGGTACGTTATCAAATGCAGTGTTCATGTTGAGAGGTCTGGTCTCCTGAGTTTTATGTTCCTTTGAGCCTTTAAAAGCAAACTCTGATCCTTACAATCTCTGCAAGCAGCAATTGTTTACATTGGGGTCCTGGGAAAGCAAGCATCTTTGGTCAGGTCTGGAAGAAGCCTGCATGAGTCAGCAAAAAGCCAGTGATATTCCTGAGAAGGCAGAAAGGTGATATTCCTGTGTAATGAATAAATTGAAATTCCTGTAAACTGGAGAGAAGTGATCTTGTCTTGGTTTTGAGGAGGACGATGATGCTACAACCCTTTACAAAAACTTAAATAAAAAAATAATAATAATAATAATACCACCATGATTGTGGAGCAGAATGTCCAGATCAACTGCATATCATGTGCGGCCACAATCACAGTTTGACTAAATGACGAACGTCACCAAACTGGACACAAAAAAGCTCAAATAATGAAATAAATAATTTTTTACTTAAATATTTACTGTCAAATGGGAAACACTGATGCAACAGATGCAGCCAAACAAATCATTCTACTGTGTATGTCAGTGTTTGGTACTTATAATATTCCTAAAATATTAAAGGATGCACGAGAATGGGTCTCAAATATTTGTAAACATGTACTGTTATAGTACTGCATGAGTTTACTGATGATCGACTATAAACTACACATGTAAACTAAAACAATTATAATGATGACTGAACGACTCCCATTCCCCAAAGTGCAAGATACAACACCTCTGAATATTAGTCATAAAAGATCACACAAATAAGTGATCTGACCACAAATAAACAAGGGTTCAGAAACCGTGGCTAATAGTGGACGTCCCATTCCTTTTCAATAAAGCTGTTCAATCCCCTTTATATTTGTCAAAGTCTAACATGTGAGTGCCTACATATAGCCTCCACCTCTTTGTATTCCACTTTCAAACACAGCCTATATTTGGGTCTGGAAAGCCTAACTGGGTCTGGAAAGCCTGTTTTAAGACAAGAACACTTGCTTTCTATGGGCATGCACTACAATATAATGATAACCTACGTTTCCTTGTCTACAGTTTCAGGCTACTCTACCAAATAAATTAGAGATGTTTTTATTGAAAATGTGGAATTTTTTTTTCTGTGAATGTGGAGAGTTCTCATAAAATATCTACTTTTTCTGATGATTTTTTTTAAATTATAGACTTTTTAAGAAACTTCATAAAATTTGAAACTTCATGAAAAAAATTTTGCTCACGAATTGACATTTTTTCTTGAATTTTTGACTTTTGTGTCATAAACTGGCATCTTTTTTCTTCAGTCTGTGCATTTTTGCTTCAACAATTTTCCATCATCTTTCCATTGATATTTTCTTAATTTTTTTAAAATTATTGCAAATGAGCTACATTTCTCTGTGATTTTCTAACCTTTGTCTCAACAATTTATTAATTTTCTTTTTCTTAATGAATTTAGTAAATATTTTAAATAACTTCGTGTTTACATATTCGACTTTCGGGTGAAATTTCAGGATGCACCTAAAATGCACTATAACCTCTTCAGGTGAACTTAATTTGGCCTTCTCTAACCTTTTGAACGCACATGTCCAACTGCTCAGTGTTTCAGTACTTTCTGCATAACTGTTCTCTAACAAGGTGCTTAATGGCAAAATTCACAACAGGTGTTTGATCCATGAATCGACCAATACATTTTCTGGTTCAATTAGAATTGGTATTTAAACAGTCTTCTTCATCATGCTGTTCCCATTTTGACATCATGAGATCAAGACGACACCAAACAATTGATCAACAGTATCTCGCCATTGCGAGGCTTCAAACAGGATGCTCTCAGAGGGAAGTGGCCACTGAACCCAGAGTGTCACAGAGTGTCATCAGCAGGTTGCAACAGAAATACAGAAAGACTGGAAGTGTCACAGAAAGGCATAGAAGTGGACATCCTTTGGCCACATCCCACGCAGATGACCGCTTCACTGTGAACAGTGCCCTGCGGACCCGGACGATGAATACCATTCAACTCCAGGAAAATTTAAGGGAGGTGAGAGACACCCAATTGTCATGTCAGACCATTCAAAACCATTTACATCAGTGTAGTCTGCGTGCTAGATGGCCTGCAAGGGTACCTGACCACACCACCAGGCACAGGCATCATCATTTGCATGGGACAAGGAGCATTTACACTGGACAAGGGACCATTGGGCCTTAATGCTGTTCTCTGATGAAAGTCGAATCACAGTGAACAGAAATGATGTCTGCCAATGATGTTGGAGACGTCAAGGAGACCACTATGCATCAGCCACTGTTGTCACCATGTTACAGTCTGGGCAGGTGTGTCTACTCAATACAGAACTGCCCTACACCTTGTGAATGGTACACTGACAAGCCGATACTACCTGAATAACATCATTAATCCAGTCATTGTGCCCCTTCCTGAACAACACAGGCCTAATTTCATCTTCATGGACGACAATGCTCCAGCCCATCGAGGTCACATCATTAGGGAATGGCTGCTGGACACTGGGGTACCTCAAGTGGAGTGGCCTGCACTTTCTCCAGACCTGAATCCTATAGAAAACCTATGGGATCAGCTGAGTCGCCATATAGAGGCTCGTAACCCTGCACCTCACAACCTCAATGAACTGAGGGCCACCGTTCAAGAAAAGTGGAATGCCATGGCTCGGCAAACAATAAGTCGACTTGTGAACAGCATGACACATTGTTGTCAAGCTGTAATTGATGCTCAAGGGCACATGACATGTTATTCAGACACTGGAATTTTTTGTCGTGGTATACCCACATTGTTGGCTTTTGCTTCAATAAACTGTTTGAGATGAGGAAATCACCACTGCATACTTCTACTTACAGTGCATCCGGAAAGTATTCACACTGCTTCACTTTTTCCACATTTTGTTATGTTACAGCCTTATTTCAAAAGGGATTAAATTCATTTTTTCCTCAAAATTCTACACACAATACCCCATAATGACAATGTGAATTTTTTTTTTTTGAGATTTTTGAAAATTTATTTAAAATAAAAAACTAAGAAATCACAAGTACATAAGTATTCACAGCCTTAACCATGAAGCTCATAATTGAGCTCAGGTGCATCCTGTTTCCACTGATCATCCTTGAGCTGTTTCTGCAGCTTAACTGGAGTCCACCTGTGGTAAATTCAGTTGATTGAACATGATTTGGAAAGGCACACACCTGTCTATATAAGGTCCCACAGTTGACAGTGCATGTCAGAGCACAAACCAAGCGTGAAGTCAAAGGAATTGTCTGTAGACCTCAGAGACAGGATTGTTTCAAGGCACAAATCTGGGGAAGGGTACAGAAAAATTTTTGCTGCTTTGAAGGTCCCAATGAGCACACTGACCTCCATTATCCATAAATAGAAGAAGTTCAGAACCACCAGGGCTCTTCCTAGAGCTGGCTGGTCATCTAAACTGAGTGATCAGGGGAGAAGAGCCGTAGTCAGGGAGGTGACCAAGAACCTCATGGTCACTCTGTCAAGAGTTCCAATGTTCCTCTGTGGATAGAGGAGAACCTTCCAAAAAGACAACCATCTCTGCAGCAATCCACCAATCAGGCCTGTATTGTAGAGTGGCCAGAGGGAAGCCACTCCTGAGTAAAAGGTACATGGCAGCCAGCCTGGTCTTTAAACCATGAGAAACAAAATTCTCTGGTCTGATGAGACAAAGATTGAACTCTTGTGTGTGAATGTCAGGCATCATGTTGGGAGGAAACCAGGCACCGCTCATAACCAGGCCAGTGGTGGTGGCAGCATCATGCTGTGGGGATGTTTTTCAGCAGCAGGAACTGGGTGACTAGTCAGGATAGAGGGAAAGATGAATGCAGCAATGTACAGAGACATCCTGGATCAAAACCTGCTCCAGAGCACTTGTGACCTCAGACTGGGGTGGCGGTACATCTTTCAGCAGGACAACAACCCTAAGCAAACAGCCAAGACATCAAAGGAGTGGCTTCAGGACAACTCTGTGAATGTCCTTGAGTCTTCCAGCCAGAGCCCAGACTTGAATTCAATTGAACATCTCTGGAGAGATCTGAAAATGGCTGTGCACCGACGCTTCCCATCCAACCTGATGGAGCTTGAGAGGTGCTGCAAAGAGGAATGGGCGAAACTGCCCAAAGATAGGTGTGCCAAGCTTGTGGCATCATATTCAAAAAGACTTGAGGCTGTAATTGCTGCCAAAGGTGCATCAACAAAGTATTGAGCAAAGGCTGTGAAGACTTATATACATGTGATTTCTTAGCTTTTTATATTTAATAAATTTTCAAAAATCTCAAAAAAAGAAAAAAAATTTTTTCACATTGTCATTATGGGGTATTGTGTTTAGAATTTTGAGGAAAAAATGAATTCAATCCCTTTTGGAATAAGATTGTAACATAACAAAATGGAAAAATGGAAGCGTTGTTAATACTTTCCGGATGCACTGTAAATGCCTACTTTCATGATATAATATCTCTGTAGTGTTAACTTTTTACATTTTCAATAAATTTCACCCAAAAGCCAAATATCCCTAACTTTTTGTGAGCTTTTGTGTCGATCTATAAATGCAAAGAATCTCTGTGCGCGTGTGTCTCTTCCTCACATATCTCTCAAACTGTTTGCCAGACTGACCTCAGGTTTTATAAGTCCTTGGCTGAGGTTACGACGGTGTGCATCCCCAAGTATGGAGTTGTTCAGTCAAAATATGTAATTTTTATCAATAAAAGTTTAGCCACCACCCCGTCTCATGTCCTGACTTCAGGGAGTGGGGTGGGGGGATTTCGGATTGACGCCATACTGATTGGATAATATGCGGCATCACGACCAGTCACCAAAGTGCTCAGTGAACAAAATAAGGAAGTGAAAAGCAACAAATTTGACTAGAAAAGACACTGCTGAAGATTTAATGCTTAAAAAATGATACCATAATGTTGCCATTATTGCAAAGGTCTAAAGCAGGGGTGCCCGACTGTGTGCTATGGAGGGCCAAGACCCTGCAGGCTTTACCTCCAACCAGTGTCTTAAACAGCAGATGCCACTGAAGTTCTTCCCACTGATTGCTGATTAGTGAAAACACCTGCTGAAGAGACAGGGTAGAAGAGAAAACCTGCAGGGTCTTGGCCCTCCATGGCACATGACTGGGCACCCTCGGTCTAAAGGATAATTTGGCATAGGTGGAGAACACAAGGTGCACAAGTAGACTGGTAGGAGTGCCAGCGGGGACCCGGGGTCTGAAAGAGAACACCAGTGTATCCGACATGCCAGGAGAAGCAGCAGCTCAATCGGTGGACCATGGTCCGGCAAGCCCCGCCTGCCCAATCAGAGGTACAATGGGGCAAAAAAGTATTTAGTCAGCCACCAATTGTGCAAGTTCTCCCACTTAAAAGATGAGAGAGGTCTCCAATTTTCATCATAGGTACACCTCAACTATGAGACAAAATGAGAAAAAAAAAAAAAATCCAGAAAATCACATTGAAGGATTTTTAATTAATTAATTGGTAAATTCCTCGGTAAAATAAGTATTTGGTCACCTACAAACAAGCAAGATTTCTGGCTCTCACAGACCTGTAACAACTTCTTTAAGAGGCTCCTCTGTCCTCCTCTTGTTACCTGTATTAATGGCACCTGTTTGAACTCATTATCAGTATAAAAGACACCTGTCCACAACCTCAAACAGCCAGACTCCAAACTCCACTATGGCCAAGACCAAAGAGCTGTCAAAGGACACCAGAAACAAAATTGTAGACCTGCACCAGGCTGGGAGGACTGAATCGGCAATAGGTAAGCAGCTTGGTGTGAAGAAATCACCTGTGGGAGCAATTATTAGAAAATGGAAGACATACAAGACCACTGATAATCTCCCTCGATCTGGGGCTCCACGCAAGATCTCACCCCGTGTGGTCAAAATGATCACGAGAACGGTGAGCAAAAATCCCAGAACCACACGGGGGGACCTAGTGAATGACCTGCAGAGAGCTGGGACCAAAGTAACAAAGGCTACATCAGTAACACACTACGCCGCCAGGGACTCAAATCCTGCAGTGCCAGACGTGTCCCCCTGCTTAAGCCAGTACATGTCCAGGCCCGTCTGAAGTTTGCTAGAGAGCATTTGGATGATCCAGAAGAGGATTGGGAGAATGTCATATGGTCAGATGAAACCAAAATAGAACATTTTGGTAAAAACTCAACTTGTCCCGTTTGGAGGAGAAAGAACACCATACCTACCTGTGAAGCATGGGGGTGAAAACATCATGCTTTGGGGCCGTTTTTCTGCAAAGGGACCAGGACGACTGATCCGTGTAAAGGAAAGAATGAATGGGGCCATGTATCATGAGATTTTGAGTGAAAACCTCCTTCCATCAGCAAGGGCATTGAAGATGAAACGTGGCTGGATCTTTCAGCATGACAATGATCCCAAACACACCACCCGGGCAACAAAGGAGTGGCTTCGTAAGAAGCATTTCAAGGTCCTGGAGTGGCCTAGCCAGTCTCCAGATCTCAACCCCATAGAAAATCTTTGGAGGGAGTTGAAAGTCCGTGTTGCCCAGCAACAGCCCCGAAACATCACTGCTCTAGAGGAATGGGCCAAAGCATTCCTCCTGCATGGAGGAATGGGCCAAAATACCAGCAACAGTGTGTGAAAACCTTGTGAAAACTTACAGAAAACATTTGACCTCTGTCATCGCCAACGAAGGGTACATAAAGTATTGAGATTGTGATGTATGGGAGTTACATGAGTTGCATTTACATATGCCACCCCACTAGTGGGCGCTGTACCCTGTGGCATTGCCAATCGAATAAGTGTACTCGCTGAACTGAGCTTCAGTAAAGAAACAGAGTTAATGACCTGCAGCCGTGTGTGTCGTCGTGTTTTGTTCCTCAGAGTGGTTATCTGAAGTAGAACCCACGGACATAACATTATTGGCGACGAGGATAACTTTAGGTTTCCAAGTCTCGCCGCAGTATTGACTGCGAGTGAAGGAGGAAGAGGAACGTTTGTCCTGGCGGGAGTGTGGCTAAGCGCAGCGTGCCAAGTGAAAGGATTGCTAAACGCTAGCTAACCGCACGCCATGGCTGGATTTATTGGACACATTAACCCATTCGACGAGTCGGTGGAGCAGTGGACAACCTACGTTGAAAGGTTTGAGTACTTTGTAACGGCAAATGGAATTGCAGAGGATAAGAAGCTTGCTGTTTTCCTAAGTGTAATTGGTGCGTCAACATATGGCCTTTTACGTAGCCTTGTAGCTCCAGATAAGCCGGGGGCTAAGACATATGCTCAACTTACTGAAGTTTTGAAAGACCACTTTTCTCCGAAACCAATTGTGATCGCTGAAAGATTTCGCTTTCATAAACGGAACCAACAAGAGGGAGAGTCTGTGACGCAATACATAGCAGTCATTAAAAAGCTTTCTGAACACTGCGAGTTTGGCACACACTTGGCACACACTCATAAGACCAGGAAAACCTGGTCTTATGAGACGAGACAGCATTCATCCCACTTTGGATGGTGCTTCTCATTTATCTAACAATCTGGCATCTTTTTTATCCAAATTTCCAAAACCGTGACTACTCAGAGTTGGGACCAGGAAGCAGAGTCGCAGTCTTACACGCCTCTCTGCAGCTCCTCTTCATCCGCCACCCCTCAGCTTAGCCCCTGTCTTCCCCATCAGAGAATCGTTGTCTGCTCCCTCCAAAGTGAATAAAAATATAATGTATAAGCATCCCAAAGTGATAAAGCAAAATATTGGTAAAACTCAAATTAAACATAAAGCCTCTAAATTGAATGATTTGGCCTCTGTTCCTCCTCATAATTTAAAAATTAAATGTGGTTTGTTAAATATTAGGTCTCTAACTCCCAAGTCTCTGTTAGTCCATGACCTGTTAATTGATCATCAGATTGATTTAATTTCCCTTACAGAGACTTGGTTAGGGCAAGAGGATTATGTTGGTTTAAATGAATCAACTCCCTCTGGTTATTTAAACTGTCAAAATCCCAGAAGTTCTGGTCGTGGAGGAGGAGTAGCAACAATTTACCATTCCAAATTACTAGTTAATGTAAAGCAAAAAACATGTTGTCGTCAGTGTGACGTCAAGTGGGACGTCAAGTGGCCTTGACGTCCCACTTGATGAAGACCCTGGAGAGACTGCTCCTTGCTCATCTCCGCCTCCTGGTGGAACCAGCGATGGATCCACTCCAGTTCGCCTACCAGCATGGCATTGGGGTGGAGGATGCGGTGATCTTCCTCCTTCACCGTTCTCTGTCCCACCTGGAGAAGCCCGGGAATATGGTGAGGATCATGTTCTTTGACTTCTCCAGTGCTTTCAACACCATCCAACCGATGATCCTGAAGGACAAGCTGCTGCGCGCAGGGGTGGACCAGCACCTGTCATCATGGATCCTGGACTACCTCACGAACCGGCCTCAGTTTGTGAGAACCCGGGACTGTGTTTCCGACACGATCATCAGTAGCACGGGGGCCCCCCAGGGAACGGTGCTGGCTCCCTTCCTGTTCACTCTTTATACTGCGGACTTCTCACACAACACAACACATTGCCATCTACAGAAGTTCTCTGATGACTCTGCGATCGTTGGTCTCATCTCCAGCGGAGATGAAGCTGAGTACAGAGGGCTTATCCAGGACTTTGTGGACTGGTGCCATCGGAACTGCCTCCAGATCAACGCGAGGAAAACTAAGGAGCTGGTGGTGGACTGCCGCAGGCATGGGCAGCCCCTCACAGCACCAGTAAATATACAGGGAACAGACATCGAGATGGTGACATCCTACAAGTACCTGGGTATTCATCTGAACAATAAACTAGACTGGTCACACAATACTGACGCACTCTACAAGAAGGGACAGCGCAGGCTGTTCCTGCTGAGGAGACTCAGGTCTTTTGGTGTACAAGGGGCGCTGCTGAAGTCATTCTATGACACGGTGGTGGCATCAGCCATCACTTTTGGAGTGGTCTGCTGGGGCAGTGGCATTACTGCAGCCGATAGGAAGAGACTGAACAAACTGATTAAGAAAGCTAGCTCTGTCCTGGGGCAACGCCTTGATCCGATGGAGGAGATAGGAGAGAGAAGGACGGTGGCTAAACTGTCATCTCTGCTGGAGTCCGAGTTCCACCCTATGCAGGACATACTGGATGCACTGAGGAGCTCATTTAGCAGCAGACTACATCATCCCAGGTGCACAACCGAGAGGTTTCGTAGGTCCTTCCTACCAACGGCTGTCAGACTGTACAACCTAAGCAGGGCTGCTCGCAGAGATAGCAAAAAGACGTAACAAACTAATAGTTTTTTGAATGCAAAAGATGCAATAGACTTACACAATGGTCCTCTCCAGCATACAACTAGGAACATACCGGTCGCTATGGAGGGTGAGAATATGTATGGGCACATAATCATACCATGTAGGATAACTAAATAGACGGTTATGCTGTTTCATCCCACCTAGCAACAATGCTCTGCACTGTGTGTGTTTATATATTTACATATTTATTCCATCTAGCTACAATGCTCTGCACTGGGTGTGTTTATATTTATATATCTATATATTTATTCCATCTAGCTACAATGCTCCGCACTGTGTTTTTATATATCTACATATTATTCCATCTAGATACATTGCTCCGCACTGTGTGTGTTTATATACTTGCATATTTATTCCACCTAGCTGCAATGCTCCGTACTGTGGGTGTTTATATATTTACATATTTATTCCATCTAGCTACAATGCTCTGCACTGTGTGTTCATATATTCATATATTTATTCCATCCAGCTACAATGCTCTGCACTGTGTGTCTGTGTGTGTGTGTGTGTGTGTGTGTGTGTGTGTATATATATATATTTTATAGTAATATGTACATATGTATATTAGCTGCTCTTGCTTGCTTGTTTTTTTTCTTGCCTTCTGATTGTTGCTCTGAGTGTTGCTATCCCTGTGCTGTTGCAATCCTGGAATTTCCCCGTTGTGGGACTAATAAAGGCTTATCTTATCTTATGTTATAATTCCTTTGAGGGCCTGGTCCTCAGTATTGGGCACTTTAGCAATTTCAGGTTAAACCCAATTTTATTTGCCATTGTTTATCGTCCCCCATCAACCTATTCAGAATTTTTATCTGAATTTGCTGATTTCTTAGCTGATTTAGTGTTGAAATCTGATAGAATAATTATAGTAGGGGACTTTAATATACATGTGGATGTAGATAGTGACTGCCTTAATGTGGCTTTTAATTCAATATTAGACTCGATTGGGTTTTCTCAGAAAGTAGGAAATTCTACTCATTACCTCCACCATACATTGGACCTTGTTCTGACATATGGCATAGAAATAGAAAATCTTGTAGTGTCTCCTCATAACCCTGTACTGTCAGACCATTGTCTGTTAACCTTTGATTTTACTATTTCTGACTATTTGGCTCCTAAAGAAAAATATTATCACAGTAGATGCCTCTCAGATGATGCTGTTTCCAAATTTATGCAGATTGTTTCCTCTATGCCATGTGTCAACACAACGGAAATAAGCTATAGACAGCTTGCTCCTTCTGTAATTGATAACATGGTGGATAGTGTTTCAGCTTCTCTGCATCAGGCTCTAGACTTGGTGGCCCCCTTAAAAAAGAAAAAGTCTAATCAGAGATTTTTAACTCCTTGGTTCAACACAGAAACTCGTAGCTTAAAACAGAAGACTCGTCAATTAGAAAGAAAATGGCGCTCTACTAATTTAGATGAAATCTATTTAGCTTGGAGAAATCATCTTTTAATTTATAAAAAATCTCTTAGAAAAGCTAGAACGAGTTATTACTCTGCATTAATAGAAGAGAACAAGAATAATCCCAGGTTTCTTTTCAGTACTGTAGCCAGGTTGACAAAGAGTCAGGACTCTGTCAATCCTAGCATCCCCTTAGAGCTTACTAGTCAGGACTTTATGAACTTTTTCAATAATAAAATTTCATCCATCAGAGATAAAATCAACCAGATTCTTCCCACAGTTAACTTAAATACTGTAACTACTACAACTCCTTCTATTGATGTCTGTCTTGATGAGTTTACTCCAATCGACCTTTGTGAGTTAGACAAAATAGTTTCCTCATCCAAACCTTCAACTTGTCTTTTAGATCCTATTCCTACCAGGTTATTTAAAGAAGTCTTCCCACTTATTGGTAGCTTTATTCTTCATATAATCAATTCTTCATTAACTTTAAGCCATGTACCGCAGGCTTTTAAAACGGCTGTAATTAAACCCTTACTCAAAAAGCCAACGCTAGATCCAGGAGCTTTAGCTAACTATAGACCAATCTCTAATCTCCCTTTCATTTCAAAAATCTTAGAAAGAGTTGTTGCTACGCAATTATTTGACCACCTGCAGGGAAATGGTTTACTTGAAGAGTTTCAATCTGGGTTTAGAATCCATCATAGTACTGAAACAGCCTTAGCGAAGGTCACTAACGACCTCCTCATTGCATCTGATAATGGACTAGTTTCTGTACTTGTCCTTTTAGATCTTAGTGCAGCTTTTGATACTATTGATCATAATATTCTACTTGATAGATTAGAACACTATGTTGGACTTAATGGAACTTCGTTGCAGTGGTTTAGATCTTATTTATCTGATAGGTTCCAGTTTGTTCATGTAAATGATGAGTTTTCTTTCAGCTCAAAGCTTAGTCATGGAGTTCCACAGGGATCTGTGCTAGGCCCTACTCTTTTTAGTTTATATATGCTTCCGTTAGGCAACATTATTAGAAAGCACTGTATACATTTTCATTGTTATGCAGATGACACACAATTATACCTGTCAATGAAGCCAGATGATACTAATCAATTAGCCAAGTTAGAAGCCTGTCTTAAGGAAATCAAAGCTTGGATGACTTATTTCCTGCTATTAAATTCAGATAAGACTGAAGTCATTCTTGTTGGTCCAAAAAACCTTAGAAATTCCTTTCCAAATCAAACTTTCAGTTTGGACGCAGTTACTCTTTCTCTTAATAGCTCTGTGAGGAACCTTGGAGTTATTTTTGATCAGGATTTGTCCTTCAATTCACATATTAAATTTGTTTCTAAGACTGCCTTCTATCATTTGCGTAATATTGCCAAGATTAGGAGCATCTTGTCTCAGAGTGATGCTGAGAAGCTGATCCACGCTTTTGTTAGCTCGAGATTAGATTGTAATTCTTTATTATCAGGCTGTCCTAAAACATCTTTAAAAAGTCTTCAGCTGATCCAAAATGCTGCAGCAAGAGTTTTAACAGGTACTAGAAAGAGAGATCATATCTCTCCGGTTCTGGCCTCCCTTCATTGGCTTCCCATAGAGTTTAGAATTAAGTTTAAAATCCTTCTTCTCACTTACAAAGCTCTAAACAATCAGGCTCCTTTTTATTTAAAAGATCTGATACTACCGTATTATCCTAACAGAGCACTACGCTCCCAAAATGCAGGATTACTTGTAATACCTACAATCTCCAAAAGTACAATGGGAGGCAGAGCCTTCAGTTATCAAGCTCCTCTCCTGTGGAATCAGCTGCCAATCTGGATTCGGGAGTCAGACTCGATCTCTGTTTTTAAGAATAGGGCTAAAACCTACCTTTTTGATCTAGCCTACAATTAGGGAGGGATCATGTGTTTCTGAACCCTCCCTTAGTTATGCTGCTAATAGGTTTAGTCAGCCGGGGGACCTCCAGTAATGCACTGGGCCTCACTCCTTTCCTCACTCTCTATGAAATATTTTTTTTTTGCTGGTCATTAACATTTGTTTGTTCTCTCCCATAGATTGAGTCCCCATCGTGCTGTTTGCTCTCTACATGTCTGTTCTTTTCTTCTTCTCTATCCCCTCACCCCCCAGCCAGTCGCAGCAGATGACTGCCCCTCCCTGAGCCTGGTTCTGCTGGAGGTTTCTTCCTGTTAAAAGGGAGTTTTTCCTCTCCACCGTCGCCAAGTGCTTGCTCACAGGGGATCGCCTGATTGCTGGGGTCTTTCTGCAACTGTGGGGGTCCCCCCTACAGTTGATAGTGCTATGAGATGACTGTTGTTGTGAAATGGCGCTATATAAATAAAGTTGAATTGAACTTGCAGGATGCATTGAGGGAAAGGCCCGTTTGTGGACTGAATATAGAAGCTATCCAGAAAAGATTGCTGACGGAGGAGAAGCTTACTTTTTCCAAAGCAATGGAATTAGCCGTGTCAATGGAGACAGTAGCCCGCGAGACGCATCAGCTGAGCAACGCGCTGAAAGTGCATGCACTGTCACCACACGACAAACGACGCACGAAATGTTTGCGCTGTGGAAAAATGAACCACAAAGAGAGTGATTGCTTTTACAAGGAGCAAAAATGCCACAAATGTGGTAAGAGAGGACACATCTCGAAAATGTGCAGGAACAAAGAGACTGTAAATAAGGAGAAACCAGTGGAGTATAAAGTTAAAAAGAAAAACAGGGTGCACCAATTGGATGTAAAAGAAATGTCTAGTGATGGTAGCACCACAGACACTCAGTCGAGTCTGCATATGGTCTCTCAGCAGGGAAATTTGTCACATGTGTGTTAAACCAAAAATTGAAGGCAAAATGATTGAAATGGAATTAGATACTGGTGCTGCCATTTCTCTGATTTCAAGAGAACTGTATGATGCACACTTTAGGGACTTGCCCTTGCGCCAAACCCACAATGCTGAAAACATACACTGGCGAGGTGATTCCAGCAGAGGGAGTCATCACTGTTTCAGTGAGGATGAACAAGCAGAGGGCTAGACTACCACTGTATGTAGTCCAGGGAAGTTCACCCCCACTCTTTGGTCGAGAGTGGCTGCGGAAGATTCGAATTGACTGGCGAGAAATAAAGACGGTCCAGGAGGAGACGCTAGAGGGCGTGCTACAAAGACATGCAGAGGTCTTCCAAAAAGAATTAGGCACTCTGAAAGGCATGGAAGTAGCCATAGCGCTGAAGCCGGATCATGTGCCACGGTTCTGTCAAGCGAGAGTCGTTCCCTATGCCCTTAGGCCAAAAGTGGAGGCTGAAATTGACCAACTGTGTGAGCAGGGCATCATATCCCCTGTCAAATTCAGTGAATGGGCAACACCCATTGTGCCCGTTGTGAAAAAGAACGGAGATGTTAGGATATGTGGGGATTTTAAAGTCACAGTTAACCCTGCCCTGTGTGTGGAGAAATACCCAATTCCACGCATTGAAGATTTATTCGCATCACTTTCGGGGGGGCAGCATTTCAGTAAACTGGACTTATCTCATGCCTATTTGCAAATGGTGATAGAGGAAAATTCCAGAAAATACCTCACAATAACCACATCCAAGGGTCTGTTCTGTTACAACAGGCTGGCATTTGGAATTACCTCAGCACCAGCGATATTCCAACGTGCCATGGACCAAGTCCTCCAGGGTCTGCCGAACGTCCACTGCTACCTGGACGACATATTGGTCAGTGGACAGGATCGTGCGCAGCATCTGAAAAATCTGGATGCAGTCCTAGGACGCTTGGAAGAATTCGGCTTACGAGTGCAGAAGGAAAAATGTGAATTTTTCAAGGATTCACTGGAATATCTGGGTCACGTCATCGATGCCCAGGGTCTACACAAGGCACCAGGGAAAGTCAGGGCAATCGTGGAGGCTCCTGCACCAACAGACGTGAGTCAGTTACGTTCTTTCTTGGGGCTAATTAATTATTACAGCAGATTCATCCCCAACCTGTCTTCTATCCTAAGCCCACTGAATGCTCTGTTGTGCAAAGGAAAACGATGGCAATGGACATCTGAATGTGCAGCATCTTTCAAAGAGGCAAAAGAGCAGCTACTCTCCCAAAGCGTGTTAACCCATTATGACCCACAACTTCCCATTCGGCTGGCGTGTGACGCATCACCTTATGGTGTAGGCAGCATCATCTCACACATCCTCCCGAATGGACAAGAGAGGCCCATAGCTTTTGCATCAAGGACTCTGAATAAGGCAGAGCGCAACTATGCCCAAATTGAGCGTGAAGCTCTTGGCATCATATTTGGAGTTCGTAAATTCCATCACTATCTGTATGGCAGGCAGTTTACACTCCTTACAGATCATCGCCCATTGACCACCATTCTGAGCCCGTGCAAAGCCACACCATCCATGGCTGCTGCTAGAATGCAGCGGTGGGCTCTCTTGTTAGCTGCCCATAACTACACCATACAGTACCGAGAGGCAGCTCGTCATGGAAATGCGGATGGGCTTTCACGCCTTCCACTACCAACATCACCAAGAGAGAGAATCAGTGCTGTGGACAGTTTTCATATTAAACACCTAGAAGCCTTACCTGTGAACTGCCGAGAAATCTGCCGAGAGAGCAGGGGTGACCATGTCCTTGCTCAAGTCCTGGAGATGGTCTCCACAGGTCGCTTTCCGAGGGTCCAGGATGTGGCCAGCACATTGGCGCCATTCATCAGCCGAAAGGATGAGTTGACACTCCAGCAAAGTTGCCTTATGTGGGGTGTGCGCATCGTCATTCCCTCAAAACTGAGATCACGAGTGCTGTCGGAACTGCATACTGGACACCCAGGTGTTGTCAAAATGAAAGCTGTCGCCCGCAGTTACATGTGGTGGCCCGGAATTGACGCTCAAATTGAACAAGTCTCAAAAACATGTCAGTCCTGTCAACTTACACAGAAAGCACCGGGACCAGCACCACTCCACCCATGGACCTGGCCTGGATCCCCATGGCAGAGAATTCATGTTGACTTTGCCGGACCGTTCCAGGGCCAAATGTTTATGGTGGTTGTAGACGCCCATTCAAAATGGCCTGAGGTGCACCTCATGAGTTCCACCACAACGGCCAATACCATCCAGGTGCTCCGAGGGTTATTCAGTCGCTATGGGCTCCCTGAGGTGTTGGTGAGTGATAATGGTCCCCAGTTCACCTCACACGAGTTTGACACTTTCATGAAGGGTAATGGAGTAAAGCACATCCGCTCTGCACCATTCCATCCATCAACAAATGG
The DNA here is from genome assembly GCA_020510985.1 of Pholidichthys leucotaenia. NCBI lineage: Eukaryota > Metazoa > Chordata > Actinopteri > Cichliformes > Pholidichthyidae > Pholidichthys > Pholidichthys leucotaenia. Next base: position 34,777,743 of record CM035841.1, on the reverse strand, counting down.
TCTTGCAGAACGTTTTGTACAGACATTCAAGCAGTCACTGAAGCGCTCCACTGGAACCACTTCTATACAACACCGACTAGATGCCTTTTTACTCACGTACCGCAACACTCCACACTCCACAACGAAGGAGTCCCCGTCCATGCTTTTCATGCATCGCAAGCTGCGATCTCGACTAGACCTGCTGAAGCCCAGCGTGACATCAGAGGTAGAGAAAGCACAAGAGGCACAGTGTGCGTATCGAGGAATGCATGCAAAAGCCAGAACGTTCAAGGTGGGAGACCCAGTCCTCGTTCGGGATTACGGGAGAGGAGAGAAGAAGTGGATACCAGGGGTTGTTTCAGCAGAGACTGGACCTGTATCCTACACCGTCGACATCGGCGCATCGCAACACTGGAGGCGACACACGGACCAGATGCTGGCCAGGGTTGCTGAATTGGATACTTCTACAGACAACGGCGGAGCTGCATCGTCGTGCATCTCAGCAGACCTGCCTGTGCTGGAAAACACCGTTCCAGAATCAGCTACTCCGGTTCCTGTGAGTGACCCCTCACCACCACCCCAGGTAACCTCAGAGGGAAACACCACACCACCTCCAGAGACTGGTAAGAGATATCCTTCTCGTACTATTAAACCACCAGAGCGTTATGTCCCATAAACTTTGTTTAAGGTACACTAAGAGACAATACCTTGGACACTTTTGAATAAGAGACCCTTATGTGTTAGATTAGAGAGTCACGTCTCACCAAAAAGGGCAGAATAAACCCTTGACTGACTCAGGGGTTTGGGACCGTCTACTCCCAGCCTCAAGGCTAGTGTGTGATAAAAAAAAAGAAAAAAAAAGTTGTTTGCTTTGTGTATCTTGGGGGTGGGTACAACATTTAGTGGGGAGGAGATGTGATGTATGGGAGTTACATGAGTTGCATTTACATATGCCACCCCACTAGTGGGCGCTGTACCCTGTGGCATTGCCAATCGAATAAGTGTACTCGCTGAACTGAGCTTCAGTAAAGAAACAGAGTTAATGACCTGCAGCCGTGTGTGTCGTCGTGTTTTGTTCCTCAGAGTGGTTATCTGAAGTAGAACCCACGGACATAACAGAGATGAACTTTTGTTATTGACCAAATATTTATTTTACCGAGGAATTTACCAATTAATTCATTAAAAATCCTTCAATGTGATTTTCTGGATTTTTTTTTTTCCTCATTTTGTCTCTCATATTTGAGGTATACCTATGATGAAAATTGGAGACCTCTCTCATCTTTTAAGTGGGAGAATGTGCACAATTGGTGGCTGACTAAATACTTTTTTGCCCCACTGTATACAGGAGTTCCGACTGCTACTTCACCTGTGTGGTACCACTGTCCTTTGCAGGACCACAAGTCCCCGATGGCGCTCCTCCCGCGCGAGTATCTAACAAGAACACTCTGATGCAAGTGCAATATCTCCCACCTCCATTTTCTTTTAAGATCCCAATACTTACTGACAGAAAGCAGTTTTCAATATAATTACTGTGGCAGAACCAAATTATGATCAGCTCATCATTCATGAATATACAACAAAGTATGCAACCCATAGCTGTAGGTCAGGATCCCAAGGTGAACCAGAGTAGAAAGTTTGGTGACCCTAGAGAGCTTTACATGCTCTATTGTAAGAGATCACAGGGAGTGCCAACCTTGACTTTTGACCTTTTGACCCCAAACCTGTAGTCAGAGGTTATGGTCTCAGAGTGACCCTGTGTGCCACGTTTGGTGATCCAGACTTTACTTGTACATTAATAAGGCATAGAAAAGCCATCTCTATTGTCAGTCCATACAGCCAATCCTGTGCAGTAGAACAAAATTATGTTTCTCCTGTCTACAATGTTAATCACATGTAGAATCAGACGGGTCACTGCCATGCAAGGCGCCGCCACAAAAAACTTCTTCCCCCTTTCTATTATGCTGACCACCAAGCTAGAAGGCGAGAAGTAAAATTTTTATATGGTCTTTGGTATGACCCAGCCGGGACTTGAACCCACAATCTCCCGGCTGTGGAGTGGATGCTCTATCAACTAGGCCACCACTCCGGGTAGGGGGTGTGAGCCTTGACCTTTGGATCCCAAACCCGTAGTCTGAGGTCAGGATCACAAGGGAAATATGTGGACCAAGTTTGGTGGCCCTAGCTTTACTAGTTTTATCGTAACAGCTGCAAATGGAATGCTAACCTTGACCTTTGACATTTTGACCCAAAACCCATAGTCAGAGGTCATGTTCCCGAGCTGAACCTGTATATCAGGTTTGGTGGCCCTAGCCTAACTCATTTTATAGTAATAGTAAATGTAGCATTTACCATAGTGCAACTGCAATGTTAACTTTGACATCTGGCCCCATGACCCCAAACTCATACTTAGATGAGGGTGTAAGTCATCCAAGATGTATATTAGATACAACTACTGTATCGATTTCAAAAAGCCTACATCATTTCTTTCAGCAGTTACTGTATTGGTTACAAAACAAAGTAGATTTCTCCAGTGTCGGTTGTTAGCCCTCCACAGGACAGTCGGATGATGAGGCTGCCATTGAATGGCGTGCTGACATGTCATGGGTCACCGTTTGTCTGGAACCTCCCCAAGAGACCAGCCCGCCAAGGGTGACCCTACCAGGAGCAAGCTCCAGACTGTAACACTCTTCGAATGACTGGAACACACAAGCTCCTTTGTCACGACAAGGCCAGACTCAGGAGAGAGACCAGGAGAGACACTATCCTTTGTGTATCTGGGCTTCACAGTGACCAGCAACGGGGACATGAAACCAGAGATCAACCACAGACATGGTCTCGCTGCATCAGCCCTGCAGGCACTATTGAAACCTCTCTGGCCCCATCGTTCAATCTCCCAAAAGACAAAGCTCCGCATGTACAACGCGTCAGTCCTCTCCATCCTACTCTATGGGTCAGAGAAATGGCCACTGAAAATGACTCTGGCCTCGAGAGTGGATGGGTTTGATAGTCGGGCCCTCAGAACCACCGAGAACATGAGGTAACCCCAGCGCACTTCTAATGATGCGATCCGAGCCCGCACATCAGCCTGCAGCATCCCACCTTATTACACAGTGGCGTATCCGTTGGTTTGGCCATGTCCTCCGCTTCCCATCAGAACATCTGACAAAAGCCATCCTCATGTTCGACCCCAGGGCCTCAGGGTGTAAAAGACCTTGAGGAAAGCCACGCACCAGATGGTTTGATGTGGTGGAGAGAGACCTCCGACAGCTCGGAGTCGTTGTTGATGACGCAGAGGAGCTGGCCTAAAACCGGCAATGTTGGCACGCGCTGGTTAACCTGATTGGCTCTACATATGGTGATGGCCACACAGCCCTCACCCCCCAAAAGTAGTAAAAAGTAAGCAAGTTACTGTCTTGTGTTTAGATGATTTCAGGAAAATCTAACCTGACCTTTGACCTCAAGGTCCTCCAATGAGTGAAACTGCAATATGCGCGTCATCACAGTATCTCAAACCATGGTATCAAGTTTCAAACAACCACAACTGTAGGACGAGTTGAGTTCACAAGACTAGCAAAATCATTGGCTCACCAGACACCTTTGACTGAACTGTATCAGTGCTCTGATCAAGAAAGCCACCCTGATCACAGAGGATTCATTTCACCCCCTTCATTACTCTTTTCAGTTACTGCCATCAGGAAGATATAAAGTTCCACTGGCCCATAAAAACATTTACAGGAAATAATTTATTCCCTCTGCAATAACCATCCTGAACAAAATCAGTTATCAATATTAGATATCAGCATTTATCTATTAATCACTATTAATTTTTAATAATTATTAATATTTTCTGCCACATGATTTTACAGTGATCCCTCACTTATCGCGGTTAATGGGTTCCAGAACCGACCGCGAAAAGTGAAAAACCGCGAAGTAGCGTCACCCCTAATGACGTCACCCATAAATAATACGTACGTTCATTCTCTCACTCTCTCTCTCTCATATGATACGTGTGTGTGTGTGTGTGTGTGTGTGTGTGTGTGTGTGTGTGTGTGTGTGTGCGCGCATACATACGTAGATGTAAATAAAGTGTACATAAATATGTTTTTAGAACTCTTTTATTCTTATAACAAGATACGTAACTCAAGATGATTTACTGCACAGGTTAATGAGAGCTTTACTGCTCCTCAGGTGACGCCTCATCGTCAGGTGCTAGAGGTGCAGCATCGTCGAGGGCAGCTTCCGATAGAGCTGGAGAAGCTGCAGGAGGCGGCATAGTGGCTCGACGGGAAGACTATTTCGCACAAAAAGGCACAAGAGAACAGCGAAAAGTTCCACGCGGCGAGACTAAGCAACACGAGCGATAAAGAACAATGAATGCGGTCTTCCTTCGCTGGGTATGGGCGCTCGGCAGGGAGAGAAGCTGGGTAAAACGTCTCGGCCAATCAGCTTGCGAGATTCCCGAGCCGAGCCAACACGAGAACAGCGAACAGAGAGGTGGATTTTGAGTTGTGCGGGCTCTCCGTGTTGATACCTGATGTTCTAGATCTGATTCTAGATCCAAGATGGCGCCCACAGCGGTCGACATGGTGCTTCGCTGCGCTCTTTGTTTGTTTTTGTTTGTCAATTGTGTGTCTGCTTGCACTTATACCCGTGAAGAACTTTTAAATATCAGGACTTTCACCCCCACGGACCTCCTCCCAGTTTTTCTAGCCCCTGCCGCCGATCTGGTTTATTGTTTGGCTCGGAAAGTGAGACGGCGGAAGAGAGGAAGACGAGCGGGCGCTCTCGTGCGACTTCGCAGGAGAGGCTCGCGAACGGCGCTGCCTGGCATATTTCTGTCCAATACCAACTCTCTCTCTAACAAGGTGGATGAACTGAGACTGCTGATGCGTTTTAAGGACCTCGCCTCCTCAGCTGTCCTCTGCTTTACTGAGACCTGGCTCCGGGAAAATATACCGGACAGCGCGCTGCGCCTCGACGGCTTCCAGCTCTTCCGTGCTGATCGTGACACAGAGCTTTCCGGCAAGACCACAGGAGGCGGAGTCTGCTTCTACATCAACTGCATCTGGTGCTCTGATGTAACGGTAATTTCCAAACACTGTTCTCCTGCCTTGGAATTTCTTGTTATCAATTGCAAGCCCTTCTATTCCCCGCGGGAGTTTGCTTCTTTTATAATGATCGCTGTGTACGCCCCTCCCGACGCGGACACGCGCGAAGCTCAGCGCGTGCTCGCGGATCACATTCAACACACAGAGCGGAGTTTTCCAGACTCGCTGATTATTGTGGCTGGCGACTTTAATCAGTGCAATCTGAGCCACGATCTCCCCCGCTACAAACAGTTTATTAAATGCCCCACCAGAGGATTAAACACACTGGATCACTGTTACACCACAGTGAAAGACGCATATCGCGCTGTCCCTCGAGCTGCGCTGGGATTATCTGATCACGTGATGGTTCACCTCATTCCCACATACAGACAGAGATTGAAGCTCACTAAACCTGTTGTGAGCACTACGAAGATACGGACCAGTGATGCTGAGGAGAAGCTGGAAACGTGCATGGAAATATCTGACTGGGGCATGCTTAAAGGAGCCACGCATGATCTGGATGAGTACACGGACACTGTGAACTCATATATCCACTTTTGTGAAGAGAACATTCTTCCATCACGCACCAGGGTGAGTTACTCTAATGACAAACCCTGGTTCACAGCTAAGCTCAGACAGATCAGGAAGGAGAAGGAAGCAGCGCTGAAAAGTGGAGACAGGGACTGCTACAGGGAGGTTAAATACCGGTTTAACAGAGAGCTGAAGAGGGCTAAATCTGTGTACTCAGAGAGACTCCAGCAGCAGTTCACTGCTAATGATTCGGCTTCCGTGTGGAGAGGACTGAGGCAGATCACCAACTATCGGCCTCAGGCTCCTAAAGGTCAGGATGACAAAGCCCTTTGTCAGAGACTGTCCCAACACTATGCCCGTTTTGACACCTCGTCATCTGTGTCCAACTCCCCCCCTCCCTCCAGCTCCACAGCCTCCACATTCCCTACTTCATTTAAGGCACCCCCCCCCCTCCTCCCCCCCTCCCCTTATCATCAGTGAGCAGGATGTGCTCAAACAGTTCTCCAGACTGAACCCGCGCAAGGCCCCCGGCCCAGACGGCGTGTCTCCCTCCACCCTGAGACTCTGTGCGAAACAGCTGGCTCCTGTATTCACAGACATTTTTAACACCTCCCTTAAGTTATGCCACGTGCCATCCTGCCTCAAATCCTCCACCATCATCCCTGTCCCCAAGAAGCCACGGATCACTGGACTTAATGACTACAGACCTGTAGCGCTCACCTCTGTAGTCATGAAGTCCTTTGAGCGCCTGGTCCTGTCCCACCTCAAGTCCATCACCACCCCTCTCCTGGACCCGCTGCAGTTTGCCTACCGAGCCAACAGGTCTGTAGACGATGCAGTCAACCTGGCCCTCCACTCCATCCTGCAGCACCTGGACTCCCCGGGAACCTACGCCAGGATCCTGTTTGTGGACTTCAGCTCCGCATTCAACACCATCCGCCCCGCTCTGCTCCGGGACAAGCTGTCCCTGCTCAACGTGCCTGACTCCCTCTGCAGGTGGATCATCGACTTCCTGACGGACCGGAGGCAGCATGTGCGGCTGGGAAAGACTGTCTCAGACTATACTAGCATCAGCACCGGATCACCCCAGGGCTGTGTACTTTCCCCCCTACTCTTCTCCCTTTACACCAACTCCTGCACCTCCAGCCACCAGTCTGTCAAGTTGATCAAGTTTGCGGACGACACCACCCTCATCGGGCTCATCTCCAACGGCGACGAGTCCGCCTACAGGAGAGAGGTGGCCCAGCTGGCGTCCTGGTGCAGCAATAACAACCTGCAGCTGAACGCTCTGAAGACAGTGGAGATGATTGTAGACTTCAGGAAAGTCACTACTCCTCTGCCCCCCCTCACCCTCTCAGGCTCTCCCATCACCACTGCTGATTCCTTCCGCTTCCTAGGCACTACCATCACCAGGGACCTCAAATGGGAGCTGACCATCAGCTCACTCATCAAAAAAGCCCAGCAGAGGATGTTCTTCCTGCGGCAGCTGAGGAAGCTCAAGCTACCCACCAAGATGTTAGTGCAGTTCTACACAGCCATCATCGAGTCCATCCTCACCACCTCCATAACCGTGTGGTACGCAGGAGCCACTGCCAGGGACAGACTAAGGCTGCAGCGCGTCGTGCGCACTGCTGAGAAGGTGATCGGCTGCAAGCTCCCATCTCTCCAGGATCTGTACATCTCCAGGACCCGGAGGCGTGCTGGCCGGATCATAGCCGATCCCTCACACCCTGGTCACGTACTGTTTGCCCCCCTCCCCTCTGGTAGAAGACTTCGGTCCATCCAGACTAAAACCTCCCGTCACATGAACAGCTTCTTCCCCTCTGCCATTAGACTGCTGAACACTAAGTGACTCTCGTGCACCATGTACAGCAGCTCAACCAGACTCATGTCAATCATCACTGTTTTCTTCCTGCATTACCGACTGCACTATATAGTTCTCCACAGTATCTGCTGCTGGCTAATATATATTTTAACTGTTGACCAGTATCACTTAATCTTATCCTACACTTTATTACATGTATAGTTTATTTCTCTTATCTTATCATGTTTAATGTTGCAGCATTGTACCGAGACAAATTCCTAGTTTGTGTACTACATGAACAATGGCAATAAACCTGATTCTGATTCTGATTCTGATTCTAATGTAGTCTCCCTGCCTTCTGCTCGCGTCCGCCCATTTTTTCTCAATTTTGAATTTTTGATGAATATTTTTGAAAAATCCGCGATGCACTGAGGGCGCGAAAGGTGAGGCGCGAAGTCGCGAGGGATCACTGTATTTGTTGTTTCCTGTTTAACCATGTTTACTTTAAAACTGTTTTTATCTTGTGAGTTTGAACACGTCTTTCAGAGTGTTGAATGCGTTATGTTGTTGTAGCTGTGTCAAAGAAGAATTTCTGTCACCGACTGGGACAGACAATAAAGTTATCTATCTATGAAAGTTCCTGTCTATGAAATGAGGTGAAACAGGAGGTCGTAGGTCAGGGGATACAATTCCTGCAAAGATCCTCCGATCAGAACTAAATTGCAATATGTGCATCCTCAGTGTATATCAAACCATGGTACCAAGTTTCAAAACAATGGGACCAAAGCTGTAGGAGGAGTTGATTTCACAAAAATGGGACTGATGGACAGATTGACCCATTACTGACCCATGGAGGCGGCTGTGGTGCAGGTGTAGTGTGGCTGACTACTGATCGGAGGGTGAGGGGATCGATTCCCGCTCTGTTTGCAGCCCACAGTCTCTTTGAGCAAGACACTGAACCCCCAGTTGCTTCTTCAACATAGAACTTTCGTCTCCAATTTATTAAAATATCACAAAATGAAGCTGTGTGATCACTGTTGAAAGTAGAAGACGGATGATATTGTTCAGATTTAAACAATTTATGAATGTCCTGATAATTTAAAAAAATACACAAAAAAAAAAACTATGGTCAGATATTCAGATATAGCCTTTTCAGCAGAAAACAATTTGTAATATATCTGTAATACTTTTTGTTTCATTAATGAAGCCATATACAGTGGTGAGAAAAAAGTGTTTGCCCCCTTCTTGATTTCTCATTTTTTTTGTATGTTTGTCACACTTAAAGGGCCTATATCATGCAAAATCGACTTATTTGAGCTTTTAAGCATGTTATAATGTTAATTCCTCACCACAAACACCCCCAAAGTGGTATTTTGCTCCATTCACGCATCTCTGAGTATTCCTCATCTCTGAGTATCGCTCTCTGAGCTGCTGCTCCGCCCTGTCCCTGATAATGACTGGGTCGAGCCGCCTACTCCAGGAAGTGCCTGTGCTGCCAGCACCGCCCCAGGCTAACGCACACACCCACTTTCTCCGCGCAGCTAACGGAGCGGTGATCCGCAAAACTCTTTCACTTTAGCATTGACGCTGTGAAGAAGTAGTTCCTCTCGCACCTAATCTGCTCAGTGACAACAACTGTTTGCTTTTTTACGTGAGACAATGTCTTCTAAGTGGCGTAAATGTAGCTTTGGCTGTGAGAGATTTAGGAGTTTGTTCAGCCTTCCTTAAGAAGAGCCTACTCGTCAGAAATGGTTGGAGTTTATTTTCGGGAGCACGCCTCAATAAAGTATACAAAATCAAATCAAATCATTACCTAAAAACAAAGGAGACAGTCCCGTTAGTGTGATATGGTCTAGTTCTTGTTTACTACAAAATTATGATCAAACTGTAAATAAGATCACAATACCAACAGTAATAATTCAAAGTATAATTCTAGGGGCTATCATTATTTACATACAATGCTAGTCTTAGAATCAGTGTTACATCGCTTTCTGAGCAATTCTACTTCAAAATAGACCAGAATGCAGAGGCTAAAATCATAATATTAAACGTGATTAACCATACACTACATAAGAATAATATTATAGGCTAAAATAATAACAGGAGGCTAAAGAGTTGAATTGTGTAGCCTCATGTTGCAGTCAGCTGTCTTGATAAGTACTTTTATACGCCAGATAGAGGATAAGTATATGCAAATGCATTTTAGTATTGAACTATTAGCTATGACAAATACATAAACAACAGTTACCTTTGGAATTTCCTGGCAGCAAACGTTCTCCTCTTCAGTGGGCATTGTTTGGCAATTCCCACATGAGCACCTACAAATACAGACAGCAGCATAACAATACAAAGTTCTATAATAAATACAACACTGTGAAAGACATTTCTCTTAGCTTTTCATTTACCAGTCAGAAACTTCCTGTAAACGTCTTTGAGGTCGCTGTGGTATCTTGTGCACCTCAAATTCCAGATCGGACTCTGGGTCAAGAGTTTAAGGCTCCACAACATGCTCATCCAGCTTCTCTAAAGTTTACTGTAGATGTTGTTTTCGTGGGCGGAACCCAACGACACGCTGCAGCAGCCGGCTCAGGGGTTACGTCATGAAATGGGCGGCAGCCACAAGAAGGAGAGGCGGAGCCTCAGAGATCGAGGCATCCTACTTACGGGTTGGAAAAGTAGCTCGCGAAAATAACTCATATTTCATAAGAAATTCATTCTCCAGTGAACCAAAGGTAATATACTATCACATACATGCATATAGTTTACACTGAAAGGCTTAAAATAGCATGATATGGGCCCTTTAAATATTTCAGCTTATCAAACAAATTTAAATATTAGACAAAGATAACACAAGTAAACACAAAAGGCAGTTTTTAAACGAAGGTGTTTATCATTAAGGGGGAAAAAATCCAAACCTACCCTGTGTGAAAAAATGATTACCCCCTAAACCTAATAAGTGGTTGGGCTACCCTTAGCAGCAACAACTGCAATCAAGCGTTTGCGATAAGTGGCAATGAGTCTTTTACAGTGCTGTGGAGGACTGGAGGGTTTTCGAGCATGGACCGCCTTTTTCAGGTCATGCCACAGCATCTCAATTGGATTCAGGTCAAAACAAAACAAAACAGTCCCATGCCATCACACTACCACCACCATATTTTACTGTTGATATGATGTTCCTTTTCTGAAATGCTGTGTTACATTTACACCAGATGTAATGGAACACACACCTTTGAAAAAGTTCAACTTTTGTCTCATCAGTACACAGAGTATTTTCCCAAAAGACTTGGGGATCATCAAGATGTTTTCTGGCAAAACTGAGACGAGACTTTTATGTTCTTTTTGCTCAGCAGTGGTTTTCATCTTGGAATTCTGCCACAGAGGCCATTTTAGCCCAGTCTCTTTCTTATGGTGGAGTCATGAACACTGACCTTAATTGAGGCAACTGAGGCCTGTAGTTCTTTGGGCGTTGTTGTGGGGTCTTTTTTTGACTTCTTGGATGAGTCATCGCTGTGCTCTTGGGGTAATTTTGGTCGGCCAGCCACTCAGTGTTCCATGTTTTTGCCATTTGTGGATAATGACTCTTACTGTGGTTCGTTGGAGTCCCAAAGCTTTAGAAATGGCTTTCTAACCTTTTCCAGACTGATAGATTTCAATTACTTTGTTTCTCATTTGTTCTGGAATTTCTTTGGATCGCAACATGTTGTCTAACTTTTGAGGATCTTTTGGTCTACTTCATTTTGTCAGGCAGGTCCTATTTCGAATCAAGAATCAAGAACATTCAAGAACTTTATTTGTCATTTGTACTCAACCATACAGTTTTGGCACATAGGAATTAACTGTGCAAAGCAATAGGTCAATAAATAATTAAAAATAGAATACTCAAATAAAAAACAATGCTATCCTGATTTTAAAACACTACAAGTACCCAATAAATTACTATAGAAAGAGGCCACTGTAAACTACAGTGCTTTCCTATTTGGATTGTGCTTTTGACTGTTAAAGTCCTTTACCAAATAGTCACCATTAGTCTAACTGCGGCAGGGAAAAAAATATTATTAAAATGTACAAAGCTTTAGAAATGGCTTTTTTGTGGCGTAATCCCCACAACAGCTGGACAGGCACAGCAATGTGTGTATTAATGTCTACAGACAGCCCGCTTCTTCTGGCTTTTTCCGGCTCACTACTGTGATGTTAATGTGCCATTCATGCATTGTGCCATTCATGCATTGTGTTCATGCTTCCTGTCCTTACTGTGTCTATGGAGTTTTTGCGTAGGCTCGTAAAATTCACGTGACTCGCTGGGGTAAACATAAACACGCCGTAGGTGCCGCCATCTTGGATGGCAAGAGCAGCAGTTGCACTGTGACAACCCAGGCGTAACTTGTACTGTTTAGCGATCAGAATGAGTGAGGAGAACACACAGTCACAATCTGACATAACATCCTATCATCCTCTTCAACAACGGACACTATGGCCTCTGAAACTGTGTCTGCGATGTCTGTGTCACATTCAGTGGAGTCATTGTCAGCATTCATAACAGCAGACAAGTGTTTTTAATCTTGCTCCCGTGCGCTCCTCTGGTGTGCTGAAATGCCTCAGTTGAACGGAGGTGACGGGTGTGGGGTAACAGCTGGAGCAATTAGCAGAACAATGACTGCCAGTAATCTGCTCAGCGGGGATGATTTGGGGGCAAACGATGAGATGATATCTTTCAAAGACGAAGGGGAGCAGGAGGAAAAAATATCGGAAAACGTGTCAGCGGAAAGGGATGTGGATGATGTGAAGTCTTGGTGAACGAGTCGGAAAACAACAGCAGCTCCTCACTCAGAGGTGAGTGAAGCGCGCTGCGTGTTTTTTTTTTTTTTTTTTTAAAGGCTCTCCACGGCGCGCCGCGTTAAAACGTACCTGATTTTATGCACATGTACAATAGTTTTCTCCCCTTTCATGTGTGCATCGTAGCAAGCAGAGAGGCGCCCCCAAACCACAAAGTTGTTTTTTTTTTTTGTTACTTATTTGTACCCGTAGGTAGATTTGGTTTGCAGTCTGGTGACAAGCCACCGGCCGCTGCGTGCGCGAGCGCCCTAAACCTACATGTTTTTGGTATGCGGGAGGAAACCGGAGAAATCCCGGAGTAAACCCACGCAACACGGGGAGAACATGCAAACTCCACACAGCTCACTGTTGGTCGGGGGATGGGATCGAGCCCACGGTCTCATGATCCCCGCGATCCCCCGGCCGAGGGTAAAACTGTGCTGCCACAGTGCTAAACCACTGCTCCACCTTGCAGCCCGTTATGACAAAGCGAGAGATTACGTCAGTGAAGGTAATTATTCAAAAATCCAACTTTTTTTTTTTTTTGCATTTCACACCGGCCATTTAATTCCCCGCTTATCCCCTTATCAGGGGGAACAACAGGAGTACACCATTTTGCGGAGTTTGTAGATACACGTGAGCTATGTGGTTTATTTCACCCTGCTGCTGCTGCTGTTTCTTGCCATCCAATATGGCGGCACACTAACGGGCCAGTGCGGCACGCCCCCTGACGTCATATGCAAAAACTCCATACACTGATGACAATATGTAGATGTGCCTTGTAACCTCTTTTGTCCTGCAGTTCTGGAGCAGAGGCGATTCCTGGCTTGCAATCTCCTCATTGTTATGTGTGTCTCTCAAATGCAAATGCCCATACCTACTGCTGTGAATGCCTTTCATGTATTGTCTGTAGTTGGGTATATAAGCTACATTATTCTGTAAATCTGTCTCTCACTCTGACGACTACTGCTCATCTGTACACTTTGCTGGAGAGCCTCCGAGCCGCCCATGGGGCGAGCTCCGTGACGGCAGTATGATAATAAACCTACTTAAAACTCTCACATCACTGCTTATTTTTTATGCCGCCGCACTGGTGACCCCGAGGAAGCACACGTTTTGTGCGACGCAACCTTCTGGTCTGGACAGCTGCACTGGTGACCCGTTCTTCATGGTGAGATCTGCACGTCTGAGATCTGCACATCCACGCTGGACCGGCCGCTCTCACAGTTTCTCTCCATACGAGAGCGCATGCACCTTGTCCTCTCTCCACGACGGCAACCTCCATGGCCGACGGAGAATGCAGCGCATGGACCTGAACGCACCATGGCCGAGCCAGTGACAAAGATAGTCTCCTCCCTCTCACTGCTCCAACGCATCTACACGAGCTCAAGGGACAAAGATCGTCTACTTCCTTTCACCGCTCCAACACAATGAACAGGGATGATTAAGCTCCCTGACCCTGGTTCTCCTCCCCAGCTGGCCCACCCACGCACAGAGCCCCAGCACACGCACCGGGGAGTTACGAGGACGGCGCACCACGCACGGGACGCATACGGCTCTACAGACCCCCATCCTCCTTCGCCGCTGCACACAGGCCCTTCAGGGTTGCTCGTTCACCTGAGGCACGCACGCAGCTTGCTCACAGGATTTGTTAATGGTCTTAGCACATAGGGAATTCAGCAGTCTGCGGTTCCTGAGGGCTTTAGGGTTGCGCCCGCACCTAAAGTCAACACGCCAAGTCCCTTTGCTTTTGTTTTTTTTCTTACAGCCACCCCTGTTTCCTTCATGGCCGCTGTTAATCCTCGCCGCTTCCTTTTTTCTTCACGGCCACTATTAATCCTTGCAGGACTTAATCGCGGGAGGAGCCAGTGACTAATTTTTCTTCTTGTGGTTCTCCGCACGTTCAACGGGACAGCCCCTCGACATCGCGGACCAACAAGCAATTTTTGCGCGGCTCAGACGATTTCACCGTCTCCGGCCCGCATTTACTACCCCCCACCCCCTCCACCTCCGCCTGCACAGAGCTTTCCCTGCTCGCTGCCAAAGCTGGACTATCGAAGCCTCGGCCACCTGCCGAGCCCTCTGGGGGGGGAGCGTGTGGCGTAATCCCCACAACAGCTGGACAGGCACAGCAATGTGTGTATTAATGTCTACAGACAGCCCGCTTCTTCTGGCTTTTTCCGGCTCACTACTGTGATGTTAATGTGCCATTCATGCATTGTGCCATTCATGCATTGTGTTCATGCTTCCTGTCCTTACTGTGTCTATACACTGATGACAATATGTAGATGTGCCTTGTAACCTCTTTTGTCCTGCAGTTCTGGAGCAGAGGCGATTCCTGGCTTGCAATCTCCTCATTGTTATGTGTGTCTCTCAAATGCAAATGCCCATACCTACTGCTGTGAATGCGTTTCATGTATTGTCTGTAGTTGGGTATATAAGCTGCATTATTCTGTCTCTCACTCTGACGACTACTGCTCATCTGTACACTTTGCTGGAAAGCCTCCGAGCTGCCCATGGGGCGAGCTCCATGACGGCGGTATGATAATAAACCTACTTAAAACTCTCACATCGCTGCTTATTTTTTATGTCGCCGCATTTTAACCTTTTCCAGACTGATAGATCTCAATTGCTTTGTTTCTCATTGGTTTCTGGATTTCTTTGGATCGTAGCATGATATCTAGTTTTTGAGGGTCTTTTGGTCTACTTCACTTTGTCAGGCAGGTCCTATTTAAATGATTTCTTGACTGAGAATAGGTGTGGCAGTAACCAGGCCTGGGTGTGGCTCGAGAAATTGAACTTGGCTTTCCAAAAGTGTGACAAACCAGTTAATTTATGTTTTAATTGGGGGGGGGGGTCACTTTTTCAAACAGGGCCATATACATTTGGATTTTATTTTACCCTTAATAATAAACACCTTCATTTAAAAACTGCATTGTGTGTTCACTTGTGTTACCTTTGTCTAATATTTAATTTTTTTTGATGATCTGAAACATTCAAGTGTGACAGACATAAAAAAAGAGCAATCAGGAAGGAGGCAAATACTTTTTCACACCAATGCCTCGTTTGACATTTTTCCACTGTTGTAGTATTAATTCATTAATGCAGTGTTTCCTCTGACCGAAAGACCTTGGTGTGGTGGCAACATATTTTCTGGGGGGGGGGGGGGGGGCAGAAACACATGACACACTTGTAACCAGAATATGTTAATTTTATACTATTGATGTATTTTTATTTTTTTTTTATTTTGCACAATAACTTTGCATGTGGAACGTACCATTTGAAGAATTGTAGAACCGAGGCTTGAATGTTGGAATATTGGGCAAGTTGGGGTCCCACCAAGACGTCCTGTGTTTGGACTTATTAGTGGTGTCATCTTTCTCTCCTCCCTCTGCTTTCACCTCTCCTCTACCTGAACACTTTCCTCTCCTTGGCTCCTCTCTTCTGTCTCATCTTGCCCTCTCTGAGCTCTGTCTAAGTCAGGCTCTCTTTCTGTCTATGGTGGTATATAAACAGGTTAGAAAATATCAAGTGTCATGTTTTGTCTTGCAGGATTTTTTTTGTCATGATTTGCATAAATGACAAAAATGTGTATTTTTTTTGTATTTTTATTCTAGTGTTTCTTTTTTTCCATTGAGAGAGTAGGGAAGGGAAAGAAACATTCATAATAGTAATTTACCATGCATACGTAAATAATTTGATCAGAGGTGGGTATAGTAGCCAGAAATTCTATTCATGTAAAAGCAGTGTTTTGAAATTAATAATTAAAAGTACACAACCAAAAATTTCTAATTGAGTTAAGGGTACAAAGATCACCCACTTAAAAACTTGAGTAATGACTTGTCTTGAAGGTTTGAGGTTTTTCTCAAAAATTTATAACAGTTTTCTTATAGTTTTCTACTTTTCTCTGTAAATTTATCTAAATTTGAAACCATTTTCCTCAAATTTGAAATTTCCTCTTGTAAAATTGACTTTTCTTCTTCATTTGAGACTATTATAAATTTGTGGCTTATGGCTAATTTCTGTCTATTTTTTTAAATAAAATTACTGGGTTTTTTTTTTTAATAAATTTAAAACAGACTGTGGTCGAGAATTCTCGAGGGTTCGTGGGAGTTTGCCCAACCAGTTTACATGTGTTTTGTGCACTTGGAGAAGGCATTTGACCGCGTCCCTCGTGGATTTTTGTGGGGGGTGCTTCGGGAGTATGGGGTATCGGGCTTGTTGTTACGAGCTATTCGGTCTCTGTACGACCATTGGGAGAGTTTGGTTTGTATTGCCAACACTCGGTCGGAGTCATTCCCAGTGAGAGTTGGACTCCGCCAGGGCTGCCCTTTGTCACCGATCCTGTTCATAATTTTTATGGATAGGATTTCTAGGCGCAGCCAGGGAATGGAGGGCGTCATGCTTGGTGACCACAGGATCTCATCTCTGTTGTTTGCAGATGATGTTGTCCCGTTGGCTTCATCCAGCAATGACCTACAGCTCTTGCTGGGACGGTTTGCCACTGAGTGTGAAGCGGCTGGGATGAGAATCAGCACCTCCAAGTCCGAGTCCATGGTCCTCAGCCGGAAAAAGGTGGATTGTCCTCTCTGGGTTGGGGACAGGCTCCTGCCCCAAGTGGAGGAGTTTAAGTATCTTGGGGTCTTGTTCACGAGTGAGGGGAAAATGGAGCGAGAGATCGACAGACGGATTGGAGCAGCATCTGCAGTGATGCGGACGTTGTACCGGTCTGTTGTGGTGAAGAGGGAGCTTAGTTCTAAGGCAAAGCTGTCGATTTATCAGTCAATCTACGTTCCTACTCTCACCTATGGTCACGAGCTTTGGGTAATGACCGAAAGAACGAGATTGCGGATACAAGCGGCTGAAATGAGCTTCTCCGTAGGATTGCTGGACTCACCCTCAGAGATAGGGTGAGGAGCTCAGTCATCCGGGAGAGGCTCAGAGTAGAACCGCTGCTCCTCCACATTGAAAGGAGTCAGTTGAGGTGGTATGGGCATCTGATTAGGATGCCTCCTGGACGCCTCCCACTTGAGGTGTTTCAGGCACGTCCCACTGGGAGGAGACCCCGGGGCAGACCCAGGACTCGGTGGAGAGACTATGTCTCCCAGCTGGTCTGGGAATGCCTTGGTATCCTCTCTGAAGAGCTGGAGCAGGTGGCTGGGGAGAGGGAAGTCTGGGCTTCTCTGCTTGAACTGCTGCCTCTGCGACCCGGACCTCCGGAAAAGCGGTAGAAGATGGATGGATGGATGTGGTAATATTTTTTTACTTTTTCGTTATAACAATTTACATTTTTGACCATAATTTTCCAAAGCCAGAACAAAACAATAATTTAACTCTGATTTCAAAGAAAAAAAATAATAAAATTGTACTTAATGAAATAAATTAACTTAAATGACCAAAGACGCAGTTATTTCTGTTATAATATTTCTATATATCTATAGTTTTTTTTTTCCAAAATCTCCTCACCACCCAGACAGCAGGAAAAACCTCCCCTATTTTAACCTGTTGCACTCCGGGATACCGCAGGTGGTCACGTCGCTGTGTCCTACTGCATCTCAGTGCGCACTGTATGCCTCAGTGCGCACTGAAAAAAAAAAAAAAGCTGCATTTCCATTCTTCCAGTACAGACACAGCCACGAACAGAAAGCCAAAGGAGTGTTTTGATTGGTTTAGATTTGATTGACCTCTCATTCGACTAGTAAGAGCCTTGAATTGGGTTTCTGAAACCTTGAAGAACCAATGACTGAAAACCTAGCAAGAAGGTTCAGGTTACTTTATTTGTACCCATAGGTAGATTTGTTTTGCAGTCTGGTGACATCCATATTTACTAGCCACAATTACATTCAACATAGACACAAACACCGGCACACATGAAGCTGACTATAAACATGATAAAAATACTAAAGGCTCCATCAATCAGGGTATAAAGACAAAGAGATGAGAGAAAAACCAGAGGTAAGAGAGAAGGGTCATATTAAAAAGTTAAAGACTAGTCAAACAGGTTGAAAACTCAAAGGTCTAAAACCCAATAAAATATTTAGAACCCAATTAACATCCTACAAAAATAAGTAAATATAAAATGGAGTTAATAAATAGGTACCTAAATTATGTGCAATATATTGTTACAACTTGTTCAACTCTTTGACAGCAGCAGGAACAAAGCTGTTTTTGTAGCGCTGGGTTTTACTTTTTGGGACAGCAAACCTCCGTCTTGAGGGAAGAAGCTGAAAGTTGCAGTGCAAAGGGTGGGAGTCATCATTTAAAATGGAGGTAGCCATCCTCTGTACTTGTCTGGTGTACAGGGATGTCTGGCTCAGCTGTGACTCACCAAGCAAACGACTGGACCATCTAACTACCTCATCCAAGGATTTCCTCTGTTTCAGTTTTATCTGACCAAACCATGACACTAAAGAAAAGAATAAAACAGATTCAAAAAAAGCCCGATAAAACACTGTCATTATGTTTCGGTCAATTTGGAAGCGTGCAAGTTTTCTCAAGCAATGCAAATGTTGCTGACCCTTTTTGCACACCCTTTCACAGTTCTCTTCAAAGTTTAAATTACTATCAATAATCGTCCCAAGATATTTGTAGGATTGTACACAATCGGTGGTTTGGCCTTTTAGTACGGTGACTTTGTGCCTAGGAGTTTTCCTCCTAGAGTCAATAATCATGTCTTTAGTTTTTGTCGTATTCAGCTGCAGGTAGGAATCCTCACACCAGTGAACAAAATCATCAACTACTGGGCCGTGGCCACTCTCACCATCCTGGAGGAGACTGACAATAACTGAATCATCAGCATACTTTATGATGCGTCTGTTGTCATGTCTGCTCCGACACATGTTTGTGTACAGGATGAATAGTAGTGGTGACAACACACACCCCTGAGGAGAGCCAGTAGAAGAGCACTTTAGGTCAGACAATGTGCCATTGACCCTTACTCTCTGCGTCCTGTTGGTTAAGAAATCCAGAATCCAACCCACCAGATTATTGCTCAAATCAAATTGTTGCAGGAGCCTTTCAACTAAGATATGAGGTTGGATTGTATTGAAGGCAGAGGAAAAGTCCACAAATAAAAGCCTGGCATGTGTCCCATTAAAATTCAGATGTTTAAAAAGCATGTTAAACAGAGTGACAGTGGCATCCTCCACTCCTCTGTGAGGCCTACAGGCAAACTGCAGAGGATCCAATGCATGCTCAGTCTGCTTTAGGACCTCACATCTGACCAGTTTTTCAAAAATTTTCATTAAAATTGAAGTCAAAGCAACTGGTCTCAAGTCGTTTACCGTTTTAGGACAGCTGGATTTTGGAACGGGAACAACCACGGCATCTTTCCAGATCTTAGGCACATGTTGTGTTTGTAAGGACTTATTGAAAATGTAATGAAATATAGGACTCAGTTCATGTGCACAGGACTTTACCAAGCGCCCACATACACTACCGTTCAAAAGTTTGGGGTCACCCAGACAATTATTTTGTGTTTTCCATGAAAAGTCACACTTATTTACCACCATGAGTTGTAAAATGAATAGAAAATATAGTCAAGACATTGACAAGGTTAGAAATAATGATTTGTATTTGAAATAATTTTTTCCAGATCTCAACCTGCTCAAAGGAAGGTCAGTTTTATAGCTTCTCTAACCAGCTAAACTGTTTTCAGCTGTGCTAACATGATTGCACAAGGGTTTTCTAATCATCCATTAGCCTTCTGACACAATGAGCAAACATATTGTACCATTAGAACACTGGAGTGATAGTTGCTGGAAATGGGCCTCTATACACCTATGTAGATATTGCACCAAAAACCAGACATTTGCAGCTACAATAGTCATTTACCACATTAGCAATGTATATTAGATATTACAGTGTATTTCTGATTAGTTTAAAGTTATCTTCATTGAAAAAAAGAGTGCTTTTCTTTCAAAAATAAGGAAATTTCTAAGTGACCCCAAACTTTTGAACGGTAGTGTATATTATCAGGGCCCTGACTTTTGTTCACTTTTACAGCGCAGAACTCCCTTTTAACATCCGGCACCTCAATATTAAAGTGCTGATTGTCTTTGAGTTTCTGTTTCAAATCTTGGGTTTCAGTGCTAAAATCAAAAGAGTCAAAACGACCCTAAAAACAATAAAGAGCATTAGCCAGCTCTGTGTCTGAATTAAAACCATCTAAAAACACACGATTACTGCGCTCTGTAGGCCTGCAATAGTTTTCATACTGGCCCAGGCTGAACCAAGTTTCTTTGTTGCCATCTTGCTTTCCAATTCTGATTTATAATTCTGTTTTGCTCTTAAAATTTCGGACTTCAGCTCTTTTGTGGCAACCTGTAGCTCAGAAACAACCCCCTGTTTAAAGGCAAGTGCTTTCCTCTGTAAGCAGGATTTAACTGATTTTGTAACCCATGGCTTGTTGTTGGGATATATTTTGACACGTTTACGTGGAACAATCTTATTTTTACAGAAAGCCATGTATGAGCATGTGACGTCCACCAAAGAGTCTAAATCATCCCTGCAGGCCAGTGTGAACATCTCCCAGTCTGTACAGTCAAAGCATTCCTGGAGAATGTGCACTGAATCCTCTGTCCACACATCAATGTCTCTTGTCTCTACCTTGCCTCTTCTGAGAGCAGTTTTATATGTGGGCAGCAAATGCACACAGTTGTGATCTGAGGATCCTACAGGAGGAAGGGGGAGTGATTTATAGGCCCTCTCTATGGATCCATAGCACAGGTCCAATGTCTTTTTTCACCTGGTTGGGCAGGAGACATACTGATAAAAGTTTTTAAGTGTCTTCTTTAAAGAAACATGGTTAAAATCCCCAAGAATGAAGTTTGGCGCCTCTGGAGAAATTGCAGCTCCTGGATCACATCAAAGATGGTGCTGCAGGCGGAGTCAGTGTCTGCCCTCGGGTGAATGTACACAGTTGTGATGAAAAGCTGGGGGAACTCGCGAGGCAAATAAAAGGGGCGTAGTGACACAGACAGCAGCTCCACATCGGGAGTACAGATGCGCTCTCTGACCGTGACAGATGTGCAGTACTGCTTATTAATTTATAAACATACGCCGCCCCCCTGACATTTCCTCGTTACCTCTTCCTGCCGATCCGAGCGCAGTGGAGCTCCAAAGCCGTCAATCCACAGGTCTGCGTCTCAGTCATGCGCATTAAGCCAAGATTCGGTGAAGGCCGTGACGCAGCAGTTCTTAAAGTCCTTCTGGTAGCGTACATTCCCTTGAATTTCATCCACCTGGTTTCTCAGAGACTGTACATTCCCAAAAATCATGGAAGAGGAATGTTACCAAACTGACGTCTTCTCAGGCGCAATTTCACACCACCACGCTTTCCGCATTTTCTTCTTCCGTCTCTCCCGTCTCTCTTTTCACCGCTGTGTCCGTCTCTCAAAATAAAAGTCCGGCAGTTGCGGCTTAGGCTCAATCACAGCCGCTGCATCAACCGTGTTTAAATGCAGCAACATGTCCCTGGAATAATGTATCCTGCCCGCCATGATGCCAAACGCGTTTACTTCAGAGACAAAGAGCCAGAGGACAAGTAGCAGCAATACAAAAAAGGGGAGGTAGTCCATGCTGATGGAACCAGGGAGCTCTTCACCATACAGTCCACAAACATTCCAGGACAGAAACGACACAGAGAATATCGTAAAAACACATTAAAGTGCATAAAACAAGACACACAGACGACGGACTTTTTCACCAGCTGCCGGTCGCTGCGTGCACATGCGCCCAAGTTGCGGCTCAGACTCAATCACAGACGCTGCATCATCAGTGTTTAAATGCAGCAACATGTCCCTGGAATATTGTATTCTGCCCGGCATGATCCCGCTCGCTCTCACCTCAGAGACACAGGGCAGGTGGAAAAGTAGCAGCAGTGGAAAAAAGGGGAGGAAATCCATATTGATGGAACCAGGGAGCTCTTCGCCATACAGTCCACAAACAATCCAGGACAGAAACGACACAGAGAATTTCGTTAAAAACACATTGAAGTGCGTAAAAACAGACACACAGACGACGGACTTTTTCACCAGCTGCCGGTCGCTGCGTGCGCATGCGCCCATAAGGAAGGACCTGCCTACCAACGACCGTGAATACAACGAGCCAATTGAAGCAGAGAAGTTCGACGATTGACGTCCCGTGCGTAAAATCCGTTTTGTCTAAGCCACTGGGTGACACACACTGAGACCTGTGTGTAACGGTAGCGTTAGCTGGTCTTTTTTTATTACTACTGTTCTTATTTGTTTTGAAAAATCGTTCGCAAAAACCGCCATCATGGAAGCAGAGATGGTTTGACTGGGTCGCGTGACCAGAACCACGAGTCCGTAACAAGCGGACCAGCTTCATGTTCGCCTGACAATGAGGAACAGATGTTCGCCAACGACACTGCTGTTGTGGACAGGTAAGTGTTATAAGCTAAATTATTCTTTATCAATGAAAATAGTAATAAAAATGACTTTTGACCGATCAGTAATTACAACGGTGCGTCATGGCCACTTGACGGACCATTTTTTGTGTGCCGAGTTAATCTGTAGCGGGGGTGGGGGGGGGAGTTGTTATCCTCTACATTGCAGATATTTTAGTATAATTTTTAGTGCACTGTGTTATTTTTTCTTGTAAAAAAAGGCCACACATTTTTTACGTGGCATGCTTCTTTGTGTGTGGGGGGCATGTTAATTCATTCATTCATGAATGAATAAACAAACCTCCCCCCTCACACACACACACACACACACACACACACACACACAGAGCCCCGAGTGTCACCTTTCAATAGAGCCCAAGATGAAGCTTCTATGTTGGAGCATTCAAAAGTTATAGACGTTTTTCCAAACTGTGCCATTTGGCACAATTTGGCACAGTTCAAAAACGCCTGGGAATGACCTGAGAAAAAAGCTGTGTAATATATTCATTTTTTTGTGGTATTGTTACAAAATTTTGACCTCAGCTTGATAACACTTGGTTCTACATTTCTGTTGCATTTTCCAGCCAGTATCTGACAGCTGTGCGTTATTTGCAAGCATTTGTATCTAAAAAAAAACACCCAGGCGAACTTTATTTTCTTCAAGTTCAGTATGTTTAGATGACTGTTACTCAGTGGCAGGAGCACTTAGAGAGATTATGACTGTTTTGCCAAAAAATTCAAAGTGTTTTCTTTTAAATGAGACCAACCCCATGAAGATGCTGCAAAGGGTTGAAGAACAGCTTTTGATTTACTTTGAGTACGTTATTTTTAGGCGTTTTTAGGGAAATTGACCAGAGTGCAAAGGGGTTAACTGATTTTGTAACCCATGGCTTGTTGTTGGGATATATTTTGACACATTTATGTGGAACGATCATATTTTTACAGAAGGTCATGTATGAGCATGTGATGTCCACCAAAGAGTCCAAATCATCCCCGCAGGACAGTGTGAACATCTCCCATTCTGCACAGTTAAAGCATTCCTGGAGGCTGTGCACTGAATCTTCTGTCCACACATCTATGTCTCTGGTCTCCACCTTGCCTCTTCTGAGAGCAGTTTTATACGTGGGCAGCAAATGTACACAGTTGTGATCTGAGGATCCTAAAGGAGGAAGGGGGAGTGATTTATAGGCCCTCTCTATGGATCCATAGCACAGGTCCAATGTCTTTTTTCACCTGGTTGGGCAGGAGACATACTGATAAAAGTTTTTAAGTGTCTTCTTTAAAGAAACATGGTTAAAATCCCCAAGAACTTTATTTTCTTCAGATTCAGTACGTTTAGATGACTGTTCCTCAGTGGCAGGAGCACTTAGAGAGATTATGACTGTTTTGCCAAAAAAATCAAAGTGTTTTCTTTTAAATGAGACCAACCCCATGAAGATGCTGCAAAGGGTTGAAGAACAGCTTCTGATTTACTTTGGGTATGTTATTTTTAGGCGTTTTTAGGGAAACTGACCAGAGTGCAAGGGGTTAAACTCCAAATGTTGGCATGTTTAGTTTGTCTGAAGGTTCCTGATGGATTAAAGTCATTGACTTTGTCAATTTCGGTCATCTTAATTTGCCAGGTACATAATAATGAACATAAAATTAGTTAATCAATATTAACTGAGGTAAAGGTAAAAACATCTTTTCATTTTTGGCTGAAATAAGAAAAATTTAAAAAAAGAAGACAAAATGAACCAACTCGAGCTCCTAACCACACCTGTTAGCTAAGTGACTCTTCCATTATTGCTCCTGTTATCAGAGAGATAAAATCACGATAAATGCCTTCACTGCTTACATACCTCTTCTGCCTTTTTCCCACGTTTAAAGTATTTTAATAAGCTCATGCTTCTCTTGGACAGTGACGCTAGTAGTGAGACAATCTGACTGGCGACTGGAGCGGTCACACGGATGCGGCACTTCTGAACTCCGTGCAGATGACGGTCACACGTGTTGTTGGTGTGCAGGCTTGCAGACCGCCATTCCTTCATTTTTTTTTCTTAAATTTATATTTCCTCATAGAGTGGTGGGAAATTTTCAAGCGTGGTAGGCCGCTACTGATAAATGTTACCAGAGGAAACCCTGTTTGTGCCACATAATATTCAGACCTATGTATATACGGTATACAGTATATAACAAACTTTATAAGCAACATAACTTTTATTTTAAAGGTCAAATTGCTGTTGTGGCCCTCAGCTACTTCTATTTTAGTTGGAGATGGGCTAAATGGCTCTTTGGTTGGCAAAGGTTGCAGGCCCTTGCTCTATACCATCCATTAGATATTTCTGTAATCCTACTAACAACAAATGTCATCAAAAACAGAAGTTGCTGCACCACAGCAATATCAAAGTGTGGATGATGATGGACCACAGGCATACCCATACCTGTCCTTCCTGGATGGACATCTGCTTCCTCCTGGGGGACATGGTGGTGGAAGAAGTTCAGACGAGCGTGTTGTGTGGAAACTGCTGCTCCAACACCAGAGAAATGATGGGTTCTCAACAAGAAGAACCAGGCAATGTTCACTGTGTGAGAAAAGAAAGAATCAGGTAGATGAAGACATTTTCCCACGTTATTTTGTCATTATTAGTAACATTAGATTTTGGCTTTGGAAGGTGAAAACTTGAAAGAAAAACGTTGCAAATTTACTGGGAAAAGGAAGAAAAGTTAAAAACAAAATAAAATGATTTGCAAATCCTTTTAAAGGCGTCGGCCGGACGAAAACTCAATATCGCTAAATCATATCTTAAATTGTTGTGTGAGACGAGCTAATTTGAACCGCACATGTTTTGGTGTCAACAAATGTCGCATAAGGTGACAATGCGCTATTTAAGTATGATTTCCTTGAGAGCTGTCTGACTCTGCGAGCGAACAGCGCCTAAGATGGCCACTGACTGTGTGACGTCAGGTCAGGGAGCGACCAGCAAACACTCGACGGACGTTGCGTGTCGTTTACGTTTCAAAAAGCGGCGATTACGGATATTTCTAGGAGTACTTGTGGATTACAAATAGAGTATTTATTACGATTAGGATTTCAGTGATCGAATTAATTATGGTTTGGCGTTGTGTTGTGTACGGGTGCGACGGTATACCGGAGGAGCACGCGGTGAGTGTTTATGAATTTCCCCCACCTGGCAAAATCAGAACCGCATGGGTGAAATTCGTTCAGAAAACGCGAAAAAATTGGAATGATGTTAGAAAATCACCAAACCTTTGCAGTAGACATTTCGTTGACGGCGATTTTCACAATAAGATGCAATTTGAAATGAAATTTGCAAAAAGATTGCTGATAAAATCGGCTGTTCCAACTATATATCCGTTCATTTCAAAGTCCCACTCTCAGACAAGTGTCAGTGACAGTGGCGTGAAAAGCAAGGGTGATCTACCGATGCGATCTGCTGTCAGGAAAAGAGAAGTACACAGGGTAAGTTTTCTTTTTTTAATATTCACTGCCAATATTTACTAAAATTATTTACAAGCAATGAATTTCATTGCCTTAACAACTTATCAAATATTCGAATTTTAGGGTATTCATACTAATCAAATATGAAATATTCAGTGCTGTATAGGGAGGTGGTTGTGCCTGTTTGCTCAAGTTACACTACCGTTCAAAAGTTTGGGGTCACTTAGAAATTTCCTCATTTTTGAAAGAAAAGCACTTTTTTTCAATGAAGATAACTTTAAACTAATCAGAAATACTCTCTATACATTGCTAATGTGGTAAATGACTATTCTAGCTGCAAATGTCTGGTTTTTGGTGCAATATCTACATAGGTGTATAGAGGCCCATTTCCAGCAACTATCACTCCAGTGTTCTAATGGTACAATGTGTTTGCTCATTGCATCAGAAGGCTAATGGATGATTAGAAAACGCTTGTGCAATCATGTTAGGTCTGCAATGCTGTAATTGCTGCAAATGGAGGATTCTTTGATGAAAGCAAAGTTTGAAGGAAAAAATTATTATTTCAAATACAAATCATTATTTCTAACCTTGTCAATGTCTTGACTATATTTTCTATTCATTTTACAACTCATGGTGGTAAATAAGTGTGACTTTTCATGGAAAACACAAAATAATTGTCTGGGTGACCCCAAACTTTTGAACGGTAGTGTATATTTCTATATATGTAATCCAATTTGACACCTCTGGAATGAAATTATGTTGATCTACTGTTTTTGCAGATTTTATCCACTGTCACTCAACCTTCAAATACTGTGGATTTTTCTGACCAAGCAGAGGAAGCTGATGACCAGGACTTTTATGTAAATCCACTTTCAGATCCACTAGACCAACATGTCCCACCTACACTAAATACAGCCCAGCCTATACCAGATCCTCTTCTGACAACACCCAATCCAGATCTCAAAGCCGAACCATCACTGCAACCCAAGTACAAAGATGCGAGCACTACATACGATCCACCAGCTCCTGAGAGACTGCAACCTAACACAAAAAACAATTTCACACAAACCAGAAAGTTAATTGTCTGACCAGAGAAAAAACCTGTAAAACGTGAGTATCATTGATTTGAAATCAACAATTTATTTACATTATTGTTCATGTGAACTATCAGAATAACTTGTTAACCCTAATACATTGTTAAAATTATTGATCTCCAGGCTCACACTGTCAGACCGATCCGAAGATCACACAATGGGACACAAGTCATCTGAGCACATGCCATACGTGCCGTAGATCACTGGCAACAACAGGGCCTCGCACATCGACACCAAGGAAAGCAAAGAGGAAGTTTGAGGACGTTGACACGGATGATATTGACTCTGTGTCGTCTTACGCCTCTAACAATGACCCACATGATGTTACATACCATCCAAGTTTTATGGATGTATCAGACCAAAGGTATGATTCAAATTAATGAAACATTTTAAGACATAAAATGAAATATGAATTTTTTAATTTTTTATAATACTAAAGATATATAATACTAAATAATATAATATTAAAGTCTATATACACTGTTTTTTTTTATAACATTTCAGTTTCAACCAAAAGGAGTCCCATAACCACCACGAGGAGGAGAAATACATAGTTTACAAAAGTTGCCTCTGGAAATTATTCAGCAATTGTCATCATTGCAGTCATCCATGTGAGGTAACAAGTCACACTAAAGGCTCTCTGTTGGTGATCAAACAACATTGTCCACATTGTGTTGAGGATCGATCCTGGCACAGCCAGCCGATGATCAGGGACATGCCAGCTGGTAACATACAGCTTTCATCCGCCATTCTCTTCACTGGGGCGTCATATGTCAAGGTCCTCAGAGTTCTAAATGCAGCCGGTATCGTTGGAATTTCCGCGACCACTTACAAGGAGCACAAACAGCAGTATCTGGAGCCAGCAATCTGGGGTGTATGGTCAGACCGCAGGATGGACCTATTTCGACAGCTGCTGTCCATGCCAGGTGGCCTTGTTTTGGGAGGAGATGGACGTTCAGATAGTCCTGGCCATAGCGCCAAATATGGTTCCTATACAACTATGGAATTGCGTCTAAAGAAAGTGATTGACATCCAACTGGTTCAGGTAGTTGCTTATTCATTTCTGGTTACTCAAGTATTTTTGTGAAATATTTTGGATTATGTAAGATAATTAAATAAATGCAACAAAATTAGAAAATTAAATATGGTGCAATCCATAAATTAATGGACAATGCAACTTCATAATATTTTATATGGAGTGAATATTTAACTGATCTGCCACTTTTCTTTTCATTGTACAGAGCAACGAGGTCGGAAGCAGTAATGCTATGGAGAAAGAGGGCTTCATCCGCAGCATGTATCTGTTACAGCAGCATGGTTTGGCTGTTGATACCATCATAACTGATCGTCATCCCCAGATACAGAAATATATGCGAGAACAGGTGCCGGATGTCACACACTATGATGTGTGGCATGTTGCAAAGGGTCTGTATAATTATATAGTGCATTTCAATCGCTGCCAAAATGTTATATTAACCTACAAATATATCGAATGAATAATAATTATTTCTTCTACACGATTAATTGTATTATTCTTTGCATTTTATATAGGCTTCATCAGAAGTCTTGAAAAACTGTCAAAGGAATGTCCTGAAGTCAAGCCGTGGTTGAAATCAATCTCCAACCACATGTATTGGTGTGCGGCCTCAAGCCATGGTCAATCTCCAGATGTGATTGTTGCCAAGTGGCAATCGCTTGGAAACCACATCCAGAACAAGCACATCAATCATGGCCCTCTATTCCCTGCTTGCCTCCATGCCGACCCAGGAACGCAAACAAAACCCAAGAAGTGGCTCAAACCCAGTGAGTGTAGTTATGGATTATTTTCAGTAAATATGTATCGATCTGTAGTGCATGCATGCATATGTATAAATTATTATCCCATTGATTTTCATCATTTTTGGTGATATATCTCACACCTAAAATTTATTTATTTCAGGCACAAAGGGCTGTGAAAAAGTTGTTATGATCAACAAAACAGGTCCTCAGGGATGTGCGAAAGCCGAGTCCAGGGCAGCAAACTTCTAATGTGGAGGCTTTCCACAGTCTGATTATTCACTTTGCCCCAAAGAGTGTACACTTCTCATTCCTTGGGATGTTGACAAGGTGAGGAGATGCAATATGTGACCAAAAGTATTAAATGGAATTATAATAACAGTGCCAATTACATAGAGTTTCTGCTGATAGACAGATCACTTATGTCCATAAATAAATAATTGTGATAATATTCTAATTACAGACTTTGTTTAGCTGCAATGCACTTTAACGAAAATGCAGGCCGTAAGCAGGCACACAATCGTGGTGGAGAGCCGGTCTTCATCATCAGATACCCAAAATTCAAAAAAGGAGGATATACACTGCAAGCAAAGAAAGTTAATCCAACTTTCGGTGAGTATACGAAATATTACAATCATTTTCTAGGCTTGTGTATGATATTTAGGGTGGGTGGAGGGTTGGTCTTCATTCAACTTTCACATTTCATAGCTTTTATCAAATTATGTTAATTGGGTCAAATATGTATTTCATACTGTAATCAAATGGATTTCTAATTTTTATTAAATTAATTTTATTTCAGAATATGTGGATGATCTGATGAATACTCTTTTCGACAAAACCTTGGTTGATCCAACCCACTTATTGGAGCAGTGGCACTCTGTACAAGCCAGAGTTCCAGCAACATTGAGTGCCAAATTTCAGCGTCCCATCAAAGCTGATGCTGTTGAGCAACATGTATCTAGATTTTCAAAATCAAACATGTAAAAGTACAATAAATTGCCAATTATCAATGAAAGTTCAGCTTTCAATTGTTAGGGAAGCAACATATTTTGCTAAGACAAACAAATATAAGCCTAAGATTGTTAGAGAAATGTGCTTTTAAAAATTGAACACGAATTTTACAACATAAAATGGTAGAAAAATTAGTCTAATGTATATGAGATCCGACTTTGATGAATGCTGAAATATTAGAATTATAAAATTGACATGCACATTAATAAACTCAATATATGATTTTAAAAAACTTTATTTAAATAACATTGATCACAAATCTAATCTTGGTAGGCAAAATCCCTTGTACTGATCAGATGGGGATGTTTCTCTGATGAGGCTCACAGCACAGGCAGGCAATATCACCCTCACTTCTTTGCCAAGAAATCCCCAACACCACCGGACAAGTTGCCTGTAGGCCATGAATCTTTATCGCCTGAAAAATATGGGGTTGGCATTGATTATTCCGTTTGCATTGATTATTGAATGTATTGAATGATTTCTTCATAATTGATCTGGAAAATTAAAACACATGAATAAATATTGTTTAAAAACTCACTCGTGTTGACTTGCGTCATGATCACCAAATTGCTGTCTGTAGGCCAGATAAGCTGTCTGTAAAACCCAGATGTCAAGACAGACAGAACGGAAACCGGGGTGATCAGTGATACACCTTGGTAGGTTATCATCTGTGTATCCACAGCCCTTCAGTTCTTCCATTTTCTCCTTCACCTTCAATACCTCCTGGCAGCACCGAGATTCAGTTGCTGTTGGCATAATGTTGCATTTCTCACAAGTGCACCTGTTAAAAAAAAAAAAAATGGTATAATCAGATGCTTATAATAAAATAATGGCTCGTGGGAGTGCTATATAAATTGGTCTATGAAGTTTGATTAGAAAATCAAAATTGGGCTGCACGGTGGCGCAGTGGTTAGCACTGCGGCAGCACAGTTTACCCTTGGCCGGGGGATTGTGGGGATCGTGGGATCGTGGGTTCGATCCCAGCCCCCGACCAACAGTGATCTGTGTGGAGTTTGCATGTTCTCCCCGTGTTGCGTGGGTTTACTCCGGGATTTCTCCGGTTTCCTCCCACATGCCAAAAACATGCATGTTAGGTTAATTGGCTGTTCTAAATTGTCCCTAGATATCTGTTTCCTATAGGCCCTTAGAATAGAGGGTTAGTATTAATGAAAGCGCTTTGAGTGGTCTTTGTGACTAGAAAAGCGCTATATAAGTGCAGGTTAGTTAGTTAGTAGTTAGAAAATATTAAAAACATGTAAAAAATTTTGAGCAGAAAGAGAAGTTATAGGAAAACAATAATGAATCACAATAATCATGATCCATCATGATCCATGACGGATCATGTTGATCAATCAATCTCTTAAGAGAATTATGTAGCTTTTGAGACTAGGATTAACATGATGATGATTTACAACATCTCCTAACAAACTCGTAAAGTACACATATTATCCATCACATATATTATCCTTTTATTTCCAATGATAATGTTTCTAAATGTTTCTAATGTTTATAAGTCGCCAAGTAAGGCAGCGAGGGAACAATTGGCAGTTTTATTTTGATAATTAAGTGTGTGACCATGCATATCGCCTAAAAATAAAAATTCAAAGCATATTTTACCAATATAAATCGGCGAGCCTCTCGTTCGTAACGTGGTCTGCTCCGGTCGGTGTTTCGTCCACGTCTTCCGCCGCATCCTCGGGCTCGAACAAATACGGCTGAATAACCCCATCAGCACCACCCGAAACTACTTCATCATCAGATTCGTCAGTTTCAATATCATCACTTATATTGCGGTCGTCATACTCGATAAAATAATCGCTGTCCGAATCACTCTGCTGTCGTTCAGCCATTTCTGCAGGCAGGTGATCATCCATTTCCTGCAGCCATTTCCTGTTTCTCCCTGACCTGACATCACCGCTGCACACCCCTATCGAGAGATGGTGGTACTGCAGCATCACTAAGTGAAATATGGGCTATTAACAAATAAAGTCATTTATGGAGGCTGGTGACACATTTTAAATCACGGGAATGGCCAGAATGGAATATTTTCATACAATCAGTTTATTGGTTCAATAAAAAAATGTCACCGTCCGAGGCCTTTAAAGCGAGGTAGTCGGATCCAGGAAAAAAATTTTTTGCGTGCATGGAAAGAAAATCCTATAGATACATATAGCGCGATTGTCTGCGAGTGTGAATGACCTGTTCCACGAGCAAATGTACGTTTTTTGGTCCGTGGCCGTTTACATCGGCCAGGATACTTCGTGCGCCGATGGGCCGTAGGGATCCCGTATTTTACATCCGGAAAAAAAACAGTGAAACAGGAACAGCAGGAAGAGCCATAGTATCATCGTCTAATCGTTTTATAACACATTTCACAACTAATAATAGTAACATTTTCACAAAAAATGTGCTATATTAACAACACAATCGCATTTTGCACACGGCTTGCTCTCCAGCGGCGGCCCCGAGAAGTAAACAAATGCAGGGACGCTTGAATTCTTTGGTCCCGAAAATATCATTTTTGAATATTAATTACAGCTAAACGGGAGCAGTTTTGATGCCAAAATTTCACATACAAATCCTAATATACGTGTTCTATACAACATCGGTTTTTGGGTATCTGACTACCTCACTTTAAACCTATATTCAGTTGAATATACTACACTACCGTTCAAACGTTTGGGGTCACTTAGAAATTTCCTTATTTTTGAAAGAAAAGCACCGTTTATTTCAATGAAGATAACTTTAAACTAATCAGAAATACACTCTATACATTGCTAATGTGGTAAATGACTATTCTAGCTGCAAATGTCTGGTTTTTGGTGCAATATCTACATAGGTGTATAGAGGTTTTTCAGTCACGTGACCCGCGCGCCTAAACACGCCCACTGTGCGCCATATTGGCGGTCAAGCGTCTCGGCTGCCAGGCTTGTTTACATGAGAGAGCGTGTCCTGCACGGTTTTCTGAAGTGTGTGATAAGTTCGGTGATAAACTACGATGACAGAGCCTGACAATGGTCTCAGTGAGCAGACGAGGCATCTCTCTGGAGTCGAGTTGAAGAGGTACAAGGAGAAATTGGCTATTCTAGGGGGTTGTGATCCCTACACTGCACCCGGTGTACTGTTTACTCCTTTGACTGCATCACATGTGACTTTGCCAGACCTTGAATTTAGTGATCTGATGATTTACTTGATTGTCAGTCCTTCACCTTACTCATTGGAGAACTTCAGTGCTCACAAAAGCAAGGATGCATTCAAAATCTTCAGGGCAGGATGGGTGAATGAACCTAAGATCTGGCACCTCAAGGCCAAAAAGCTCCATGTCATCACTGCACGTGTAAGTGTACCAATTACTAGATATACTTTTAAAATATAATATCCTCTGTATAATCTATGGGACTATAATTATGTGTATACACTGTCTGGTAATTTTCACTAGATTGTGAATTATTATCTTCCATTGCATTGTCACAGGGCTAATATTTATTATCAAATCTAAAATTTTATTAATTGACAAGCAGTATGTATATGTTTATATGTCCATGTACACTGTATTATCCAACTGTATTTGTGACAGTCTGGGACTAGCGTTACTATTTTAGTTGCTTTTCTTTGCAGGTGAATCATTCTCAGGCCCCAGGTGACACACCAACACATCCCTGGGTTGTTGTCCAGGATGATGGACTGGTCAGGATGGCCCACTGTGTGTGTATGGCTGGTCTGGGTGAGGTGTATTCCCATGTTGGTGCTCTGCTCTACGCTACAGAGGCAGCTGTCAGTAAGCGACGAGGCATCTCCGTTACCGACCAACACTGTGTCTGGAAGGAACAGAGCCAAGGAGCCACACGGAAGGTGGAGTATGCCAAGGTTTCCAGAATTGGCTTCTCTCATTGCCAGCGACAGAGAAAGCGTGGTGAGGCTGCACCAGAACCTCAGAAACAGCCAGTGAGACTAAGCCAGGATGAGGTCAGGCAACTGTATGACAGACTTCATGCCTCTGAATCCAAGGAAGCAGTGCCAAAAAGAAGTGCAATCCTCTCTGTGGTGCCAGGGCATGCCTCTAGATATGTCCCGAGAACACTCAGCCTGCATGTTCCAAAGAGTCTGTCAACCCTGTATTCAACTGCAGCAGTCAAGTGGGATCTGGCAAGGCTACTAGCTCACTGTGAAAATGTCTTCAAGAACCTTACTGTCACCGAGGAACAGGTATGCACTAAAAATATGGCTTTTTTGTGAAATAAAAAAAAATATATGTATTTGTAATTATGCAATTTTTTTTAGTGCTCAGTGCTGGAAGAAGAGACCAGGATGCAGTCCAAAAGCAAGCTGTGGTTCAGCCAAAGATCCGGGAGAGTCACAGCATCCAACTTCAAAGCTGCAGAACGTGCTAGGATCCACAAGCCCCCTGTCTCGCTCATCAAGAGGATCTGCTATCCTGCTTCATTCACCTTCTCCTCTGAGGCAACCAGGTACTACTTATGTCATACTGTAGACAGAATCATTCACTAACCAGAATATTTTACACAAACAAACTTGTTTTTCAGAAAACTACTGAAGGAATACTAACCAATTCTGCTAAGACATCGAGATGGTGACATCCTATAAGTACCTGGGTATTCATCTGAACAATAAACTAGACTGGTCACACAATACTGACGCACTCTACAAGAAGGGACAGCGCAGGCTGTTCCTGCTGAGGAGACTCAGGTCTTTTGGTGTACAAGGGGCGCTGCTGAAGTCATTCTATGACACGGTGGTGGCATCAGCCATCACTTTTGGAGTGGTCTGCTGGGGCAGTGGCATTACTGCAGCCGATAGGAAGAGACTGAACAAACTGATTAAGAAAGCTAGCTCTGTCCTGGGGCAGCGCCTTGATCCGATGGAGGAGATAGGAGAGAGAAGGACGGTGGCTAAACTGTCATCTCTGCTGGAGTCCGAGTTCCACCCTATGCAGGACATACTGGATGCACTGAGGAGCTCATTTAGCAGCAGACTACATCATCCCAGGTGCACAACCGAGAGGTTTCGTAGGTCCTTCCTACCAACGGCTGTCAGACTGTACAACCTAAGCAGGGCTGCTCGCAGAGATAGCAAAAAGACGTAACAAACTAATAGTTTTTTGAATGCAAAAGATGCAATAGACTTACACAATGGTCCTCTCCGGCATACAACTAGGAAAATACCGGTCGCTATGGAGGGTGAGAATATGTATGGGCACATAATCATACCATGTAGGATAACTAAGTAGACGGTTATGCTGTTTCATCCCACCTAGCAACAATGCTCTGCACT
Organism: Pholidichthys leucotaenia; assembly: GCA_020510985.1. NCBI lineage: Eukaryota > Metazoa > Chordata > Actinopteri > Cichliformes > Pholidichthyidae > Pholidichthys > Pholidichthys leucotaenia. The sequence goes on along the minus strand of CM035841.1, from coordinate 34,742,507 downwards.
GTGTGTGTTTATATATTTACTTATTTATTCCATCTAGCTACAATGCTCAGCACTGGGTGTGTTTATATTTATATATCTATATATTTATTCCATCTAGCTACAATGCTCCGCACTGTGTTTTTATATATCTACATATTATTCCATCTAGCTACATTGCTCCGCACTGTGTGTGTTTATATACTTGCATATTTATTCCACCTAGCTGCAATGCTCCGTACTGTGGGTGTTTATATATTTACATATTTATTCCATCTAGCTACAATGCTCTGCACTGTGTGTTCATATATTCATTCCATCCAGCTACAATGCTCTGCACTGTGTGTCTGTGTGTATATATATATTTTATAGTAATATGTACATATGTATATTAGCTGCTCTTGCTTGCTTGTTTTTTTTTTTTTTTTTTTCTTGCCTTCTGATTGTTGCTCTGAGTGTTGCTATCCCTGTGCTGTTGCAATCCTGGAATTTCCCCGTTGTGGGACTAATAAAGGCTTATCTTATCTTATCCCTTGCATGTTACCTTCTACACCTAGTCCATGATAATAATACCCTTCTTTCACCAAATTTGGTAAGCGTATACATGTATTTTACTTTGCCTGATATAAAACCAATTATTTTTCCATCCTTATAATTTGAAGATATTATTGTATTGTAACGTCGGGGCCATTTTAAGGGAGCCAGGGATTTCCCAGCATGCTTTGCCAGTTTGAAACGTTACTGTGTGTGTTAAATGTGTTATTTCTGAGTTATACTGCTGTGTCATTATAACTGCATTATAATGACCCAGCAGTGTTTAGCAGGATTAGGGCAAGATGTACCATGTGTGTGTAACCATGATTCAAACAGGGGTCTGGGGGAATGACCTCCCCTGCTCTGTGTACTAAGTAGCAAGTTGGGGTTGGGGTGTACAAAATAAATCTGGTTGATCACAGCCATCTGCTCCATTTTCTTTGTGTGAACCTTGCAGACGTCACACTGGTGTCAGAAGTGGGATATGGAGCAAGATGAGGATCCAGGTGGAGGTACAGCGGCCGGAGCGATTCATCGCTCAGCCGGGAACGGAGTGTAGAGCTGAGACGCCGGCCCCTGGAGAGCTTCGCCGCGATGGACGGAGCAGAGCAAACCAGCCCCGTTTCCCGCCCTTTTCAGGGCAGGACGGGCTGGCGATTCCAGAGCCACTGGGAGCGGCAATCGACCGGGAGATGACAGTCTCATCCATCCAGCAGCGGGCCAAGATTCCCCGCTACAACGGCGAGAACCTGTTGGATGACCGCCTGGCCCAGGTCGAGTTGGCTGCCGCGCTGATCATCAGAGGAACCACCGTGCTGAGAGCGAGCGGAGGAGGAGCTACGGCAGATCACAGCAGCGCGTGCACGAAGGAAACAGCCGTGGCGACGCGAGGAAGGATGGCTTCCGCTGCACAGAGCCAGGGTACATGGCATGGTACTGCCCCGCACACAGCGCACGACAAACTGGCCCCTCGCCGACGTTAAATTAGAGCGAGGTGGCATGGACGGGGAAAAAGCTGCCTCCTGCAGATGCTTCCCCCGGCAGGTGACGTCACAGAGGCCTTTGGAGCGCAGCAGCAGTGGAGCGAGCAGGACAGATCCGGTCTTTTCTCGGGATCGGCAGGGGCTGGGCGCCTGGACGCGGCCAGCGGCCGACTGGGAGGTCCTGGCAGCGGTGGGAGTCATTGGACTCCCGCTGCCAGAGGAGGAACTGTGCGTGTCCTACCGCTACCCGATGCTTTTCCTTTCGGTGACGTCACGGAGGCCCTCGGCGCAGGAGCGACGCAGCGGAGCGAGCAGGACGAAGATGCGGCCACTTTCCAGGCGCGGCAAGGGCTGGACGCATGGACGCGGGCCAGCGGCCGCCTGGGAGATCTGGCAGCGGTGGGAGTCGGCCGGAGCGGGCCTGGGACTCCCGCTGCCAGGGAAGGGACTGTGCGTGGTCCTACAGAGGCTGTCAGATGTGTCCATCCGCCCGCTGATGGCCAAACCGGAACCCTACCCCAACCAGATACTCTGACCGAGACTCAGATGGCCCATGCATGCCGCCCTGGCACCGGGCTGACTCGCGTTGGATTTCTGAAAGTGGACTTTGAATTTTCTGGGGACAGAAACCAGTCCAGGGGGGGGCAGTGTAACGTCGGGGCCATTTTAAGGGAGCCAGGGATTTCCCAGCATGCTTTGCCAGTTGAGTTGGTCTTCAGGTGTGCCTTGACAGTGTCAAAGACCACCTCCAGCTTGGCGTATGAGGGTAGACCTGTGAGGGCCTGCACTCAGTCATCATTGTCCACCAGACTCTTCTCATCAAACTTGAGGTTCCAGATGGTCGTCTTGAGCTCAATAACCTCGTCCCTCAATGCGTCGCGGTCGGCCAACAGTTCCTGGAACTGCTGGGACATGCCTATGCATCTGGAGTTGGTGCAGGGACCATCAAAAGTGACATCACATGATTGTTGGGGATCCTCGCTGCGTATCGCCTGCAAACAAACAAGTGAAGCTGTGATACTAAACCAGCTGAAGATTTTTTTTTTTTTTTTTTCAGATGGTATTTCTTCTGTACTATAGTGACAACTGACAATGCATTTCAATTTCTTTTCATCCTCACCTCAGCAGCATCATTAGTTTGATCCTCTGATGTCTCATCTACAGACTCTTCCACAGACTCAGGTTGTGTAGAGGCTTGGGACAGTTGTAGCAGTACATTCGCAGCATCACTTCTCTTTAATGACTCCTTCCTTCTCTGCTTCATGTCCTGAATGCACAGATATTTCTCCATTGCCTCTTTCTTCCTTCTCTTTGTTGGTGTCGATATATGCTTGAACACTGAAGGCACATAGTCAGGGTTGAGTGGATCTTCACTCTTTTCACCTGCAATCTGAAAGAATGTTTACAGTTTTATGAGAAGGTTACTGGTATGTAACAATCTTATATCAGCAATTGTCAACTCGTCACTCACACTTCATTCCAGCATCTGGAAGTGGTGGCGCTCCATTTTATACTGAGCTCATTACTGTATGTTATTGTTGTTACAAGAGCGCCGAGTGTCTGCTGATCTTTTTTCTACTCGTTTTGGTTTTGCTCTTGCTATGAACCCTGAGTTTGAAATAAACGTTTGAATTTGAATTTGCTACACAATATTAATGGCATATTAGATCTGACATAATTATTTATGTATGTTTTTGCATGTATGAATATTGGCAAGTTTTTATTGAATGGCCAAAAATTTGCATTTCAGTTAGTACACTGCACATCTACAGCTGTTAGCATAACGTTTGTTGTCATGTTGACAGTCACAATGTGACATGACAGTCACAATATTGGTCTATATTCAGCTTTCAATATAACTTAGAATGGTCATGAACATCTGAATGATATTCTGCACAAGTAAACATTTTAGGCACCTACCTGATATGAAGTGTTCACTGCACAAGCGAGTGTACTCAGTAGGCACCCAGTCTTTCCTGCTGATTGCAGCCAGCCACAAGTTTCTCCGTTCTGGTTGTCTTGGGATCCTGTAGAAGTGCACATGATCCGTTTGTCCACGCCTGTTGTGGCAGTGAACTGCACAACACGTGTCCGGCATGATAACGGCGAGAAAACAGTGATGACCGGCACCGAAACACGTGTAGAACTGGTTTGTTTACATAGGCTCATACAAAGACACCTCCCGCGCTTGACCGCCAGCATGGCGTCTCCGGCCTGTGACGTAGATCCGTGACGTCACATGAAAAACCCTAATAGAGGCCCATTTCCAGCAACTATCACTCCAGTGTTCTAATGGTACAATGTGTTTGCTCATTGTGTCAGAATTCTCCAGATTACCTCAACAAATTAACAGCTAGAATGCCAAAGGTCTGCAATGCTGTAATTGCTGCAAATGGAGGATTCTTTGACAAAAGCAAAGTTTGAAGGAAAAAATTATTTCAAATACAAATCATTATTTCTAACTTTGTCAATGTCTTGACTATATTTTCTATTCATTTTACAAATCATGGTGGTAAATAAAAGTGCGAGTTTTCATGGAAAACACAAAATTGTCTGGGTGACCTCAAACTTTTGAACGGTAGTGTACAAAGACAAGATATTTGCGCTACTTCCGGGGGCGCTTCACCGTGTGCAACCTAGCAGTCACTCAGTGTATGTTTTGTCTTAAGTGTTTTTTAACCAGTTTTAATCGGATTTTTAAGCATCGGGTCTACTCGATTTTCATGTCTTAGAAAACTTCAGTGATGGAGCGATGTGGTTTATGGGAACATGTGTCAAGTGTTTTATACTTTATGTGGCGATGCTACTTCTGTGCTTCTCCACCTGTCATGGTGTGGAGCAGGAACGCTGGGCACTGGAGAGAATCACTCTCTGGCTGGGTCTCAATTCAGGTGTTGCAGCCTTGTAGACCGTGGCCCTGGAGGCCAGAACACTCCAAGGTTGGGTAGGCTGCATCTAAAGGCTGATTTACAGCCGTTAAATGAGACAGTCTTGTCTTTGGAGGACATATGTTTGCGTGACAACTCACTACCCTGTTGCCTAGCAACCATGACAGCATCAGTTGAGGGTTTTTTTTTTGCTAACATTTGACAGAGAGAGAACTTTATTTTTATCTTTGTTATTGTATTTTCTTTACTTTTTACTTGAGAATCTTCAGACACAGAGGACCATGACAGATAAAATAAGAATTTAACTCATGTTAAAGTCAGCAGGTAAAACTAGAAAAGCACTCTGAGAGCACAGACCTCCGCCAAGCGCCACAGTTCCCTCCATACAGTGTTTGTGTGTACATTTTCAGATTCCTTGACCATGAAAACGTATGACTAGCAATTGGATTCACAATGATAGGATTAGTGGTTGAGTAGTTATTGACGAAAATCGCATTTTCGGTAATGGCGGTTTTCTTCTGGACGGTGATCCGGATCACCACCCAAATCTAATCATCTGTAGGATACCCCATTTCTGACAATCTCTGAAAATCCATCCATAACTTTGAGTTATCTTGCTAACAAACAAACAGACAAACCAACACCGATGAAAACATAACCTCCTTGGCGGAGGTAATTAAGGTAAATCGAAACCAGAAAATAAATTAATTTTTATTACTTTAAATATGTATACTGTGGGAATCCCTCTCAGTATATTCACACTCAGACTTAAGACAAAGGGAATTGTCATGGGGGTCAGTGACAAAGAGAATGGGAATTACAAAGGCTTTGATGTTAAGGCAGCACACAGAGAAGGCTGACCGAGTGGTTGGATTTAAGAGCAGAGGTGCCTGAGATCTGTTGCTCTTTTGTTGCTTGTGTTTCTAGAGAAATGGAGATGGAGAATAAAGCCTGATATGATCTGGACCTCTCTGCCTGATTATTTCTCTCTCCACAATACCAGTGAGACTGAACTCGAAAATATATTCTTAATTACATGACCAGTAGAAAATATAATGGTTTACTGTTATAATTTCTGACCATTATGTAGCTAAATAATTAGATAAGATAAGCCTTTATTAGTCCCACAATGGGGAAATTCCAGGATTGCAACACTCAGAGCAATAATTAAGATATGGCAGATATAAATAAGAGCAGTGGATAGATGTTCTGCCTTGTACCAGCTCTGACCAGCTTCTGTGGTCTAAAGCGGACCACAGTCCTGTACTAGAGGAGGATGATCCTCAATGATGTTCAGCAGCAGGAGAACAGATTCCATCTTCAGCCTCAGCACGGTCGTGCAGTAGTTAGAACTGTTGCCTCACAGCTAGAAGGTTCCAGGTTCGAATCCCCAGGCTGGAAGCGGAAAAACCCTTCTGTGTGGAGTTTGCATGTTCTCTCTGTGCTGCATGTTTTTACTCCGGGGGCTCCAGTTTCCTCCCACAATCCAAAGACATGCATGTTAGGTTAATTGGTTGTGATAAATTGTCCCTAGATATCGGTCACCTATAGGCCCTTAGAATAGAGGGTTAGTACTAGTGAAGTGCTTTGAGTGGTCATTGAGACTAGAAAAAGTGCGATACAAGTACAGGTCCTTATCCTTATCCCTTCATCTCAGCAGGACCAGTGCATCTCAGTAAATTAGAAAATCATGATTTGTCATTTAATTTTAAAAACTATAATCCTTATCAATATTAAATCAGGTTTAAAATGTTTTACTCTGTATGTAATAAATATATGAAAGTCTCTGAGAATTATCTTTAAAAAACTACTTCACTGAAATGCAGTTTATCCATTAACCCCTTGCACTCTGGGTACATTATTTTTTGGTGTTTTTAGGGAAATTGACCAAAGTAAATCAAAAGCTGTTCTTCAACCCTTTGCAGCATCTTCATGGGGTCGGTCTCATTTAAAAGAACACTTTGAATTTTTTGGCAAAACAATCATAATCTCTAAGTGCTCCGGCCACTGAGTAACAGTCATCTAAACATACTGAACTTGAAGAAAATAAATTTGGCCTGGGTGTTTTTTTTTTAGATACAAATGCTTGCAAATAACAGAGCTGTCAGATCCGGGCTGGAAAATGCAACAGAAATGTAGAACCAAGTGTTATGAGATGAGATTCAACTTTATTGTCATTACACATGTATGAATACAAGGTAACGAAACGTGACTTGGCATTTGGGCACGCTCTGCAGAGTGCATCCAAGGCCGGGGCAGCCGCTAGACGCCAGTCATAAAGAAGAAAGGAAAAAAAAAAAAAAAGAAAAGAGAATGGTATGACACAGTAGGCGAGAGAAAAAAAACATGTTTTATCAGAATGACGCTCGGCAGTGAGCAAAATTTTGATTGCAGGCAAAAAAAAACCCTCAGTGCACATTTAGCAGACATTTAGCAGGAGATCACACACAAAAGTTGAGAGGCAGTGTATTGTATGCATGTAATGTTGTATGCATTGCGTCGTGTAAATGTAACAGTTGTTAGTGAGCAGCAGAGGGCGCCTCCTGGCAGTGGATAGATGTTATAATCATGTGACTTATAAACAAGTCTAGAGTCTCTCTCTCTTGCTTGCAGAAGGCACATGGGCATTGTCCTTGAGGGTCCAATCCGCTGATACGACAACAACTGATTGTCGATTGTTTGGGTAGACATAAGAGCCGGTCCTTCTGCTTATCTCAATCAGGAGGAATGTAAACACGGGGCAAACAAGGTCAAATCAAATCAAAACAGCACAGTGCACTCAGAATAGAATTTGTCCTCACCCGTGTAATTCTGTGCTTCCATTATATGTGCAGGCTTAAACTGTTTTTCCATGGAGAGCACAGGGCTCCAGATTTATTCTTCCACTGAATCACTGTCATTCAGTTCACCGTTTGCCGCTACTCGTGCCCTCCCCAACTGGTCGAATTTGATGAAGGAGCTTGCCGGGTCCGCTTTGATCAGCTCTCTCACCTTCCTTCAATTTCTGATGCATCAGGGAACTCCACAGCCAAAAATAGAAGTCCTGAGATCATAACCAATAATGTTTCCACAGACGCATGAATTCCAATGTCCATGAGTCTCCTCGTAGGTTCCAATTCTTGGGCCCCCCCTTGGCCCAATTTTTGTTGAAAAATAGTGACAATAGCACATTTAAGCCGCTTCCAAATCCATAATTTCCGTTTAGATTAAGATTCAGCAGAAGAAGAGCGACTAAACACAGACAAAAACGCAACATTGCAAAAGCTGGGAATAGATCAGGAAGGCAGGAGAGGAGGGAAGAAAAATGCGACTGCTCTCTCTCAAGGCAAGAAGGAAAAAAAAATATACAGTGGGGTAAAAAAGTATTTAGTCAGCCACCAATTGTGCAAGTTCTCCCACTTAAAAGATAAGAGAGGTCTCCAATTTTCATCATAGGTATACCTCAACTATGAGAGACAAAATAAGAAAAAAAAAAATCCAGAAAATCACATTGAAGGATTTTTAATGAATTAATTGGTAAATTCCTCGGTAAAATAAGTATTTGGTCAATAACAAAAGTTCATCTCAATACTTTGTTATATACCCTTTGTTGGCAATGACTGAGGTCAAACGTTTTCTGTAAGTTTTCACAAGGTTTTCACACACTGTTGATGGTATTTTGGCCCATTCCTCCATGCAGATCTCCTCTAGAGCAGTGATGTTTTGTTGCTGTCGCTGGGCAACGCAGACTTTCAACTCCCTCCAAAGATTTTCTATGGGGTTGAGATCTGGAGACTGGCTAGGCCACTCCAGGACCTTGAAATGCTTCTTACGAAGCCACTCCTTCGTTGCCCGGGTGGTGTGTTTGGGATCATTGTCATGCTGAAAGATCCAGCCATGTTTCATCTTCAATGCCCTTGCTGGTGGAAGGAGGTTTTCACTCAAAATCTCACAATACATGGCCCCATTCATTCTTTCCTTTACATGGATCAGTCGTCCTGGTCCCGTTGCAGAAAAACAGCACCCAAGTATGATGTTTCCACCCCCATGTTTCACAGTAGGTATGGTGTTCTTTCTCCTCCAAACACAACAAGTTGAGTTTTTACCAAAAAGTTCTATTTTGGTTTCATATGACATTCTCCCAATCCTCTTCTGGATCATCCAAATGCTCTCTAGCAAACTTCAGACGGGCCTGGACATGTACTGGCTTAAGCAGGGGGACACGTCTGGCACTGCAGGATTTGAGTCCCTGGCGGCGTAGTGTGTTTCTGATGTAGCCTTCGCTACTTTGGTCCCAGCTCTCTGCAGGTCATTCACTAGGTCCCCCTGTGTGGCTCTGGGATTTTTGTTCACCATTCTCGTTATCATTTTGACCCCACGGGGTGAGATCTTGCGTGGAGCCCCAGATTGAGGGAGATTATCAGTGGTCTTGTATGTCTTCCATTTTCAAATAATTGCTCCCACAGTTGATTTCTTCACACCAAGCTGCTTACCTATTGCAGATTCAGTCTTCCCAGCCTGGTGCAGGTCTACAGTTTTGTTTCTGGTGTCCTTTGACAGCTCTTTGGTCTTGGCCATAGTGGAGTTTGGAGTCTGACTGTTTGAGGTTGTGGACAGGTGTCTTTTATACTGATAAAAAGTTCAAACAGGTGCCATTAATACAGGTAATGAGTGGAGGACAGAGGAGCCTCTTGAAGAAGTTACAAGTCTGTGAGAGCCAGAAATCTTGCTTGTTTGTAGGTGACCAAATACTTATTTTACCGAGGAATTTACCAATTAATTCATTAAAAATCCTTCAATGTGATTTTCTGGATTTTTTCTCATTTTGTCTCTCATAGTTGAGGTATTCCTATGATGAAAATTGGAGACCTCTCTCATCTTTTAAGTGGGAGAACTTGCACAATTGGTGGCTGACTAAATACTTTTTCCCCCCACTGTATATATTGTGAGGGAATGAAAGGATGAGACTTGAGAAGCCCAAATTGTGCACCAGGAGTGCACCAGAGGAAAAGTGGAAAAACACAGATCGTACTGCTTATCTAAAGGGCTGCAGACTAAAAAAAGTTACATGAAAATGGCACAAAATCACCAGAAAAAAAGACCTGTTTAAGTAAGGAAGGTCGGTCTGAAATCATGTGAAAATCTTAGAAATGTTACAGAGTCAGAGCCGAGGGCTGAACTACTATTTACACGGTAAAAACGCTGAAATCAGGAGCAAATATACACAAACTCGCTGCACCTTTCGCCTCCGTTCTTGAAGAAAATACAAATAAAAACACTCCAAAATTCTCACAGTCACTACTAAAACTACTATTTACTATTCTGAACTATTATTTACACTGTAAAAACGCCAAAATCAAATCAAAAATAGACAAACACCATGGAAGAAAATGGTCAGTCAGAAACTCCAACACTGTATACTATCACTTTATTGCACTTGTCATTCGTTTTGTTTTTGTTTTACTTTTTTGTTTGAAATAAAGTATGTATCTATCCCTGCGCCCCACCCTCCTCGGAGCCCTACAAGGGGATGCACAGAGCTGCGGACTTCCTGCAGGTTATGCACCAGGGATACAGGGATGGTATACTCGAGCAATAAAGCACAAAAGTGCAAATTACTCAATTGACCCTCAGCCATAGGCTTCTGGGATGAGGACATGTTATGCTGACCAAAGACATCCCAGAGTAGACCTGGACAAGCTGATTGATTGGACCGGGCCCTTCCAACCTCCCATCTAAGTGAAGTAGGAGCCAAAGCACTGTGTTGGACTTGTGAGAGCCGCAGCAAGACACATTCCTCAAGAACCAGGATCTCTTCCTCCACTGACACAGGTCGCACCTCACGGCAAACACGTTGCCCCATTTGTTGCCTCATATGATCAGCAAGGGGGTGCTTGGAACCACTTTAACCCTGGGTCCCCTTAGGGGATTATAACACACAAAGTTGTTGGAGAGTTTGACCGTAACCCTGGTAAGGGAGGCTAACAGGTACTAATCCTTGCCTAAGGGACACCTGGGAGTATCAGCGAGGGTTAAGAGGCACTCCATCATCCTCCTAGTCAAACAGACCCCCTCGCCCGGATGCAGTTTAACGTCATACCCAGAAGGAAAGTTACAGAGAAAAGTAAAAAACCATAAGAAAATTGTAGTAAATTTTTGAGAAAAACCTCAAACCTTCAAAACTGAAGTCATTACTCAAGTTTTTAAGTGGGTGCTCTTTGTGCCCTTAACTCATCTAGAAATTTTTGGTTGCCTACTTTTAATTAATTTCATAACACTGCTTTTACATGAGGAGAATTTCTGGCTACTATACCCACCTCTGAACATATAATTAAAGTATGCATAAGTAAATTACTATTATGAATGTTTTTTCCTTCTTTTTCCTCAATGGAAAAAACACCAGAATAAAAATACAAAAAAAATACATATTTTTTGTCATTTATGGAAACCATGGCAGAAAAAAATCCTGCAGGACAAAACGTGACACTTGATATTTTCTAACATGTTTGTATACCACCATAGACAGAGAGAGAACCTGAAGCAGACAGAGCTCAGAGAGGGAAAGATGAGATAGAAGAGAGGAGCCAAGAAGAGGAAAGTGTTCAGGCAGAGGGTCCAGGAGAGGTGAGGGCAGAGGGAGGAGAGAAGGAAGACGCCAGTAAAAAGTCCAAACACAGGACGTCTGGGTGGGACCCCAACTGGCCCAATATTCCAACATTCGAGCCTCGGTTGAACAATATTTCAAATAGTAAGTTCCATTATGCAATATTACTGTGCAAAATTAACTAACTAACTAAATAAATAGTGTAAAATTAACATATTCTGGTTACAAGCATGTCATGTGTTTTCTGCCCCCCCCGGAAAAATATGTTGCCACCGCACCGAGGTCTTTAAGCCAGAGGAAACACTGAAATGGTAAGTTTGATATGCAAAGTTATTGTGCAAAATTAAGAAAAAGAAATAAATAGTATAAAATTAATATATTCCAGTTGCAAGTGTCTTGTGTTTTCTGCCACCACCACCCCACCTCCTTCCCTCGGAAAAATAGAGAATGGGCATTGATGTCATGCCGCACTGCATTGTGGGCCGTTGTCGCCACATCATCCTTGTCAGGCTTGTTTACCTGTAACCTGGGCAGCTGCCAACGTGAACAGACATACGTTTGATGGAATGCAGTAAACAGAAAATTAAACTTCCTTATTCAGAGAAACTGAATAAGGAAGCGAAGGAGCGTTACCTCTGAAAAACTGAAGAAATAAATGGGATAGATCAATATGAGCACAAGAAATGGACCACGGATCACGACCAACTGCCTGCCTGGAGTCACGCTGTCAGATGTGTTTGCCTATTTGGTTTGTGGGGTGAGCGCATAAATCCATGAGCAACTTAAAAACTATAAATCATTAGAGGCTCATGTTCATTTAACCAATAGATGGGTCCAGCCACCTCAAATATTCTGGGTGACTGACCAGAAAACCGTCATTTAACACAAAGGTAAGCAGTTACTGTTTCTACAAAGTCGAAATACGTCGAGATTAATGTCTAACATACCCCAAAATTATTTTTAACATATACAGGTACATCTAAAAAAAAAAAAAACTCACTTTTTGTCACTCATTTCAGAAAGTGAAACCCATATATAGTAGAGATTCATTACACAGACAGTGATATATTTCAAGTGTTTATTTATTTTAATTTTGATGGTTATGGCTTACAGCCCATGCAAACCCCAAATTCAGTTTCTCAAAAAATTAGAATATTACATAAAATTAATTTTAAAATATAGTTTTTTAATAGAAATGTTGACCGACTGAAAAATATGTCCATACTTGGTCAGGGCTCCTTTTGGATTAATAACTGTATCACTGTGGCATGGCATGGAGGTGATCAGCCTGTGGTACTGCTGAGGTGTCATGAAGTCCAGGTTGCTTTGATAGTGGCCTTCAGCTCGTCTGCATTGTTGGGTCTGGTGTCTCTCATCTTCCTCTTGACAATCCTCCATAGATTCTCTATGGCAGGGGTGTCAAACTCATTCCATGAAACTCTCATGCCAAGACCCTGCAGGTTTTACTTCCACCCAGTCTCTTCGGCAGGTGTTTTCACTGATCAGCAATCAGTAGGACGAAATTCAGAGAAGTCACCTGTTGAAGACACCGGGTGGAGGTAAAACCTGCAGGGTCTTGGCCCTCCATGGAATGAGCTTGACACCTGTGCTCTATGGGGTTTAGGTCAGGAGAGTTTGCTGGCCAATCAAACAGTGATGCCATGGTCATTAAACCAGGTTTTGATACTTTTGCCAGTGTGTGTGTGTGTGGGGTGGGGGGGGGGGCAAGTTCTGCTGGAAAATGAAATCAGCTTCTCCATAAAGCTCGTCAGCAGAGGGAAGCATGAAGTGCTCTAAAATTTCCTGGTAGACGACTGCGCTGACTTTGGTCTTGATAAAACACAGTGGACAAACACCAGCAGATGAACCTCTGTTCAGATAAAAGAAAATTTTGCATTTCTTTTGTAAATCAAAGTCCCAGAGTCTGGAGAAAGAGTGGAGAGGCACAGAATCTAAGTTGCTTGAGGTTTAGTGTGAAGTTTCCACAGTCAGTGATGACTGTGGAAACACACAGTCCATTTGAGGAACCATGCCATCAGCTGGTGTTTGTCACACATTTTTGGTTGGTGAAATTGGCGGAGGTTGACAAGGATTGGCCAAAATTGTGGGAAAGTTGCGGTGATTGGACAAAGTTGCAAGGCCACGCAATAGCTGCACTGATTGGCCGATTTCACATGAATTGGTGCGATCGCAACATTGCGAAATCCTGGAGGGACTGTCATGTCTTCTTAAAAGAGGTCAAGCAAGGACATTACAAAACCGCTTAACATTTATTTTTAGCTGTTAACTCAGCAATACTTTTGTTCAACATCCACATTTGGTTGTCATTAAAACTGTTAACATTCCTTCTCTGACTGACAATGATATTGTCTATTCCATGGATTCATTGGACGCTAATGTCAAGGATGTTGTAAATCTTATCATTTTGGGTAAATATCATATTCACTGCCGTACAAGGAAGAACAGTAGCTCCTCCTTGAATTTATTTGTGCATGATTTTGTGAAATATTTCAATTCACTACAAAAAATAAAAAAAAATTGAGGAAAAACGCCAGAAAACGTTTTCTTTGAATTTCAAAGTTCTTGCTTTTTTAAACTGTCTCTTGCCTTGTAGCGTTTTGTGCTCTTTATGTTCAGTCAGATTTGTTCTGAACTTTATTTTTTCTTTTTGTTCATTCCACCATGGCTTCTACAACATTTCGGTTTCACTTTTTTCTATCTTTCTGTATCTTTCCCAGTCTTGTTTAGGACATTTTCCTGTGTTGAATAAAAACAATCCTTTTATGTCCACATTCTCAGAGAAGCTCCTTGTATAAATCCTCCCGCGATCTTTAGTCTGTTGTTGGATGATTAAATCTGGACGATCGGGGAAAAAATTCTTGCAGAGCGGCTATGCTATGCTAGGCTAGTTCAGCTAGCTGCTGTTAGCGCAGTTCACCGCGGTTCTAAATCCTTTCAAAGCAGAACCAGAACCTTCTCCGGCTCACATTAGTGTCGTCTCACACACATTCCTCACATCTGATGGTGACACACAAAAGTCTTTTCAACTGTTTTACTCACCAAATCTCGAATCCCCATGTCACATGATCTGAATGCAGTACAGTATGGATTACAACGCATGCGCACTCCGACTCTTCTTCTTCTTCTTCTTCTTCTTCTGTTTTTTGGCGGGGGCACCCAACTTAAAGGCGCATTACCGCCATCCAACGTTGGAGTGTGGACCAGACATTATACCCCAAGGGAGGAAAAAACAAAACAAACAAAACACTATATTCTATTAATTAATCCCGTATCTTTAAGGAAGACCAACAACTTTCTCACCCCATCTCCCACCATCATGCTTAGGTTAACATCACCCACCCCTAATCCTCCAATTCCCTCCACTAATCTGTCTCTCTCCTGGGTATACTTCTGGCAGTAGAGAATGACATGCTCCACACTTTCTTCCTCTCTCTCACAATAATCGCACATCCCTGTCGGGTGCTTACCTACCAGATGCAAAGTTTTATTTAGCCTAGTGTGTCCCATCCTTATCCTAGATAAAATATTCTCTTCCTTTGTGTTTCTTGTCCCCATCCTGCCCTTAACTCCGACCGCACTCTGGATAGCATGCAAATGTCGCCCCGTTTCCCCTGTATCCCACCTATGCTGCCACTCCTGCCTAATACACTCTTTAATCAGCGTTTTTGCCTCAGATTTACTCAGTGAAATATCCCACACCTCCCAGTGTCCCAGAGCCTGTTTAGCCAATTTATCTGCGACCTCATTTCCCTCAACCCCCCTGTGAGCTGGAACCCACATAAACACCACAGCCACTCCTTTGTTTCCGAGTCTATATAAAGTCTCATAACTCATAAATCAAGTCCTGTCTGCTATCGGATGACCCTGATTTTATTGACAGCAAGGCTGCACTGGAATCCGAACAAAGGACTAAACCCTTGACCATCAGTTCCTCAATCCTCTGCAATGCAGCCACCAAAGCCAACAATTCGACTGTATACACAGACAGATGGGAAGATGTTCTTCTACTATCAGATATTTTTAAGGCAGGGATATGGAAAGCAAATCCAGTGCAGCCCGTGTCAGGGTCCTTTGATCCATCTGTGAATACTGGGGTAAGGGAATGATATATCGTACCCAACCGATCCTCTACTAAAATTGCAGCGTTTCCAAATTCTCTGCACCCTCGCATCTTTTCCAAAAAAAGAAATCAACTGATACTGGGTAGAAAAACCAAGGAGGAGTGACTGGCAAAGGAACTGATGGGATATACGTTCTATCACATAACTTCATATCCCTGGCCACTCTCCCAGCGTGAAATGCAAAATTCTCCCCTTTCCCTCTTTCCCCCTCCCAACAAGGCAACAACACTCCGACTGTAGGATGTTTCTTTTGAGCGTGCCCCTGCAAATTGACCCAGTAACTCTTCATCATCTGCTTACGCCTGATGCTTAATGGCATTTCCCCCATTTCCACCTGGAGGGCCGCAACAGGAGTTGTTTTAAAAGCCCCACAACAGATCCTCAGTGCCTGGGCCTGGATGACATCCAACTTGCTCAACGTAGTTTTAGCAGCCGATCCATATACAATACACCCATAATCCAATATAGACCTAATTAAAGCAACATAAATGTTTCTCATAGCCGTTCTGCTAGCACCCCACTCAACCCCTGTCAAACACTTCATCACATTCAGTACTTTTTTGCACCTAGCTGACATCTTCTGAATATGCTCCCTCCAAGTTAGAGGAACATCAAACCAGATGCCCAGAAACCTAAAAACTTTGACTTGTTCCAATTCCTGAGCGTACAATGTTAACTGGGCATCAGCTACCCTTTTCCTTGTAAACACCACCACCTTTGTTTTCTCAACAGAGAATTTAAATCCCCAGGAATATGACCACCCCTCCACTGCACTTATCGCTTCTTGTATTTTCCCTCTTATATACTTAAAATTACTCCCTCTTTTCCATAATGCCCCATCATCAGCAAATAAAGAACGGCCAATGTCATTGTTCACAACAGAAAAAACATCATTTATCATAATAGAAAAAAGGACTGGGCTTATAACACTACCCTGGGGGGTGCCATTTTCCACCAAGTACCTATCTGACATGGCTCTACCCACTCTAACTTGGATGTACCTATTAAACAAAAAATCCTTTATCCAGTTAAATGTTCTCCCAGATAATCCTAACATACTTAACTTTATCATCAGCCCCTTCTTCCACAACATGTCATACGCTTTTTCCACGTCAAAGAATACCGCAATTACCGACTCTTTGTTTACCTGAGCCTTCCGTACCTCAGTCTCCAAACACACAACAGGATCCATAGTTCCCCTTCCTTTTCTAAATCCACTCTGATGTGGTGATAGAATTCCCCTACTTTCAAGATAGAAAACAATCCTATCTGTGATCATTCTCTCCATTATTTTCCCCAAATGCGACGTTAAGGCTATAGGCCTGTAACTCGCTGGGTCTGAGGGATCCTTTCCAGGTTTCCTTATAGGAACAATCACAGCTTCTTTCCATGCAGTTGGGAGCTTTCCCTTTTCCCACACTTTGTTGTAAACTTCCAATAGTTTCCTCCTTGCCAAAGTCCCTAAGTGTTTCACCATGATGTAACAGATACTATCTTTCCCAGGGGATGTTAATCCTGATTTGTTTACCGCTCTATTTCATCTAAAGTGAAAGGAGAATCCAACGGGCTACTAAAATCACACCTTTCCTCCAAAACCCCAGGGTGTGCTAAACTCGTCTTCTTCCTCTTTTACCCTCTTCAGTCAAATTACCTGAGCTACGAATTTGAGTCAGGCTCTTTGCTATCATTGTTGCCTTCTCCCCATCAGTTATTGCAATCTCTCCCCCACTTTTTAATATTGGGTACTGCCATTCCCTCCTGACTCCCCTCATAGCCTTGATCATGTTCCATACATCTCCCACGGCTGTTGATCTACCTACAGTGCTGCAGTATCTCTGCCAACTTTCTCTCTTGGCCCTCCGAATAGTTTTCCTGGCTTTTGCCAGTGCTCTCTTATAATTAATCAGGTTTTGCCAATTGTGAGTTCTCCTTAGGACCTTAAGCATCTTATTCCTCTCTTTAATAGCTCTAGTGCACTCCTCTGTCCACCAAGGCACTGCTTTCTTTAATCTTTTCCCTTTACTTTTAGAAATTGACTGATTAGCTGCTTCCAGAAAAATAGTTTTAATACTTTCCTCCATGCTTTCCACGTCTTCACTAACCTCTACTAGGGGAAGGTCTCTCTCACAAATAAACTTAAATAATTTCCAATTAGCAGTGCTAAAAACCCACCTCCCTTCCCTGTGACCACTTACCCTATTCACTGAAACAAAAAGATTACAATATACCGGAAAATGATCACTTCCCACTGAAGACTCCTCCAAAACCTCCCACTCACACACACTTGCAATATTACTAGTCACCAATGTCAAATCAAGAACCGAACCACTCCCCGTATGTACATCAATTCTGGTTGCTCTACCATTATTCAAACACACTAGCTTCTTCTCTTCCAAGAGTTCCTCAATAATCTCACCATTTATGTCCGTATAATTTGCCCCCTATAACACATTATGGGCATTAAAGTCCCCACAAACTACCACCCTGCTCCCATCTGTCACGGCTGGCCCTCACGAGCCAGCATAAGACGCCTCAGTTCAGTAAGTTGCAGTTCAGTTCTTTTATTTATAAAGCACAGGACTTAGGTGTACAACATAACTTTGCCACGCAGGCTTCGTTACACAACACAACATAAATTCACAATGGAGAGTTATGGCAGTGACGAGGAGCTCTCGTCTGCCGTAGTTAGGAAGGAACGTCAGCGAGGGAGAAGACAGTTCCAAATAAATCACTTACATGCAGCGGGATACGTCGAGGAACCCAGGGAGCATGTGGTAAGGAGACAGGGGAAAGTCATAGGACTTCTGACGAGACAGCCGCGCCGTCCAGTTCACTCGCACTGACATTTAAAGCCAGCTGCTCATGATTGGAAACGCGGCACAGCTGCCCAGGTTCTGACAGCTGAGAGCTCCCGAGCGTCTGGCCAATCAGAGCCCGGGAAACCCGTGTGACGACACCAGCTGTCAAAAGCTGACAGGGATGAGGAATAACCCGCGCGCGGACAAAGCGCTCGGGATATGACAGGGCCCCTCCCTCTACGCGAACTCCTGGTCGCGCGCAACATCCAGACCCCCCCACCCCACCCCAGGGAGGATGGAGGGGGAAGCAGGTGGAGGGAGAGCAGGGCCAACTCACAACAAGGGGACAAAAACATCGGGGAAGGGAGGGAGAGAGAAAAAAAAAAGGCAGAAACCGTACATAAACGGGGACAGAGATGAATAAAAAGAAAAGTCAACGCTAGATTGACATCACTCACATAACCACAAAAAAGAAAGCCAAGATGAGGGTACAAGGAACACTAGTCAATACCACAAGGCAGGATCAAGGAAATAAAAGGACAAATAATACCTTCTTCTCCAAGTTAATGTGTACAGAAAACCGTCAAAACCAAAAGACAACACAGGTGCCAAAAAAAAAGGAGAACTAGACCCGAGTAAGGGAGTAACATAGGAAATAAACAACCACACCCTAAAGAAACATGCAATACTCATGATAGCCACGGCAAGAGAACATGTCCATCAACGGAAAACAGTCACCTTAAACATGAAGTCCAATCCCCAGTGGGGTATTTCAGTCACAAGTCAGTGGTGGGGCAAGAGAAGGAGAGGAAAAAAAAAACATTGGGGAATAGAGTAAAACAACTCCGCTCAGGAGGCCTCCCAGCACCCAGCATCCAGGCCGCCAGCAAAAGCAGCGGAACGTGCCCTAACGGCCCAGCCAAACCCCGGGCCGAGGGAAACCATGTCTCCGGTGGGCGGACCAGGGCGCCAAAAGAACCATCCAGCTTGTCAGGAGGCCGGGCCCGGACGCCAAAAGGAAAGAGCCGGTCACCGGGTGGTCGGGCAGTATCGGCCTGCCAACAGAACGGCTGGGGGAAGGTCGGCGAACCGGGCCAGCCGGAATTTACCCCCGCAGTCTCAAAGGCGGGGAAAAAGGGGCCACGGCGAGGACGGGGCATGGCCTGGAAAGCGCTCAGCGGCGGGTCAGCTACACAGTCTCCAGAACCCACCTGGGTCAAAACGACCATGGTGCCGAGCTCCGATTGAGCGAGAGCGGCACCCGCGTCGGACCCCGATTGGGCCGGAACCCCCATGACGTCAAGCTCCGATCAAGCGAGAGCAGCACCTGCGTCGGACCCCGATTGGGCCGGAACCTCCATGACGTCAAGCTCCGATCGGGCGAGAGCAGCACCCGCGTCGGACCCCGATTGGGCCGGAACCTCCATGACGTCAAGCTCCGATCGGGCGAGAGCAGCACCCGCGTCGGACCCCGATTGGGCCGGAACCTCCATGACGTCAAGCTCCGATCGGGCGAGAGCAGCACCCGCGTCGGACCCCGATTGGGCCGGAACCTCCATGACGTCAAGCTCCGATCGGGCGAGAGCAGCACCCGCGTCGGACCCCGATTGGGCCGGAACCTCCATGACGTCAAGCTCCGCTTGAACCGGCGGAGCACTCCTGGTGGACCCCATGCCGAGAGCCGGACCCTCCAAGGTGGCACCAAGAGCAGGTTCGCCTCCAGTGACCCTGGGGAGAGGCTCAGAGGGACAAAAGGAACCGGGATCAGGATCACCGGCAGCGGCAGGGCCCGGCGAGACAGGCTCGAGCGCAGCAGACGGCTGCACCCGGCTCGCCCCCCCGAGAGACAGGCAATAATGCTCCAGAAAGAAGAGGAGGGATAGAAAATAGAGCACTTGCCTGATCTCGGGTTCTGCCGCCATCCAGGACTTCGATGCTCCGAGTTCAAACGGGAGGAGGTCGTCGTCCAGTTCCCACTCCGTCGCGACGTCATCCGCCCCTGGAAGAGGGGCTCTTGCAGCTCGAGGACCCCCCGACGTCATCGTCCACGCTAGTTGTTCATGTGGCGTGGAGGTGAGGGGCTCTCGGCCCGCTGGACCGGACTGTTCATCTGCGGAGTCCCGGGGACGCTCCGTCGTCGGCACAGGCTCCAACCAATCGTCCGACCTCCTCTGCCCAGAAAATGGCTGCGGGGCTGGGGTCTTCTGCCCGAGGGCCGCAGGCTCACTCCTCGTCTGGTGACGCTCCTCAGAGGTCGAAGCGTGCTCAGCAGGGGGAGACACAGAGGCAGCGGGTTTAATTAACATATCAGCAGGGAGTTGAGGCTCGGGGGGCTGCAAACCCCGAGCCTCACCCCCAGGAGTCAGACAGAACAAATCACTATTAGATGGAAAAAAGTGAACTTGAACTTGCCTGGCTCCCGGAGGAGCGGTGGAACCTGCCGTTGGGAACGTCATTCCATCCTCCTCCCACCGGGTGGTGGCCGGAGACTCTCTTGGAGGAGAGGGGGCCACTCGGGATGGTGTAGCCGCGCTGTCCACTGGAGCAAAACTTCTCAAACTCCCAGCCGCTGGAGAAGGCGTCGAAGCGGAGGGGGCAACAGCCAAGTCAGCCCGGGCGTGACGCGCTGACAGCTCAGCGGGGAAAGCAGGCCCGGGGGGAAAGGCTGCTGGGGTCTCCTCCAGGTGAGACGCCGAAGAGACAGCAGTGGGATGAATGGGGTCAGCCCAGTGAACCGGAGCGGATTCCGGAGGGGAGTCACGCTGAGAACGTCTCTGGCCACGGTGTCGACGTCTACGACGGGCCCCGGATGGTGCGAACTCCAGGACTGGATCGAGGGAAGGATCCGGATTCCAGAGCGGGCAGCGGGAGCTCCGGTCACTCAGCCTTTGGCCTCGTTCCTCCTCGATCTCCTGGAGCACCTCGCGGTGGACGGCGATCTCTTGTCTCCTCGCTTGGATGTCCAAGTGGTCGGTGTAGCGGGAAGACAACCGGTCGAGCGTTCTCTCAGCGCAGTCCAGGTAGTAGTGCGCTTCGGATGAGTCGTCAAGGCTGGCGGAAGCGCTGATGAAGTCATCCACCTCCTCCAGCGCCTCAGGCAGCTGGAGCCAGAGATCACTCCACCTTGCAGCCTCCTCCTCTTCGTACATCAGAATTATCTGGCGTTGGGCAGCGATGTCAAGTCTCCTCGCGTCGACCTCGGGGTGACCGTTGTAGCGGGAAGGCAGACGGTCAAGCACCTCCTCAGCCCGGTCTAAATACCACTGTACATCGGGCTGATAACCGAGGAGAGGAGGGGCGAGGGAGGTGTCTGGATGCCCATCGAGGTCGGAGGCGATAATGAGGATTTCATCTACCTCCTCCAGTGCCTTGGTCAGCAGGACGTGGGAACCCCGAGAATGACTCCGCTGAGATGGCATATTTCCAACGCCGCGTACCTGGACAGGAAGGACAAAGTTCCCAGAACGCAACTTACTGAGAACGGCGTCTCCTTCTGGCGGCTGTCTACTGTCACGGCTGGCCCTCACGAGCCAGCATAAGACGCCTCAGTTCAGTAAATTGCAGTTCAGTTCTTTTATTTATAAAGCACAGGACTTAGGTGTACAACATAACTTTGCCACGCAGGCTTCGTTACACAACACAACATAAATTCACAATGGAGAGTTATGGCAGTGACGAGGAGCTCTTGTCTGCCGTAGTTAGGAAGGAACGTCAGCGAGGGAGAAGACAGTTCCAAATAAATCACTTACATGCAGCGGGATACGTCGAGGAACCCAGGGAGCATGTGGTAAGGAGACAGGGGAAAGTCATAGGACTTCTGACGAGACAGCCGCGCCGTCCAGTTCACTCGCACTGACATTTAAAGCCAGCTGCTCATGATTGGAAACTCGGCACAGCTGCCCAGGTTCTGACAGCTGAGAGCTCCCGAGCGTCTGGCCAATCAGAGCCCGGGAAACCCGTGTGACGACACCAGCTGTCAAAAGCTGACAGGGATGAGGAATAACCCGAGCGCGGACAAAGCGCTTGGGATATGACACCATCTATCCCCTCCATCTGGGATAACTGACTCAATGTCAGTCTCCTACAAGGATTGTACAAATTAACGACTACTAATTCTCCCTCTTTAGTCCAAATTTCAATTACCACGTATTCCAGCTCATCCCCTTTACTTACCTCTCTAAACTGAATTCCCTCCCTCACAAAAGTTGCACACCCACCTCCCATTCCCTCTTTCCTATCATTCCGAATAGACACATATCCCACTATTTTAAAATCCAGATTAGGTTTCAACCACGTCTCCTGAACACAAATGACATCTGGTTTGTCTGAAAGTTCCTCAATATATCGTTTAAATTCCTGCCCATTTGCCACCAAACTTCTTGCATTCCATTGAATCACTATAACCATCTTCACAATTCCTTTCCAGTCAGTGCTTGATCCTGACTTATCTGGCTACTGAGCCCACTCCTCACCTCTTCCCAAGTTAAACCACTGAAACCAAGATGATTAGCTGCTGCCTTCACTATTATTTGAATTCTTTCAGTTTTAGACTTTACTTCCATTGTGGCATTCACAACTCCTGCTATAAAGATAACCAGCCTCTTCAAATCAACCTGAATTTCCCCATTCCGTACCAGCTCTCTTTCCCCTGCAGGCAGCCTCCCCCCAGTCCTTTGCCCATTCCCTCCTCCCTGGTCCGTCCTTTTCACTGCTTCAGCATATGAAACTTTACTTTGTACTCTGACTCGCTGAATTTCCCTCTCTCTCATCATACTTTCACAGCCTCCATAGGCCACACTATGATTCCCGCCACAGTTGCAACACTTTGGCGTTTCTTGTTTACATTCTCCGTACTGGTGGTTGCCCCCACACCTTGCACACCTTTTCCTCCACCTACAAGCGCTAGCTATGTGCCCAAACCTTTGACAATTATAGCACCGAATTGGATTAGGGACAAATTCTCTTACCCCATACCTCAAAAAGCCCAAACTTACACTTTTGGGGAGCACTTCTCCTTCAAACTCAACCACCATGCCCTCAGTGTCTCTCCTCTGTCCTTCCCGGGTGGCCTGTAGCCTACGAGCTGCCTTTACTACCCCCCCCCCCTTTTAAATTAGCTTTAACCTCTTCCATTGTTATTCCTATTGGCACCCCCCAAATTACACCCTTGTTCCACTTTGACCCATTATCAATAATGCTTGTATTTTTCACTTTAAATTGCCCAACCTCCCTCATTTTTTCAGCTCTTTCCCTTTGCTCCTCACTCCTGCACACAATCAGTAGATTTCCGTCCCTCAATACCTTTGCCATGCATATGTCTCCTACCTGATTTTTCAATATTGTTGTTAATTTAATTGGACTCATTGTGGATATCCCCTTTTCGTCCTCAAACCTTACAATAATTTTTAACTCGGTTCCTTCCTGCCCTCCTCCCTCCGCACCACCACCACTTCCACTACTTCTAACCTTCTTTGCATTATTACCGGGAAAGTTGTTCTCCCTTTTCTCTTTCCCGCTTCCCTGCCCAGTATCCATACTATCTTCACTGTCCCACAAATCAGAATCTCCCCAGTCTGGCCCATTCACAACGTTGTTGCGCCGACCCGCCACACCTGTCTTTACTCTGCTCCTCCTCTCCATTTTCCCAAGCCCGCAGACTCCAGTCCCGTCACCCAACCTCCTTGCCAAACCACCCGACAAACTTCTTTGACTCTCTTTCGGAGATCTGACCATCCGTCAAACCGTCAAACGGTCAACTCCGACTACACGGTCTGACGCTCGATACATATGCATGCCCAACATGTGACGTATTTCCTGTTTGCGACTAAAAAAATAATAGTTCAAACTTTGTAGTGCAGGTTGATGTGGTTGAAGGCGGTAGATTTGGTTGACGTGATTTTGTAGATTTGGTTTAAAACGTCATCTTTCACTTTTTACCATTTGCTGCAAGACTCCTTCAAAAAGGAGAGATCAGGTCTGGTGTTGGAGTTGGTGCTCTGCAATCACTTGCAGTTGGTGATTGCAGAGCCTCTGCAATCACCAACTGCAAGTGAGGTGTCAGCAGCTGTAACAAGGAAGCTGGATACATTTGGGATGGTCAGGAAAATCATTACCAACCAGGGAAGGGAATTTGTCAATGAGGTGATGTTTATAAAACTTGGATCTGATTCCAGAATTTTCCCTTTATTCAACTCTGTGCTTTATATTTCAAAGCTTTGACCACCTCAAAATGTTGGAAATAATGTGACTCCTCCTTCTGCAGCTCAATGACAGTGTTTTCAGGCTGCTGAAAATCAAGCCCGCTGTATCCAGCGCCTACCATCCTCAGACCAACGGCCAGGTAACACTTGGCATGTTTCATCACTCAGCTCTGTTGTTGTGGGATCACACATTTTGATTGACTTAATAAATTAATTTAAATTTATAGGATGAAAGGACCAATCAAAGCATCAAGCGTGCACGCCGAAGATATGTCAATGAAAATCACGCTGACTGGGACCTTCACCTACTTGCTGTGGTGTTTGGCATCAATACTGCAAAGCAGCTCAGTGACTTCAGTCAAATTTTCTACAGTAAACCAACTATATTTGTTCCAATATCATTTACATTATAAAAATTAGATGTTTTCTATCACTGTAAATACTTTCTCAGATTATTTATGGGAGTGTGGGGAGACTTGAATAACGAAACCGAATTGTCTTTCATTCCAGTTTATTCAAGAAATCATTCCACTGTCTGCTCTCATTCTTGAGTAGCGAACAAAGAGAGTGAACACTCCAAAGTTCTCTCATTTAAACATTCTGACATCAAACCATTTCCCTCGCGGGGGAAATCACACATCTCTCTCAAAATCTCTTTATTCACATTCATTAGCCTTTTATTTACATAACTCCCCCTTCTCTCTTCCCGAGCCTCAGTGGTCAGGAAGTCTTCTGTCCCCTGTCCTCCGCAGGGGGTCCAGGCTCTGTGGCTCCGCACCGCAGGGGGCTGGCTCTCCTTCATCTGGTTAAATCACATATGCAGTGTCCAACATATACATGTCTCACAACACAGCCATATAACCCCCCCCAAACGATGAAGAACAGACTAATTCCTAAAATTAAATAGCACCTTACTCACTACTGAATAATCAACACCAACATTCAGTCTGTGCGCCGCTTGGGCTTCAGCCGTCTGCCGAATCTGCTGTGCGTTGGCCCCGCCTTGCCTGCGGTGCGCTTCTGCTTCGGCTCTGTTGACTGAGGGGGAGAGTGATTAATTGCCCCCTGCGGGGGCCTGCCTCGTCGAGGCGCCACCGCGACCGGTACAGACACGTCCTTCATGACAAAAGCAGGTTTTAGTCTGTCAATACTGACTGTCTCTTTTCTGTCTCCAAAATCTAGCACAAATTGCTTATCACCTGCCTCCAGCACTCGAAATGGCCCTTCGTAAGGCGGTTTGAGCGTTGCTTTTAGGGCTTCGCGCCTGACAAAAACGAAATCGGCATTTTTCAAAGCCTTGGGGACGAAAACTCGTGGAAAAGCGTGATGAACCGGACCCGGGAGCGTGTCTGCCCCCGTGCCGACTAACGGTCCCAGAGCCGAGAGAGGTGGGGGCTCTGGGTGCTCTGGTAAAAACTCGCCCGGCAGCCTCAGAGTTTGTGCGAATACCAGCTCCGCTGGGGAGGCGTCTAAGTCCTCTTTAGGCGCAGAACGCAACCCTAATAAAACCCATGGAAGTTTATTCACCCAATCTGCATCCGTGAGCGACGCTCTGAGTGCTGCCTTCAAAGACCTATGAAAACGCTCGCATAAACCATTGGCCTGAGGGTGGTAAGCCGTAGTGCGGTGAATTTTGGCTCCTAAGCCGTTGGCCATCGCTGACCACAGCTCAGAGATGAATTGCGGTCCTCTATCGGACGTAATGTCCGACAGAACCCCGAAACGCGCCACCCAAGCCGTTAAAAAAACGCGAGCCACCTCCGCGGCCGTGGTCGTCGCAAGTGGGACCACTTCCGGCCAACGTGTGGTGCGGTCCACCATTGTCAAAAGATACGTGAACCCCTGTGATGCCGGTAGGGGGCCCACAAGGTCGACGTGCACATGGTCGAACCTTCTGGCCGGAATGCGGAACGGTTCTAACGGGGCTCTTGTGTGCCTGTGAATTTTGGCCCGTTGACAGGAAATGCAGGTTTTTGCCCATTCCTTCACGTGCTTGCGCAGGCACGGCCAAACAAACTTTTCCGCCACTAGTTTCACCGACGCGCGCACCCCCGGGTGCACCAGTGAGTGGACCGAGTCAAAAACACGGCGGCGCCACGTGGCCGGAACCACCGGACGCGGGCGCCCCGTCGACATGTTGCAGATCAGGGGGGGCATACCGGTTTGTAAACACTTGCTCTCCAGCCTCAACCCTGTTGGTCCAGACTGGAGCGCGCGCACGTCTGCGTCCGCCCCCTGGTCCGCTGCCATGGCTGCGTAATCTATACCCACGTGCACCGGGGCTGCGCGCGCCACCGTGCCGCTCTCCTGCGGCGCGGTCACGGTGGCCCGTTCTGCCTCTGCGCGTGTTGGGGTCGTGAACGCGCGTGAGAGACAATCCGCTACTACATTGAATTTGCCCGCGACGTGCCTAATGTCAGTGGTAAATTCCGAGATTGCGGCCAGCTGCCTCTGCTGCCTGCCGGACCACGGGTCTGAAATTTTGGCCATGGCGTATGTGAGCGGCTTGTGGTCCACATAAGCGGTGAAGCACCGTCCTTCCAGCCAGAACTGGAAATGACGAATAGCCAAATGCAGCGCCAACAGTTCTCTGTCAAACGCGCTGTATTTTCGTTCAGCCGCGCTTAAAGATTTGCTAAAGAAAGCCAAAGGCTGCCAAACTCCGGCTACCTGTTGCTCAATAACGGCCCCTATGGCTAAATCTGAAGCGTCTGTCATCAGCGCGATACGTGCTGCAGGGTCTGGGTGGGCCAGGAGCGCAGCGTCAGCCAAGGCTTTTTTAACCTCTGTGAACGTGCGCTCCCGCTCCGGGGACCATTCGACCGCCTGGGTCGGTTTTTGTTTTTTGAGCGCGGCATATAACGGTTGCATGATTTGAGCTGCGTGGGGCAGGAATCGGTTATAAAAATTCACCATCCCCAAGAATTCCTGTAGTGATTTGACCGTTTGTGGACGGGGAAAATCCGCTACCGCGCGTACTTTCTCTGGTAACGGAACCGCTCCCTCCGGGGAGACGCGGTGACCCAAAAAATCGATCCGCTCGACGCCGAACTGGCACTTGGCTGGGTTAACTATTAAGCCGTGCTCTCCCAGCCTCCTAAAAACTGCTGTGAGGTGCGTTTCGTGTTCGTCCTCTGAAGTACTCGCGACCAAAATGTCGTCGAGGTACACAAACACGAAAGGGAGATCGCGTAACACGGCATCCATCATCCGCTGAAATGTTTGCGCCGCCCCTTTGAGACCAAACGGCATGCGTAAAAATTCGAAAAGTCCGAACGGGGTTATTACCGCTGTTTTAGGAATGTCCTCCGGTTGGACCGGGACTTGGTGATAGCCGCGAACTAGATCAATCTTTGAAAAAATGCGCGCCCCCGCCAGGTGCACCGAAAAATCCTGAATGTGCGGGATGGGATAACGATCGTGCGCCATAGCGTTGTTTAGCCTGCGGTAATCCCCGCACGGTCTCCAGGAGCCATCGGCTTTCGGTACCATGTGCAGCGGCGAAGCCCACGGGCTCTTCGACCTACGAACGATGCCCAGCCTCTCCAGGCTGGCGAACTCCTCGCGCGCAATGGCGAGCTTAACTGCATCCAAGCGCCGAGCTTTTGCAAACACGGGAGGACCAGAAGTGGGGATAAAGTGTTTCACCCCGTGCTTCGCGACCGTCGCTGAAAAAGTGGGCACAGTGAGCGCTGGAAATTGGGTGAGGAGTGTGTGAAACTTACCACCTGCTGTAGCGACGTGGGTCTGTACTGGTGGCGGGGACACTTGAGCTGAACAGGGGAGAGAGTAAAAAGAGAGTGCATTTACCAGCCGTCTATTAGCAAGATCAACTAACAGATTGTGTGAACACAAAAAATCCGCGCCCAACATGTTGAAACTCACCGCCGCTATCACAAAAGTCCATTCATATGTGCGGCCATGTAAGCATAAAGGCAAGGTCCTTCTCCCGTAGGTGTTGATGTTCGAGCCATTTGCCGCTGTAGCTCCGCTACCGTGGGGTCCAGCCACCCGGTCCGCGTATGTTGGGGTGATGAAGCTCACTTGTGCTCCGGTGTCGATGAGGAACTCTCGTCCGGAGCGCGCATCCGTGATGTAGAGCAGCTTGTTGCGTTCTCCGAGGGTCGAAGCTGCTAGCGACCCCCGGTCTTGCCGTTTCCCGAACTCCTGAAGATGCAGGGCGGCACACACCTGCGTGCCTTCTCTGCGAACCTCCGATGGTAAAAGCAGAGATCTTCTCCTCCGCTGTGTCGTGCCCGCGCCTCTGCCGCCGGGCTATTGGCTCCCCCTCGTCGCGGCCGTGTTGCCGCCGTCGTCGGCCAGTCTGGTTCTGCCGCCTCTGGCTCCCCGCTGTCTCGGGTCGCTGCTGTGGTTGCTTGCCCGCCGCAGGCGTCCAGGATCCCATCTGCCTCCTGGGCCAGCTCCCGGAACTCCTCCAGGGTGTGACACTTTTTGCCGGCCAGCGTGCTTCTCGCATGCGCCGGGAGGTTGGAGAGGAAGATGAACTGAAAAATGAAATCATCGTTGTCCAACCCTCTCAGCTGTATCATCTCCTCCATCAGGGCGCTCGGCCTGTGTCCACCTTGGTCTAGCAAAGACAGGATCCTCCTCGCCCTCACTTCAGCCGAGGGGGTGAAAAACTTGATGAGGGTGGATTTCAGCTTGCCGTACCTGTCGGTCGCGGGTGGCTGCTCCACCAAGCTTTGCACGCACCGAGCTGTGCTGTTGTCCAGTTTAGCGATGACATGGTGGAACATAGTGTCATCCACCGTTACTCCTGCGAGCGCGAACTGCGACTCTGCTTGCAGAAACCACGACCGTGGGTTATCCTGCCAGAAATCAGGCAGCTTAACGGCCACTGCGCTCGCCAGCTCTGAGCGCTGTGAGTCCGGGACCCTGAGAATTTCTTCGTTCATTCTCAACGTCGTCAGTCACCAATGTGGGGAGACTTGAATAACGAAACCGAATTGTCTTTCATTCCAGTTTATTCAAGAAATCATTCCACTGTCTGCTCTCATTCTTGAGTAGCGAACAAAGAGAGTGAACACTCCAAAGTTCTCTCATTTAAACATTCTGACATCAAACCATTTCCCTCGCGGGGGAAATCACACATCTCTCTCAAAATCTCTTTATTCACATTCATTAGCCTTTTATTTACATAACTCCCCCTTCTCTCTTCCCGAGCCTCAGTGGTCAGGAAGTCTTCTGTCCCCTGTCCTCCGCAGGGGGTCCAGGCTCTGTGGCTCCGCACCGCAGGGGGCTGGCTCTCCTTCATCGTGGTTAAATCACATATGCAGTGTCCAACATATACATGTCTCACAACACAGCCATAGGAGCTTCTTTGTGATTAGAGTTGGACCAGGTATAGTCCATATTTCCTGCTCTTCCACCGGCACCCTCACTTGCCTGAAGTTCTGAATGCTGCCCCATGGCCGATGACTTTGAAGTGGCTGATCCAGAAGAGGATTTAGACGCCAGAATAATAGATATTAAACATCTAAATGAAACAGTTTGTTGTAAGGGGAAGCACCTGAAAATTCAGTTTTCATATTCCTTAACGTAAAGTATTGGGTCTTTTTTTTTTTTGGACAGGTTCTGTGCAGCATAGAGAAGGCACAGACCAGGCAGCAGAAGACCTTCGGTGATCGAAAGCGAAAGTTTGTGACAGTATCTTCTGAGCATGAGGGTGATGATGTTTTGGTTTCACGGGATCCCAGAAAGCAGCGGACATTAGCTACTCTATCAAGCCAGCACTGAGGTCCATTTACAATGACAAACATCAGTGCTAAAGGGGTGGCCACACTGAGGAAGGGTTCCACATTCCAAAAAGTTCATGTATCAAGACTCCAGACCTACCACAGACTGAAGAGTAAAGCAGTTCAACATGTTGTCTCTATGCAAATCTTTTGATTTAAACCGGAGGCCAAAATTAATCCACAGAATTATGACTAGGATCATATTTGTGTATTTTCAGAACCAACAAGACATTTCTTGGAGACCACCAGTATCCCACTCTTGAGTGGAAGATGGACCATCCAGATGCTGTCTCAGGCCCTAGAATCCGATGAAAGATTGAAGTACATGGTGGTAATGCACCTGTGAGCCTGTTGCAAACCTCTAAAGAAGAAGAAGAAGAAGAAAGCGGCAAAAACTTTCTGTATTGTTAAAAAAAATCTTAAAGGTGCAATTATTACTTTTTGACCTCCTGGCCAGTAGGTGTCGCACTCACTGTTGCCTCATGATAACATTGCACGGGTTGCCATGTAGAAACAGAAACGGCGCTGGAAACGAGCATTCACAGGCAGCGGCAGACTGTATGGAGATCAGTGTCTTTGTGATTACGAGCCAGTGAGATCATGTCAAGCGACGAATCTTTTGTGGTTCAGTGCCCAGTGATTTTAACTGAGTCTTCTTTGATGTTTATCTCTATTCGACAATTTTTTTAAATTCCTGTCATATAATTATTAATAATTTATAGTAATGCTAGTGTTTCACAGACGTGATTGAACCTGATAATGACATCATTTTGATAATGTAATCATGGCAAAACTGTAGCTGACTTTAAGGACTTTGCTGTTGTTTTGTGCAGATACGTGTCTTATTCAATGGATGACACTGACAGGGCTCCGTGTTGAAGTGCTGGGAGCCATTTATTTTCAAGTAATAACCACAGTTACACTGTCAAGCCACAAGAGGGCGGTCAAGGATAGTGCATGGACTAAACCTCTACCATAGCATCCCCCCTGAGATTAGATTAGATTAGATTCAACTTTATTGTCATTACACATGTATGAATACAAGGTAACGAAACACAGTTTAGTATCCAATCAGAAGTGCAAAGGACAGCAGTGCAGTATATACAGTAATTGACAGTATGTACAATTTAAGCAAATATATGCAGATTGGTCAGTGTAGAAAGTTAGAGTACCGTTATGTGCAAATAATGTTCAATAAGTTAGGTGGGCAGTTATGTACAGGTGAGGATGGTAAGAGATGGGAATAAGTTAGCATAAATTACAGAAGAGCAAAGTACAGGTGAAGTGAGGTAAGTAGCAGACAATCTAACTACAGTATACAGCAGGGGTGTCCAACCATGTGCCATGGAGAGCCAAGACCCTGCAGGTTTTCTCTTCTACCCAGTCTCTTCAGCAGGTGTTTTCACTTATCAGCAATCAGTGGGAAGAAGTTCACTGAAATCTGCTGTTGAAGACACTGGTTGGAGGTAAAACCTGCAGGGTCTTGGCTCTCCATGGCACATGGTTGGACACCCCTGGTATACAGAGTGGCAATATGCAGAAAAACAGTATGTAGTTAAATATGTGATGATAATATAAAGAAGAGCAGTATGTATCAATATATAATGACAATATGCAGATATGATATATATGTGTATACAGTTTGAGGAAGCACGGGGGGGGGTATCTAAGGGGAGAGACGTGGAGGTTCAGCGGGGAGCTAAGTTCAATAACGTGACAGCTGTTGGAAAGAAACTGTTTCTAAACCTGCTGGTTCTAGTCTGAAGGCTTCTGAAACGCCTTCCGGAGGGGAGAAGCTGGAACAGTCTATGAGCAGGATGGTTGGAGTCCCTAAGAATGCTGCGTGCCCGGCGCAGACATCTTTTCCTGTAGACGTCCTCTATAACTGGAAGTGGAGTCCCTGTGATGCGTTGGGCAGTTTTCACCACCCGCTGCAGCGCCTTACAGTCAGCGACAGAGCAGCTCCCATACCAGACTGTGACACAGTTGGTCAGGGTGCTCTCTATCACACAGCGGTAGAAGTTGCCCAGGATGTCAGTTGACAGATGGTTCTTCTTCAGTGTCCTCAAGAAGAAGAGGCGCTGATGGGCCTTCTTGATCAGGCTGGTGGTGTTAACTGACCAGGACAGGTCCTCCGAGATGTGGGTCCCCAGGAATTTGAAGCTGGAGACACGTTCAACAGCTATGCCATTGATATGGATGGGGTCATGTGTCTCTCCCCTCTCCTTCTTGTAGTCCACTATGAACTCCTTGGTATTGCTGGTGTTAAGGAGCAGGTTATTATCAGCACACCAAGTAGCCAAGTGCTCAACCTCTGCCCTGTAATTTGACTCATCGTTGTCCCTGATGAGTCCGATCACCGTGGTGTCATCTGTGAACTTTATGACGGAATTGGATCCATACATAGGCCTGCAGTCATGAGTGAAGAGGGAGTAGAGGAATGGGCTGAGCACACAGCCCTGTGGTACACCAGTGCTGAGTGTGATGATGGAAGAATGGTTGGGGCCTGACCTAACATGCTGGGGTCTGTTGGTCAGAAAATCCATGATCCAGTTGCAGGTGGAGGTACTGATTCCCAGGTCCCCAAGTTTAGTGAGCAACTTGGAGGGGATAACTGTGTTGAATGCTGAGCTGAAGTCAACAAACAGCATTCTTGCGTAGGTGTTCTTGTCATCCAGATGTGAGAGTACATAGTGCAGCGCTGTAGAAACTGCATCCTCTGTACTCCTATTACTCCGGTAGGCAAACTGGTGAGGGTCCAGTGTAGGGGGCAGGCATTTTTTGAGCTGTGCCAAGACCAGTTGCTCAAAGCACTTCATGACTATGGGCGTCAGTGCCACAGGGCGATAGTCATTTAGGCACGATGGTGTTGAATGTTTCGGCACTGGTACTATAGAAGTGGTCTTGAAGCACGCTGGTACCACTGCCTGGGCCAGGGACAGGTTGAAGATGTCCTTGAAGACCCCTGCCAGCTGCTCAGCGCGTGCCCTCAGCACACGCCCAGGAATGCCGTCAGGGCCAGCAGCTTTACGTACGTTGATATGATACAGTGCATTACGGACGTCGGTGTGGGTGAGTGTGAGGTAGTGGAGGTCATCAGAGGGTGGGAAATTGATATTCTTTTCGTTATTGTCCTTGTCAAAACGAGCATACAATTCATTTAGCCCATTGAGAAAGGACATAGTCGTGGCTATAGGTATGGAGTTGCTGGGCTTATAATCAGAGATAGCTTGAATGCCCTGCCACACGCGTCGGGGGTCAGAGTCCCCAAAATGTTCCTCCATCTTCAGCTTGTAGCTGTGCTTGGCCTTCTTGATGCCCCTCTTCAGATCTGCCCTGGATGAACTGTAGGCCTGTGCATCACCAGATCTGAAGGCATTGTTACGTGCCTTTAGCAGAAGCCGCACTTCTCTGTTCATCCACAGCTTCTGACTTGGGCACGTGGTGATCTGTCTTTCGGTGGTGACGCTGTCAATAGTGGTGTTGATATGGTCCAGGACTGAGTGGGTGTAAGAGTCGATGTTTATGTGGGAGCCACAGGTAGCCTGAGAGGTAAACATACTCCAGTCTGTGTTCCTAAACTTTTCCTGGAGTACAGAGTCAACCCCCTCTGGCCACACTTTGATGGTCCTCACTGATGGCTTCACCCAGTTGATGAGCGGTACATACTTGGGGGTAAGGAACAAAGATAAGTACATTATCTTCTCAGTACATTATGAACAATAATGTTAGATCAAAAATATTTTCAATATAATGCAGCAAGGTAAACATTGCATCTTATAGTATGTACTGTGAAGTATTTCGGGCTGTAATAAACCCTTTTTTAACTTGTAAATAGAACTACTTTTCTGTTTTAAACTTGTATAAGAATAACTGTTATTCATTTATCTTCTTCCGCTTAATCCTTTTTGGGTCGTGGGGGGGCTGGAGCCTATGCCAGCATCTATGGGCGAGAGGCAGGGTCCACCCTGGACAGATCGCCAGTCCATCGCAGGGCCAACACAGAGAGACAGACAACCATTCACTCTCACAGTCATACCTAAGGACAATTTAGAATCCCCAGTTTGATGCCAATTAACAGATTGGGGAAAATTTACAATTTTAAGCGAGAGGAAATTGAAGGAAGTAAATCTAAATCAGACAGTTGAAGAGATGAATGTAGGAATCACAACAGCTATCATTAAAGCAGCAAAGGAAACCATCCCAAGAAGAAGTTGGAGAAAAGGAAAAAGTTAGTTCCTTGGTGGACTCCAGAGTGTTCTGAAGCAATTAAGAGTTGGAATAAAGCTTTTAAAATATTTTAAAAAAATGTACTGAATATGGATAATTTGATTAATTATAACCGGGAGCAGGCTAAAGTACGGAGAATAATTAAACAGACCAAAAAAGTTTTGGAGGAAATATTGTGATTCATTGGGAAGAAGTACACTCTTGGAGAAGGTATGGGGAACAATTGAAAGGATGTCTGGTATAAGGAAGGAGCTAAATTATCCAATTATGGAGAACAGGGACAGTTTGATAGTAGATGGCAATGAAAAGGCAAAACATTTAGTTTGGATTTTCAGTAAAATAAGTAGTGCAGATAATTTGAGCAATGTGGAAAAAAGTGGAACAGAACAGACAAAATTAAATAATGTAGTTGCAAGATGAGGCAGAGTTTGAGAATGGGATAAATCAGTGTTTTTCAATGTCTGAGTTAAATCATACATTAAGGAAAGTCTGTAAGACAACTCCAGGAAAAGATCAAGTGACTTATAAAATGATTAAAAACCTGAGTGATACTGGTAAAAAGATATTATTAGAGTTATACAACAAGGTTTGGGAGGAAAGGATATTGCCTACTCCATGGAAAGAGGCTATTATTGTTCCAATATGCAAGTTAGGTAAAAATCTAGGTTTAGATGAGAGTTACAGACCAATCACTTTAACATCCCACATTGGTAAAACTATGGAAAAAATGATTAATGGGAGGTTAAAGCGTACCTGTGGTGGTCGTGAAGACGCATTTGACTTGAAAACATTATGAAAAAGTATTTCTTATTTTGGTAAATAATTTTTGCCAGCCATATACCACCAGACATATATTCAAATAGGACCTTGGCCATGGGCAGCCAATGAAAACTGTGGGCGCAGCCATGACACATGCGGATGTGACGTCACTTCGTTGATACTCAACAGTCAATGCTCCGCTTGTATGAGAGACTAGGGTGCTGTTGTGAGTGTTTTTATTCTATTATGGCTGAATTGTCGGACTCTGAGGAAGAATTTCTCCAACATGGCTACAGGTTTGAGCCAGAAAGGTCTTCTGAGGGTTAAAGTGACGAAGTGGTCCTCACACACAACGCAATTTCGTCTGAAATTATTCGTCTGTGCCCTGTTTCCGCTCCGATCTTCTGACAAGGTGAGCTGGGTTTGGGTACACAAAAAAAGTGTTTCTTTGTTTTTTTCGCTTATTATTCAGACATCCAAAGGCTTTACATTCCGCCATGTTGCGATATCCATATCGCATTGTATGTTTTTGATTTTAAAAGAGCAACAAGTGTCTGCTGCTCTGTAGATAGTTTTAGAATCATCTTCCGAGATCAGATGAGACAAGCCGCTGAATTTAAGCATTTATTTATTTATTTTCTACTCGTTTTAGTTCTGCATTTAATATGAATCCTGAGTTTGAAATAAACGTTTGAATTTTAATATCCCCGAAGCTGCCGCACATCCGGGTACTCAGATCGCAGTGTTCGAATTATCGGCATTTACGAGCTCAGATCAGAAAAGACGGCTCGCAGAATTTAAACATTTATTTATTTATTTTCTACTTGTTTTAGTTCTGCATTTAATATGAATCCTGAGTTTGAAATAAACGTTTGAATTTTAATATCCCCGAAGCCGCCGCACATCCGGGTACTCAGATCGCAGTTTTCGAATTATCGTCATTTACGAGCTCAGATCAGAAAAGACGGCTCGCCGAATTTAAACATTTATTTATTTATTTTCTACTTGTTTTAGTTCTGCATTTAATATGAATCCTGAGTTTGAAATAAACGTTTGAATTTGAATATCCCCGAAGCAGCCGCACATCCGGGTACTCAGATCGCAGTGTTCGAATTATCGGCATTTACGAGCTCAGATCAGAAAAGACGGCTCGCAGAATTTAAACATTTATTTATTTATTTTCTACTCGTTTTAGTTCTGCATTTAATATGAATCCTGAGTTTGAAATAAACGTTTGAATTTGAATATCCCCGAAGCCGCTCCACATCCGGGTACTCGAGGCTCAGCCAATACTGATCCAGATCGCGGTGTCAACGAAATTACATCACAGGAAGCGTCCTGGAAGTCCCTGTAGCCACTAGTATGGCTGTACCCATGTTTTGCTGACATAGCTGAACCAGCAGATCAGCAATGGATTTATATCAAATTGCTTTGAACGTGAATTTCAAATTAAACTTGAACTAGAATGTGAGACAGGGGCTCAATATAATATCTTTTTTTTCACGACCACCACAGGTACGCTTTAATATATTATCTGGAGTCTAGAGAGGTGTTTAAAGGTTACCAAAATGGATTTAGAAAAGGGAGAAGTACTACTGATCTACTGTACTACTGAATGATTTGCAAGATGGCGCCCACAGTGGTCGCCATGGTGCTTCGCTGCGCCCTTTGTTTGTTTTTGTTTGTCAATTGTGTGTCTGCCTGCTCTTATACCCATGAAGAGCTTCTAAATATCAGGACTTTCACTCCCACGGACCTACTCCCAGTTTTTTTAGCTCCTGCCGCCGATCTGGTTCATTGCTTGGCTCGAAAAGTGAGACGGCGAAAGAGAGGAAGACGAGCGGGCGCTCTCGTCCGGCTCCGCAGGAGAGGCACGCGCACGGCTTTGCCTGGCATATTTCTGTCCAATGCCAATTCTCTCTCTAACAAGGTAGATGAACTGAGACTGCTGATGTGTTTTAAGGACCTCTCTTCCTCGGCTGCCCTCTGTTTTACCGAGACCTGGCTCAGGGAAAATACACCGGACAGCGTGCTGCGCCTCGAGGGATTTCAGCTGTTTCGTGCTGATCGTGACACAGAGCTCTCCGGTAGATCCTCAGGAGGAGGAGTCTGCTTCTACATCAACAGCAGCTGGTGCTCTGATGTAACAGTAATTTCCAAACACTGTTCTCCCGCTCTGGAATTTCTTTTTATTAACTGCAAGCCATTTTATTCCCCGCGGGAGTTCGCCTCATTCATCCTTGTCGCTGTGTACGTCCCTCCCGACGCGGACACGCGCGAAGCTCAGCGCGTGCTCGCGGATCACATCCAACACACAGAGCGGATTTTTCCAGACTCTGGTTATTGTGGTTGGCAACTTTAACCAGAGCAATCTGAGCCACGATCTCCCCCACTACAAACAGTTTATTAAATGCCCCACCAGAGGAATAAACACGCTGGATCACTGTTACACTACAGTGAAGGACGCGTATCGCGCTGTTCCCCGCGCTGCGCTCGGACTATCTGATCACGTGATGGTCCACCTCATTCCCACATACAGACAGAGATTGAAGCTCACTGAATGAATGAATGAATGAATGAATGAATGAATTTATTTCGGATAGTACAGTACAGGTTAAAAGAAACTGTATAATATAACAACAAGGTCAAATTAGACAAAGAATCCTTCTTCTATACAATTCCACGTGAGTTATCCGAAATGGGTGATGGCTGAAGCCGCAGCTTATATTGCCCACCCATATTCCATCCAAGAATTCAAAAAAGAAAAAAGAGAAAAACAAGACAAGAGCGATTACAATTTAAAACAAAGCTAAGACAAAATGTGACTGAGAGAAAAAAAAAAGAAAACTAAGCTAAGCGGTTACTATTCAAAACAAATCTAAGACAAAATGTCACAGAGAAAAAAGAAAAAAAAAAAACCTAAGCTACAACACAATACAGGCTGGATCTGTCAATCCTTATGTGAGTTTACATGTCGTCTTGTAAATATGTTTGGAGTATTTCTTCCTTTAGTTTTTGTTTAAATTGTCCAAGCGTTGTACATGATTTTAATTCAGGTCCAAAATCGTTCCATAATCTGACTCCTTGCACTGAAATACAGTGTTGCTTGGTGGTTGTTCTCACTGTAGGCTTTTGAAATATACATGTTCCTCTGAAGTGATATCGTTTCTCCCTTGTTTGGAACAACTTTTGGATATTTGCGGGCAGTGATAAATTCTTCACTTTGAACATTATTATTGCGGTTTTAAAGTCAACCAGATCTTTCAACTTGAGAGTTTTTTGTTTGAGAAAAAGTGGGTTTGTTGGTTCCCTGTAAGCTGCTTTGTTTATTATTCTAATAGCTCTCTTTTGAAGCATAAACAGTGGATATATGTTTGTTTTATATGTATTTCCCCATACTTCATTACAATATGTCATGTATGGGAGTATTAATGAATGACACAAGGTGTATAGTGTGGGTTGATTCAGCAAATATTTCACTCTGTGTAATATTGCAATTGATTTGGATACTTTACCTTTAATATAATTAATATGTGACTTCCAACACAGTTTGTTATCAATTATTACTCCAAGGAATTTAGTTTCAGATACCCTTTCAATCTCTACACCATTTACATTGAGTTTGGGTACTGGGTTGTTGTGATGGTTGTTAAAGACTATAAATTTTGTCTTACTTAAATTGAGCGTTAATTTGTTTGAATCAAACTAAACCTGTTGTGAGCACTACAAAGAAATGGACCAGTGAAGCTGAGGAGAAGCTGGAAACGTGCATGGAAATAACTGATTGGGGCATGTTTAAAGGAGCCACGCATGATCTGGATGAGTACACGGACACTGTGAACTCATATATCAACTTCTGTGAGGAGAGCATCCTTCCATCGTGCACCAGGGTGAGGTACTCTAATGATAAGCCCTGATTCACTGCTAAGCTCAGACAGATCAGGAAGGAGAAGGAAGCAGCGCTGAAAAGTGGAGACAGGGACTGCTACAGGGAGGTTAAATATCGGTTTAACAGAGAGCTGAGGAGAGCTAAATCTGTGTATTCTGAGAGACTCCAGCAGCAGTTCACTGCTAATGACTCGGCTTCTGTGTGGAGAGACTGAGGCAAATCACCAATTATCGGCCTCAGGCTCCTAAAGGTCAGGATGACAAAGCCCTTTGTCAAAGACTGTCCCAACACTATGCCCGTTTTGCCACCTCGTCATCTGTGTCCAACTCCCCCCCTCCCTCCAGCTCCACAGCCTCCACGATCCCTACTTCATCAAAGGCGCCCCCCCTCCTCCCTCCCTGCCCTTGTCATCAGTGAGCAGGACGTGCTCAAACAGTTCTCCAGACTGAACCCGCGCAAGGCCCCCGGTCCGGACGGCGTGTCTCCCTCCACCCTGAGACACTGTGCGAAAGAGCTGGCTCCTGTCTTCACAGACATTTTTAACACCTCCCTTAAGCTATGCCACATGCCGTCCTGCCTCAAATCCTCCACCATCATCCCTGTCCCCAAGAAGCCACGGATCACTGGACTTAACGACTACAGACCTGTAGCGCTCACCTCTGTAGTCATGAAGTCCTTTGAGAGCCTGGTCCTGCCCCACCTCAAGTCCATCACCACCCCCCTCCTGGACCCGCTGCAGTTTGCCTACCGAGCCAACAGGTCTGTAGACGACGCAGTCAACCTGGCCCTCCACTCCATCCTGCAGCACCTGGACTCCCCGGGAACCTACGCCAGGATCCTGTTTGTGGACTTCAGCTCCGCATTCAACACCATCCGCCCCGCTCTGCTCCGGGACAAGCTGTCCCTGCTCAACGTGCCTGACTCCCTCTGCAGGTGGATCACCGACTTCCTGACCGACCGGAGGCAGCATGTGTGGCTGGGAAAGACTGTCTCAGACTCTGCTAGCATCAGCACCGGATCACCCCAGGGCTGTGTACTTTCCCCCCTACTCTTCTCCCTTTATACCAACTCCTGCACCTCCAGCCACCAGTCTGTCAAGTTGATCAAGTTTGCGGACGACACCACCCTCATCAGACTCATCTCCAACGGCGACGAGTCTGCCTACAGGAGAGAGGTGGCCCAGCTGGCGTCCTGGTGCAACAACAACAACCTGCAGCTGAACGCTCTGAAGACAGTGGAGATGATTGTGGACTTCAGGAAAGTCACAACCCCTCTGCCCCCCCTCACCCTCACAGGCTCTCCCATCACCACTGCTGATTCCTTCCGCTTCCTAGGCACCACCATCACCAGGGACCTCAAGTGGGAGCCGACCATCAGCTCCCTCATCAAAAAGGCCCAGCAGAGGATGTTCTTCCTGCGGCAGCTGAGGAAGCTCAAGCTACCCACCAAGATGTTAGTGCAGTTCTACACAGCCGTCATCGAGTCCATCCTCACCACCTCCATAACCGTGTGGTACGCAGGAGCCACTGCCAGGGACAGACTAAGGCTGCAGCGCGTCGTGCGCACTGCTGAGAAGGTGATCGGCTGCAAGCTCCCATCTCTCCAGGATCTGTACATCTCCAGGACCCGGAGGCGTGCTGGCCGGATCATAGCCGATCCCTCACACCCTGGTCACGTACTGTTTGCCCCTCTCCCCTCAGGTAGAAGACTTCGGTCCATCCAGACTAGAACCTCCCGTCACATGAACAGCTTCTTCCCCTCTGCCGTCAGACTGCTGAACACTAAGTGACTTATTGACTCTCGTGCACTATGTACAGCAGCTCAACCAGACTCATGTCAATCATCACTGTTTTCTTCCTGCATTACCGACTGCACTATATGGTTCTCCACATTATCTGCTGCTCGCTAATATATTTAAACTGCTGACTAGTATTACTCACTCTTATTCTACACTTTATTGCATGTATAGTTTATTTCTTTTATTTTATCATGTTTAATGTTGCAGCATTGCACCGAGACAAATTCCTAGTTTGTGTACTACATGAACAATGGCAATAAATCTGATTCTGATTCTGATTCTGATTCTGATTCTGATCCTGCTGTTTGTTTGGAACATGAGATTAGGAAGGCCCAAGTGAATAGGGAAAGGGTGGTTGCTGTGTTTTTGGATGTCGAAAAGGCGTATGACATGATGTGGAATGATGGACTGATTAGCAAACTTCATAAGCTAGGCATTAGAGGGAGAATGAGAAGAATGGATTGAAAATTTTTTGAGTGACAGGAAAATTTCAGTAAGAATAGGGGAAGCAGTATAGCTCAAGTCAAGTGATAAAAAATGGAACCCCACAAGGCAGTATTATTAGTCCATTTTGTTTTCAGTCATGATCAATGACATTTTTTGTGGAGTTAAGAGTTCTGTTGGTGTCTCCATGAAGTTGAGGCTTGGGCAGTGGAATGGGATTTAAGTTTTCTGTGGGGAAGACAAAGGCTGTGGGTGTTCACTAGGAAGAGAGTAAACGATCAAGTCAATCTTAAAATATACGATCAAAACATAGAAACAGTCAAGTGTTTCAAGTATTTGGGTGTGTGGTTTGATAAGATAAGATAAGCCTTTATTAGTCCCACAATGGGGAAATTCCAGGATTGCCACAGCACAGGGATAGCAACACTCACAAGCAATAATTAAGAAAATACGGAAGATATAAATAAGAGCAGTGGCTATACTTACATACACATCAATATAAAAATATATATACAAAGTGCGGAGCATTGTAGCGAGATTGTCATGCGGTGAGCCCTCGCGGAATCACCATAAGACGCCAAGAGTCCACCGGTGAGTTTTGCAATGATGGTAATTATTAATACAACAAGACAAGACAAGACTTTGAGCCGCTCAGGGGCAAAAACACACACAAAGCAATACAAGTGACTCATAGGGCTAAACCCAGCCACTACGAGCTAAACTATGACATGACATGACAGAACACGAACCTGTACCTGAAGGTCTGATGACGTTTTGACGAAGATAGTTTGACGTTTTGACGATACTCCTGCGATTTAATTGCCGCTAGTGCCCGCCTTTATAAAGGCGAACACTAACGAGCAGTAATGACAAACAGCTGCCAACCTGACAGGCGGAAGCCCCACCGAGCGCCATCACAATAAGAGCCGGAGAGGCCAGAATACAACCCACAGCTGTCAAGCCGGCATCGAGCTGTGCGTAGCCCGAGCGCGGCCAGAACCCAGCGCTCGGGTCATAACAGTACCCTCCCTCCAAGGGCTGGCTCAGAACGCCACGGACCACCCTGCCCCCCCCCCCCCCCCCAGGGTGGGTGGCCGGGGGGTAGTACAGGGCAATGACAAGAATACAGTTACTCAGATTAAATCAAATGGTCAACTAACAATCACAAAAAATTGCACAGGGACAACATGACAAAACAAAAAAAAACAGAATTTACTGGGTCAGAAAAAACAAATACAGGACAGCACGAGGGAAAATTAAATCTTGGCCACATGTTACACAAGAAAATGACATCCCACCTGTGTGAATTCTTCAATGAGAGTTTTTCAAAAAACCAAATACAGAAAACAGCGCACTTACTGGCTCATACCTGACTATACACAATACAAACTAAGGCAACTGCAGGACATAACCATAACACAAAGCACACAGGATAGCAAGGGAGAGAAAAAAAAACAAAACAGAACAATCACCCACGTCAAGGCCCCGATTGGGCCAGAACCGCACCTGCGGCGGACCCCGATTGGACCCCGATTGGACCTCTGGCGCACCCACGTCGAACCTCGATTGGGCCTGAACCGCCCCTGCGGTGGACCCCGATTGGGCCCCTGGCGCACCCACGTCGGACCCCGAATGGGCCAGAACCACACCTGCGGTGGACCCCAATTGGGCCTCTGGTGCACCCACATTGGACCTCGATTGGGCCACAGCAGCCTCCACGACGGACCCCGACTGGGTCGGTGCAGCTCCGCTGACGATCTCCACCCCCGAACCTGGGACCCCCAACCCAGTGACTCCGACTGGTTCCATGCCGGCGACACTGCAACGAGGCTCACAAACAAAAAGAAAACCAGGATCAGAATCACCGCTAACAACAGAACCCAGCGAGATGAGCTCGGGCACAGCAGACGGCTGCTCCTCACTCGCCTCCCTGAGAGTCAGGCAAAAATGCTCCAAAACAGGGGACAGAGACCCAAGAGGGAGCACTTGCCTGCACTCGGGTTCTGTTGCCACCCAGGACTTCGACGATCCAGGTTCAGGGCGGCTACTCTCGTCAGCAGGCTCCAACTCAGCTGTGTCGTGCTCCGCAGCTGGCAAGATGTCATCTGCAGCCTGAGGTTCCTCCCGCGCTGCTGTCCACGGCGATGACCCGTATGGCGTGGGGGCAGAGGACACTCGACCCACTGGCTCGGACCGCTCCGGCGAGGAGACCCGGGGACGCTTCATCGTCGGCTCAGGCTCTGGGCCGCAGTCCGCTCTTCTCCTCCGTCCATGACGTGGCTGCAGGGCCGGATCCAGGCTTTCCAGCACTGCAGGCCCCCTCTTCGTCCGACGACGTTGGCCTGATGTTGCGGACCGCTCAACCGGGGGGGACACAGAGGCCAGCAGGTTTAGTTATTTATCACTACAGCAGGTGGAGGGAGCTCGGGGGCTGCGGACCCCGAACTCCGCCCCCCAGGAGTCAGACAAGGCAGGTTACAATTATGGTGTAATAAAATTAACTTGCACTTGCCTTTCTCCTGGAGGAAAGATGTGTCATACTAGTGAGCGGCGCTGTTGCTCCTTCTCCCCGCTGGGATGGGCGACAGAGGGCCCCTAGAAGGACGAGGTGGAGCCGCTCTCAGATGGCTCGCTGACGGGCTTTGCCGGCAGCGGCCGTCAGCCAGGGATTCTGCCGAGGCTCTCCTTTGCCGTGGCGCCGACAATGTCGGCACCCTCCAGATGGCTGCGACCTCCTGGACTGTGGTCAGGGACAGGAACCCAACACGGGGAGGCGATCGAGGATGCC
Source organism: Pholidichthys leucotaenia (assembly GCA_020510985.1). Classification (NCBI taxonomy): domain Eukaryota; kingdom Metazoa; phylum Chordata; class Actinopteri; order Cichliformes; family Pholidichthyidae; genus Pholidichthys; species Pholidichthys leucotaenia. Next base: position 34,698,739 of record CM035841.1, on the reverse strand, counting down.
TCCTCCTCTGCTTCCTGCTTTCTTTCTCTCCAGTCCGCGGAGTATCTCGCGCTGCGTGGCGAGTTCATCTCTTCTCATCATCACCTCCGGGGTGATCGTAGTAGTGGAGAGGAAGGTTGTCCAGGAGAACCTCTGCATAGTCCAGGTGCCATTGCATATAGCTGGAGTTGACGTCAAAGGTAAGCGCAAGGAGCGTCCGTCGACGTAGCTCCAGCGTGCGCTCGCTAATTCTTTGCCCAGCGTCCGAACCGACCCGCGGCCCCTGCGATTGACGGCATTCTCCCAGCAAATGACACTCAGACAGGGGAAGAACAATAGTCCAATTGAAGCAAAAACTCACGGTGAAAAGGCGTCTCGGTGTGGCGTCTCGGTTTAGATGTCTGGCAGGAGTATATACTGTCATGCGGTGACCTCGCGGATCACCATAAGACACCAAGAGTCCACGGTGAGTTTTGCAATGATGGTAATTTATTAATACAACAAGACAAGACAAGACTATGAGCCGCTCAGGGCAAAAACACACACTAAGCAATACAAGGGCTCGTAGGGCTAACCCCAGCCACTACGAGCTAAACTATGACATGACATGAAAGAACACGAACCTGACCTGAAGGTCTGACGACGTTTTGACGATACTCCTACTATTTAATTGCCGCTAGTGCCCGCCTTATAAAGGCGAACACTAAAGAGCAGTAATGACAAACAGCTGACCAACCTTGACAGGTGGAACCCCCACCGAGCGCCTTCACAATAAGACCCCGGAGAGGCCAGAATACAACCTACAGCTGTCAAGGCCGGCAGCGAGCTGTGCGTAGCCCGAGCGCGGCCAGAACCCAGCGCTCGGGTCATAACAGAGATGGAATAAACAGCATAACCGTCTACTTAGTTATCCTACAAAGTATGAATATGTACCCATACATATTGTCACCCTCCGTAGCGACCGATACTGTCCTAGTTGTATATACTGGAGGGGACCATTGTGTAAGTCTATTGCGTCTTTTGCATTCAGTACTATTAGACCGTCACATTTTTTGCTATCTCTGTGAGCAGCCCTGCTTAGGTTATACAGTCTGACTGCCGTAGGTAGGAAGGACCTGCGAAACCTCTCA